>PVHX01000851.1:0-248042 GCA_004024805.1 Geosciurus inauris | reverse complement strand
GGATCCGGCTCGCCTTGGGGTCCAGATGCTGGTGGGCAATGGCTACGCCACCGTCAGTCCTTTGATGCTGATCAGTACTGAAAAACGAATAATCAAGTTCTTCCAACCCACATTGAAGAAGGAGAGGAAATGTTTATGCTGTGCTGGGTAATCCCTCATTTTGTCATCCCACATTATTTATTTCAGAATTCCCAAAAATTTATTTATGTTAAAAAAAAACAAAACACTAAGTGGTGATGAAGGAGCTGTAAGGTAAACACTTTTTTGTTTTTGTTTTGTTTTGTTTTGTTTTCTGGTACTGGAGATTGAACTCAGGGGCACTCGACTACTGAGCCACATCCCCAGCCCTATTTTGTGTTTTATGTAGAGACAAGGTCTCACTGAGTTGCTTAGCGCCTCGCCCTTGCTGAGGCTGGCTTTGAATTTGTGATTCTCCTTTCTCATTCTCCCGAAGTGCTGGAATTACAGGCATGCACCACCACACCTGGCTAACACTTGTTACTTTTAAAGATGCTTTATCATGCCAGTTGCAATGGTACATGCCTGTAATCCCAACAGCCTGGGAGGCTGAGGCAGAGGGATTGCATATTCAAGGCCAGCCTCCGCAACTTAGTGAGGCCTTGAGCAACTTGGAGAGACTGTCTCTAAATAGAATATAAAAGGGGCTGGGGATGTGGCTCAGTGGTAAAGTGCCCTGGGTTCAATCCCTAGTAGGAAAATTTGAAAAAGATGCTAAATCACAGATGGGCTGTTTTGTTACTGTGTATGGCTAAAGCAGATATCTTTCACTGTCCATAAGTTTACAAATTGTGTTCACCCTTGGATGGAAAAAAATGCATTTTGGAAGAACTATTTTGTTTAAAAATATGCATAAGTACAAGTCTGTGTGCCTGATATAATTAGTGTTTTGATTATTTCTTGTATTAGAGCAACAAACATTAATAAGGATAATTAAATTCCCTCAATGTTAAAAAAAATTGTTAGAATATAGACCTGAACCAACGTTAATTTTTATTTTCCTTCAAAATTATTATTTATGTTTAGATTAAATGTTCATTCTGTAATGATTGAAATAATAAAAAGCTGTATTTCTTAAAAGAAAGTTGGACATTGTTGATGGTTCATAGAAAAGCTAAAATATGATTAAGGAAGAATGGATGACCTGACCCACATAGGCAGGAAACTTGCTTGGGTATTCATACTTATGCCTGCACAAATGACATGATTCACACATGCCATACCATTTCTAAAAGTTTATTTATTAGTACATAAGATTCTCTTTCACTGTCTCCACCTTAACTTATTTCAAAAAGTTTTTATATTGCTGATATGTTTTGCAAATTCATTCGTTTCACAAATGGCTGTCTAGCAGACACCGCTTGCATGGCTCTGTGCTAAATCCAACTAATGCAATAATGAATGAATTTCCAGAATCATCCCACAAGGCCAGAATATCATCAATACATTGATGGTTTAAAATGTTCAGTGGCAATGATGATTTGGGGGGGAGGGGTGGTAATGCTCTGTGAAAGTTTAGACAAGACAGAAGTCTGATATTTTCAGGAAAGCAGAAAAAATACAAATGAAAATAACTCATTTTTTTTCCAGAAGCAGGCAAATATGATCATTTTATTAGCTCACTCTAAGTCACAAGTTCCTTCTAATATTTTGTGGTTGCAACTCACTTGGCACCAGCTCACTTTTTCTGACAGCCCAGCCAAGGTATTCTGGGCATTTACTGTAAATGCAAGCTTATGCTGTGCTGGGGGACCGAGACTCTGGGCTAGAGGGCCACCAGTGTGTGGACAGATGTAGCTCTGTGCCACCAAACACAACAGCCAAGTCAAATGCAGGCTGGATGATCAAAAGTAAACGCAGTCAAACAAATGTGCTCTAAGTGCTGTAGCAAATGTTTTCCTCCTTCTGGCTGCCAGCTCCTTTCAAAGATGATTCCCAAAGGCTTTTTTCCTTTGTTTAGATTTTGTGGGGGGTATATTAATTCATGATTTGTTGTTCATAGAAAACAAAACAAAGCAAAACAGCAAATACCTCTCTCCTTGGTATTCCTCAAAATACCCACAGGAACCCACCCAATAGGCTGGCCTGGAACAAAACACTTTTATTCAAAGCCATCAAGCCTGGCAAAGCTGCAAGCTCTGCCCATAGCTACCCCTATTATGGGCAAGTGCACAGAAATATGCAAACTGGCAAACTGGGCACATTTTATTGTCTTACAACAATATGTTTTATTGTTCTCAGGCTAAGTTCTTTGCCAAGGGCAAGGAGTACTGAAGTAGCTAGCAGCAACCCGGTCCCGGCTGTCAACATGAGCCTTACCACTTCTGGCATAGCATTTTTAGCCAACAGGCATTGTGATTGCTTACCAATAAGTGGTGATGAGTTGGTAATGCAGGTAGACGCAATCATAAATGTTTTAACATTTAAGCGTGTCCCCCCCCACACACACACACAGCAACACAATACTACCATGGGAAAAGATTTCTCCTAGGACAGGTAATCAAGTGTAGATAGAAACAACTATTAAAAGATTCATGAAAATAATAAATTGACTTTTAATTGAGTACATAAATGGCCAATCTATAACGAGTAAAACAAAGCTCTCCTTAAATAAAGCTTTATCACATTTAAAATTTAAATATTTTTGCAAAGTATTTATAAAATAAACTTTGTAGCTCTAACAGTATTAAAACTGAAAAACAAATGCTCTGAAATGAATTGGAATGGATAGGCAAAAGAAAAAAATTTGATTGCATGAGACTAGCTGTAACTCATGTGAAACTACTCAATATGTTAAAGAATCTTCATACTGAAGTTTATTAACTCTTTAGTGATTTTGTTTTAATGTGTGATGATGATTAATATTCCATTTGGGGGTATTTCATTAAAGTTGGACTGTTAATCATTGTTATAATTATTCTTGCATTCTTCAGAGAAGTATGACCTTTTGGGTTATAAACCCTCATACGGACTCTGCATAAAGCTCTCAGGTTTGAGCTACGCTGCCTCTGTCCAGTGCACTTTATTCTTCCTCCCCTTCCACTCACTTTCGGTGCCAACTCCTTTTTTTACTGTCTCACATCCAAGCTCTCAAAACTGCACTAAGGGGGCTGGGGCTGTAGGTCAGTGGTAGAGCACTTGCCTCGCATGCGTGAGTCACTGGGTTTGATCCTCAGCACCACATAAAAATAAATAAATAAAATAAAGATATTGCATCCATCTACAACTAAAAAAAATATTTTTTTAAAAAAAGCTGCACTAAGGAGCAGAAACTAGGGCAGGACAGGAGATAGGTTTTGGATACCAACTCTGTCATTCACTATAAGATGGGGCTTATCACACTACAGTGTTGCTGGGAGATGAAATGATGTAAAAAGGTGCTTTTAACATTTTAAGTAACAGAAAAATTTAAAAATTATAGACATGTCACATTTTACACCTTGATCCGAAATGGTCCCAAATTGAGAGTATGTTGACTGTGCTTATTTCTGTCACAAAATTTTTGTAAAATTTCTGAAAATGTAAGTATGATTTTATACGAGAATGAAGGACAATCAAGACAGAAACTGTTTGAAAAATAGATGCTTCTTTGTTTACTTAAGTAGGAACAAAGTAATTGTTCCGTGTCTGTGAATTGTTTTTTCTCTTCAGGGAACATTTTCTGTTTTGTATCTTAGCTGCAAACAGATTTTAAAAATATGTAATTCAGAATTATATGACATAAAATAACATCTGCCCTCAGATTTCTATATTTTACACCATCGTGTTTGGGTGGGTTGCAAGGTTTATCAATTATCTTGGGCTGTGTTGTTTGTTTTTATTTATGTGTTCATTTCATTCCTTACTCTGACAGGACCTTTCTTGAAAGAAAAGGAACATGTTCTGGTTATGTTTGGGGATTCTTTGCAAGCTATATGTTAGTCAATGATTTCTCACAACAGTAAGCATAATAAAATTTCTATACCCAATTGAGATGAGTAGTAATCCAAAAAGAAAAAACACTAGCCCAAACTAGCCAGTGACTCATTCAATAGAATGGACTGTATACTTTTTATGGCCAATGCCTGATTTTAAATTTCTCCACATTTGCTTGGATAATTCTGTTTTGAACACTAGATGGCACTATGAATTCACTTAATTTGGAACAAAACCAGCCCATCCATAATTTCAAAGAGAAAAAAAGATGAGAATTTTCCTTAACTGATTTGATAGTCTGACACATATTCTTAAGGAAATGAATTTATATGATGTAACAGTTATTTCATTAAGTTTCTGTGGGGTAAAAAAAAAAAAGAAATCCTCTTTTGGCAAGAAAAATGTGACTGTTTCTACAAACACAAACCAGTCAAATCAGCACTCAAAGTCTAGTCAGAGAGAGAAAAAAAAAGTCAAACAGGCATCTTGGCTAACTTGACTGCTTTTTGACTGGCTTAAATATTTTCTTGACTAACTTGACAGTCAAAACAGTCAAGCCAGTTTGTGTGTCAGTACAGGCTGTATTTGTACCTTGTGAAGTGAACATCTATGTTGTTAATTTCCTTCCTGCCTCCTTTGTAGTCTGGCTGCTTAGCTCAGTTGGTTGGGGCAGTCTACTAATGAGGCCAAGGTCACCCCGGTTTCCATCCCCGCCTGGGGGGATAATCCTCACAGGGGAAGAGCTGCTCTTTGGCTGGGAACCATGTCCTTAACTGGCCAGCCACCTCACAGACACCCAGTCTTAAAGCCTTACTGCACATGGAAGTCTAAATGATCAGAATAAACACATCATTATGAGAAGATTAAAAACAACTACCAATGTATACCCTAATAACAGCAGATCTACGAAGCCATATTTCTGTAGAAGGGACTCAAGAGCGCTTCTAAAACCAACCCCGTTAACTAGCAAAGTCATATCCCTTGTCCATCTGCCCAAATATATTGTTGAGAACATACTCTATGCCAGACAGGGGGCTAGATATTGAAGGAGAGAGGAATGAGGAAGAAATATCCAGATCACAATGACTTCACAATGTGATTACAATAAACAAGCAAATATGAGATAATGCAATAAATACCATATGAGAGGTATATATCAACTGCCGAGGAAGCACTTCTGAAATTACAGAGTACTTACTTGATTTTATTTGGACCCCTACTTTACCAACTCAACTCCTGCCTCTCACCACCATATACCCAAACTCTAGGCACAGGAAGGATTTGTATGTTATAAACACACCACTCCCTCACACATCTCTGTGTCTCCACACAGTTACTTCTTCACCCAGAATGCCCTTGTCCACATCTAATAGTTGAACTAATGTCAGTCTTTGAGATCTAGTTTATATGAATATCTGGAAACTGGACTCCCCTTTGTTTTCTTGGAAGTTTTCCAGGATGGCAGCAGTAGCTGGGGAACACCATTCTCAGCATCTGCGTTGCAGAACATCTCCTCTGTGTACTGTGGGCCATGTGGAGGGGCCTGGAGAGATCTCACCTGGGGGAATTGCAAAAGTCATACCAAATCCAGGTCTTCCAAATGCTAATTCTGTTTACCTAAATAGGGACTAGGAATATGAAGGAGTGTTTTGGGCACCCATGAAACCAAGGACATTTTTAATATTACCAAAAAGTAATTGTATTTTTTCTAGATTCAATTTTGCTCTTTATGCAGCTGGCATTGGCAATAAGGAATACCATTGGGGCACTAACCCAAAGGCAAAACCACAATGTGCCCACTAAAAGCAATTGGAGGTAAACAGAATCCATTTCCAGAAATATTTACTGGGCAATGTTCACTGCAAGTTCATTAGTACTGAGAAAAAAGTCAGACTACCTTTGATTATAATTCTCAGTACATTTATGTATTAAATTTCTCTACATATTTGAAGTTTTTTCTTTTATATGTCTACTGGGAAGTTTCATTCATGTAAGATATTTTATAGAACATGTTTATTATTATTTGAGTCAGTGACTTTGAATTATTCTGGAAATTATCTTGATAAGAAATATTTTATATCGTGTTCCAGCAGATAGATTCAAATAGGCATATACATCCATTTATTTCAAGTAGAAGTTTCACAAAACAACGCATATGCTTTCTTTGTGCAATTTTTTCTATTATTATTAATTAAATGTGGCTAAGAGCTGCCTTTATTATGTTATAACTTACACTTTAAAGAATATAACTTTCAATATTGATTAGCTCACAAAATACATACATGGTACTACTCAGCTAAAATAATTTTAAAAAATATTTTATATGTGTTATATTAAAACAATGCTAAGTAGGTACTTAGGCTTATAATGCATTTCATTGAATAAAATAAATAAATGAACTTTCCTAAGTTATACAGTCATAAGCAACCAAGCCATTTCAACATGCCTTAGATACTGATTTTATATTATCTGAAAATCACTTTAGATATACCATCGGCAAATTTTTAAAAACTTGACATAAAATTACCTTACCTTTAGAAGTAGTAAATTTTACAGAATGTTTCAAAATTAATATACTAAATTTTCTGAAATTACAATTTAATAAACAATGAATACACATCATGCTTATTGATTTTGATTTTATGAAACCTGTTTAAATGACATGGACCTAATTATTTAATATACATTTTCAGAAATATATTGTAAAAATGGACAATACATAAATGATGATAAATAATGTTACATCAAATTATAAAGTTATGCAATTATTTTCTTCGATGTAAATGTGAATCTTGTTTTACTTAGATAAAATTCTAGAAATTAATGTTTTTTATTTCAAGGTAAGAATATGTAAGCTTCTTTCTTGCCTTTCTCCTTTCATTTCCTCTTCTCTCTTTTCTCTTTTACTTTTTCATCCTTTCTCTCTCTTCCCCTTTCCTTCTCATACATTGTAATTCAAATACCAAGGGGCCAAGGAAGGTAGGCATCTGCATGGGTTGGGAGGTAGGGGTGCAGAAAACTATGGTTGCCGAGAGTGAGATACAGGAGCTGAGCAAGAGGAGGAAATCGTCCTTGATGGGCATGGAGGCAATGGTACTCTAAGAAGAGAACTTGAGACAAGATATTTTAGATTTGAGTGGGTAAGGTACAGGCAAGGGTAAGGGCTAGCAATAGGAGATTGGTTATATATAGTATTTTGAAATGAGTCAATATATTAATAATGATGATGATAATATTAAAGAAGGAGTTAGAAGTAAGGAAGAGATAAACAAATAAACACTGGTATTGATTTGGAAAATTGAGAACATTAGTGTGAACTCATGTTTGTTTGTTTTTTAGTATATATAGGCAGATACAGAACTATTGGTAAAAGTGTGTATATATGTATTAATGAATGTATGTATACATGTAACATTCCCTGGCTTTGTCTATTGATGTAGCTTTGTCTATTGATACAGCAATAGGAACAGCAGTGTAGTGTCCTTGTAGCAATGAACACAGCCAGCTGTCAGATCTCAGTTTCTAAACACTGCCCTTCTCATAGCTGACATTTTCAGACCCCTCATAGGATGTGATGAGAATAACCCAGTATCATTTCTGCCTCATTTCTGCCAAAGATACAAAATTTGAAACTGATCATTAGAAGGACCTGATATGTTTACTTGCCTGTTCAATCCGTTAGTATATAACCAATCTCCCAAATGCTGGCCACTTGTTTGGCCCAGCCCTGCGGTCATTTCCTCAGCCTCAAAGACCCATAAGTCCACTGTCCTATTGTATTATCAATTTGAGTGATTTTTATTTTAATTTTAGTTTTATCAAATATTTCTGTTAACAGGTGGAGACAAATTTATTGTAGATACTTTGCAAAATGTAGAAGTCACTATTCCAAATTAATTGTTGCATTTTACTATATGATAATTTTTTCTGTATTATTCTTTATAGGTAGAGAGATATTATAAATGGGATCATAATGCTTACATCTTACATCAATAAGCACTATCTTATATTGTTTTCTATTTTTATATTAATAAACATTCTTCTGCAATAGCATTTTAATGTTTGCTTATTATTTCCCTTGTTAATTTATATAACTAATCTCATTTTTTTGACCTTTGATGGAGTATCCAGTATTATTTTATCCTAAAACTCAATCTCAATGTTCATAATTTCCTTATGATACAGAATTTCTGGAACAAAAGAAATTATATTTATAAGATCATAATATTTGTAATCAAAATGCTCTCTAGATGTATTGTAGCCATTTTTACTCTCACCAATAGAGTACAGGAGGGCCTTTCCCACACCTGTTCCACACAAGCTATTATAATTTTTTAATGTTTTCAGTTTGTATTTTTATGTGTAATGATTGGCTTTGATTGTGTGAAATCAATAATTTTTAAACATATTTATTGTCTTCTCATATTTATTTTCTCATGAATTGTTTGTAACCCTTCCATACATCCTTTACAGAGGTGTCTTTCTTAAAAAGATAATTTTTTCCCAAGTTCACTATTAATCCTAATCAAAACCTGTTCTTCTCCATTTCAATATATCAAAGTAATAGTCTGAGGATTATCAATTGGACCTTGAGAAACTTATAGTGCAGCGGGAGATGCAAACGCAAAAAGTAGGATACAAAATGAACTTCATTTGGTCAGGCACTTGTAAAATTCTGTATGGTAATCTACACAAGGAAGACATTAATTCTCCCTGTAGGACCAAGAAAAAATTTCAGAAAGAAGATCATATTTGGGCTGGACTTCAAGCAGAAATGAGAGCTTGCCAAGTGGAGAAAATATCTAAAACTAAGAGATAGTCATGATAGGACATCTGAAGCCAGGAAAGCAAATGGTATGTTTAGGAAACTGCAAAAACCAGCTATGACTAGAATTTCAGATATATGCCTGATTAAACATACCAAGACACATATTTATCTGCCTATCTATCTATATAATGTACTCAAATTTTTCCATTTTTGCCATATATGAGACATTCATATCCTATTTTATTTATCAAGTATTGTATAAAAAGAATGAAAGTGAAAGAGACATTCTCCTTTCAAATTACCACTAAGGAGAGCATTTGCAACCAAGTTGCTATTTTCACATATTACCTCAAGCTTTAGAATTTGGCGTTCCTTTATTCAAGGTTTTTAATATTTATCCATTAATTCTTTCCATTTATTTTTAAAATGTGTATAGAGAAACTACTATGGGTCAGCAATCAATTTTAAAATTCACAATCACTTTACATTAATTGTTTTTAGCAAATGTGTGAGATTCTCAATTTGTCACAAATTCATGGATGTTAAGATGAAGTTATCCAAATGGAACAAAAAGTAGAACTATACTTCCACCAAAGGTTTCACACAGAAACAAATGCTAATTCTGTAAGAGTCACTCAATTATTACTGGCTCAAATTATTTTCTTATGTTTCTATTCTTTGACTATTACTTTAATCTTGTTCTTAAGCACCTTTTAGTATACTTAAATAGGATCTTAGTTTTAATTAAATGAAATTGTTTCCCTAATAAATATCAAACATCTTATCCTGTGTGTTCCTGAACATGTGTCTACATGCTACTTTCAGCAATATACCAAATATGCAACAATATATTTTAATTAAGTTGAAATTTTAAGCTACTATATAGGCACAAATCATAATTTTAAAAATACTTACCTGAACTCCTATACTGTGAAGGCACTTGGAAGGTGGTATAAGTATTTCAAAGCAAAGCACAGCAACTAGAGCAGTTTTACAACCGGAAGTCACTGCCCATGATGACAATTCAATTTAAAAAAAATTAAATACCAATCAAGAACACTACTCCAAAGTTGTAACAAAAAAAAATGTTTAATTGCTAAGTATTCTGAATAGCTGAGATGTATTAAAATTTCAGATAAAAAGAACTAAGAGTAGAGCCAGAATGCCTTTGGAAATCACCTTCTCATTAATTTCCAGAAAATACTGCCAACGATTCTCATAATCATCTATCAAGTTTTTCCCCCGTCCCGCATAAGATATTTCATCTACTTATTTTTTCTTTGCTGCCTCTTTCCACTGCCATGCCCATACAAAAATGTGGCAGCTTAAATGACAGTGGTGCCCTTAATGTCCTGAAACATGAGACTGGAAGTTTTTTAGGTTTTGCTGACTACACAATGGATTCCACCATTTTGGCTCAGTTAACAGTTTCCCGTCGATTTATTCAAATGGTTGAATTGCTTGCATATCTGTAATACAGATATATACTTGGGTGAGATCCTCTGAATTTCCCTTTGGAAGCCTATGCACTGCCGGAAACACCAACATCCACTCAACTCTGTGGGCTCCATGACATGATTCTGCCAGGGTTAGTAAGCTAAGTTCAGTTCTAGGTTTTCAATTTGCATCCTGACGCTACTTTCCAACTTCATTTTCTTTCCATGTGAATCCAATCTCAGTGTTCATTACCGTAATTATAATTGAATACATTTTCACTCTAGATTAATTCCATATAAAATAAAAGAGATAGTAATAACATTGTGAAACGAAAAGCTAATGATATTAAAGAATTCTTAGACTGAGGATTACATTAAAATCAAATATCAGTTTTATAGCAATACACATTTCATACAAAAGTGCAATTTATTTTTTCTTCAAAACCACTATTATCAACTATATTCAATAATACAATGACTAACATTTGGGGATCTATTTTTATATATTTATATACATTTTTTCACAAAATAATGTATGTGCTTGCACATTGTGTATATGTGTGTGTGTGTTCCCCAAATAAATGAGTAAAACTGATCATAATCAAGAACTTAATATAGTAATTGTTCTGAATGCTGGCAGAAAAATCATAAGCAATATTTTGAAATCAAGGGAGCTGTTATTCAAATGTCTCAGTAGAAGAAGTCAGTGGATATTATTCAATTAGTTACAAATGCCAGAGAAACTCTTATAGGCAAGAACTCTCTTAGCTAAATAGATTTTTCCCTCTCATGTCTCATAAGCTAATGCATTTAGCTCGGCCAGGTTTGCAACCTAATGCCATACTGGAGAATTTCCTTCTACATAGACATGGAAGGTATTTTATAAAGTAATCAGCAGGCTCAACAGAGAGAAGGCTACACATTCTGAGGATGTGTTTTCATGAATTTAGCAGCTGCTCTGTGGAAAGCCAAAGTAAACTCTGGGTCACCTGTCTCCCTTATCTGCTTTTAGCTAGAACGCAGTTCTACATAAATAGCATCACTTTACCTCATTTTCTTGATTTGTAAAATGAATGACTACTGAGTGAAACTGTGTCATTTTTATGGAGGCAGTCAAGCCTAGCAAGGATGGAATTTTTAGCACGTGGTCAGAAACACTGCTATTTTGTTGTTGTTGTTGTATTGTTATTTTTGTTCTATTGACTCAATGAGAAACTATAGAAAACAATCCGACCTTTGTGCATCTTCTTCCTCTACCTTAAGTGAAAATAATCCCTGCTCCCTCCAGCAGTACCATGATGCTACTGAATTTTTACCTTATATGTTATCTGGTAAGAAAATAATAATAAACTGCCTTATTTCTAAGGCAATTCTCTTGAGGGTTTTTCTGTTAGAGATTTTAATTACTTTTTGATATTTTTTTTTTGTTTTTGTTATATTAGAAAATCCACAATGTTCCAATTTGAAGAACTATAGTAGTTCTCCAGGGTACACTGTTGGCTTCAGAGGAGAGAGAATGTGGGAGCAGTAGGAAAGCAACCACCTAAAAATGAGGGGACAACATAATCTCCCCACAGTGACAGAAAGAGAAATGCAGATCAAAAATGCAGATTAACTCACAGGAAATGCTCGAGTTCTTCTGTAGTTCTGAAATCGTCAAGTACTAAATGATGCTTAAGATAAATGGCATGTATAAAGAGTAAAAATTGTAGAGGGCTAAGTGTGTAATTCACTGGCAGAATATATGTGCAAAGCTCTGGGCTCCATCATCAATACCATTCAAAATTAAAATAAAATAAATGTCATAAATTAAAGGAATATTGTTAATAATTGAATATAATCTATTTTTAATTTTCTAAGCAATTACTCTGGGAAATCTTAACTGAAGTCATACATACTTATTGCCTCAATTTTCTTCATGACTTTTCTGTGAAGTTAATCCTAAAATGTTTTAAAACATGGAAAATGAAATGTTACTGAAATGCACTAAATAAAAAAGTTCAGAATCCAGTTTACAAATAAATTTAAATATGTAAGAAATAGAGGCAATAATATGATATGTTATTATCAATTTGCTTGTGCTTTAAATGGCTTATTGTTGGTTTGGGTTTCCCATAGAATTTTTTTAAACATTCTTTTTAGTTGTTGATGGACCTTTTCTTTTTATTTGTTTATTTATATGCAGTGCTGAGAATTGAGGCCAATGCCTCACACATGCTAGGCAAGCACTCTGCCACTGAGCTACAACCCCAGTCCTGTCAGAGAATTTTGATTGCCAAAAAACCTTTCCATCTGTTTTTTTAAATAATTTATATCTACCATAATATCCTGTAAAATGTTTCCTCTTGCTCTCTTTCTTCCAGCTCTGTTTCTTCTCTAATTCTTTCAGTCCTGCAAATAAATCTTGAGCATCATTTGAGTTATATTTATTTCAACCTCCAAGGGTGATTTCAATTCCACCTTCTATTTTCAAATACATATTTAACTTCTGATAATTTATATTGGCCCGAGTAGGAGATAAGATGCAAATAGGTGCATTTTCTTCTCTTTCCGATGCCTACAGTCACCTAACAACATCACATAGGTGTGGAGACTGCAGAGGGTGCTCCCTTAGATGCAGAGCACTGGAGCAAGTCCTGAATATCTCCATGGGAACAGCAGAGCTCATCAGGAACCAAGCGATGTGTTTGGAAGACCAAGTGCATTGTGCTGAAAGGTTTCCATAAAGGGAGATTTAAAGAAGTTCAGTGTTATATTAAATAGATGAAACTACTTATTTGGGGATGATATTTGCTATATAAGATCATTCTGCTATTTTGTCTTAAAAATGCATCATACTGATTCAATTTTTTAAATAGTATATGATCATTATTTCTGTTAATAAATACATTGATATTTCATATTAAGGGTATGAACTTTGAAGACAGATAAGTCTGGGTTTGTATTCTGGCACTACCATTTGTTAATTATGTAATTTGAGGTAATATATTAAAACTGTCAATTTCAGTTTCTGTTTTTTAAACAACAATGGTAACTGCTTCATAGAGTTTCTCTAATGACTCAGTAAAGGCTGGCAAGGTAGTTCAGTGGTAGAGTACTTTCTCAGGATAAGAGTCCCTGGGTTCTATTCCTAGCATTGCAAAAACATTTTTAAAAATAAATTAATAATAATAATAATAGAGAAAGAATTGATGAGACAATCTGTTTAAAGTACTTAGCCTAATATTGAACCTTGTTAGGTACTTAATGATACCTACTTAGGATACTATGCCAATTGCCTCCTATCAGAACCAGATCTGACCTGTTTCTGTTTGGAACCCTTCAATTATCATATTACAGTGCTCTAGTTACACTTCTGCAGTTTGTTATTGTTTAATGATCCCCACATTCCTCATCCACTATGAATTTCTGGTCAATATCTGACAACTAGCAAGTAATAACTAACTAGTAAGTTCCCAGAGTTACTGAGGGTGTATATTTGTAAGCAAAATGTTTATCCACACCCTTTCAGTTTTATGCTGCAGGTTTAACTATGTACCATTACCAAACAGCAGCTGTAAAGACTGTGAACAAGCAGGAAATCTCAGGAGCTGCTACTGGGGAGGCCCACCCAGTGCTCGCAACCAGCAACTATCATGGTCGTCTCTTAATTCATTTACAGAGCGGTTTCTGCCTTGGAGTAGTTCCTAGGTATGGCTGGCTTAATCACGGAAGGGATCATTAGATAGCATCTGTCATAAAATGCTCCCCAGAGGATCAAATAGAACCAACTATAAAACTATAAAATGCCACAAAGCAGACCCTTGGCCTCAAACCTCTACGATTCAAGGTTTTAATTCTCAAGCAACTTCTAAAGTCTGTGACACAAAGCAACCTGTGATTGTTCTACAACATGGATCTGATGGCACCAATGCTGTCCAGGTATGATGCGTGGAATGAGGTGCATAACCAGCCAAAGGGCCCCACAGCAGCCACAGCAGCTACAGCATCTCCTTGTTGTGTCAATCCCTCTCCACTCTCATTCATGCATTTCTTTCCATTAAGGGTCTGAAGAGGCTACCTAATATTTTTTTATCTTTCTAATTTGTATGCTTTATGTAAAAATTATATCTCTAAATTAGATTCAGAAAAATCTGGGGCATATTCTTCAGCCATATCGTGTCTACTCCCATCTTATAAAGGTGAGGCATTTCTAAGGCACAACAAAATTACTATTTTAGAACTACATCTGATTCCTAATATCAAAATATGGGTTCTAATATGAGTACTTTCACCTAGAATAATCTTTTTGTTATCAAAATAAGTTTTTAATAATGTTACTACTTCTATGATGTACAATGCAAACTGTCCTGTAAGAATAGCTAAAACATTTCCTATTTACCTAAATATAAATTCACCTTTCATAGGTAACACAGACAACATAACTTAAGGTGGGATGACTTATGCAAAGACACAACACTGAACTTAACGTTTTAGAGGGTTTTAAAAAAATACTTTTTTTAATTATAATTTCAAAAATTAACTTGTCTGAATTTTATACCATTTTAATAGAATGGTTTGATATTGTACATGAGTCTGAGTTATTTTGTGGCTGTTATGATTTGAATATGAGGTGTCTCCCCCAAAGCTTTTATGTTAATATGTTAATGTTCAGGGGTGAAATGATTGAATCATGGAAGCAGTAATCTAATCGCTCATCCTACTTTGAATGGACTGACGGGGTAGTGAATGTAGAGAGGTGGAGTGTGGCTAGATGAGGTGTGCCATCCCTTCTGGGGATGTGCCCCAGAAGGATGCATCTTCCCCATGGCCCCTTCACTCACTCCTGCTTCCTTGCTGCCATGAGGGGACCAGCTTCCCTCTGCTGTGCATTTCCCCATGATATTCTGCCTCACCTTGGGCCAGGAGCAATGGAGTCAGCCATGTATAAACTGAGACAACTGATACTATGAGCAGAAATAGACTTTTCCTCCTCTAAATTATTCTGGTCAGGTATCTTAGTCACAGGAGCAAACAGCTAACTAAAGCAGTAGCTGTACTCCAAAAAATCATGAGAGGCTCAAATACTTTTCAGTCATTCAGCCTTGCCATTTCTAGGGAGTTGGCTTCATTTATATGGTCCAAAATGACTCACCACTAGGTCACATCCCCACCATCACAAAGGGGTAAAGAAGAAGAGAACAACACATCCCATCTCCTTAAAACCAGAAATTGTACACATTACATCTGTTTACATTTTATTGTTCAGAATTCAGTCTCATTGTCACTCCACCTATGAGGAAGGCTGGAAATTCAATCTTCACTTCTACTGTGGAAGATGTCAACAAATGGTCACAATGTCTGCCAACAGTAAGCAATTTTAAATGTCAAAAAGTAAATGTCAGGGCTGGGGTTGGAGCTCAGTGGTAGAGCACTTGCCTAGCATGTGTGAGGCACTGGGTTGGATCCTCAGCACCACATAAAAATAAATAACTAAAATAAAGGTATTGTGTTCAATCTACAACTAAATATATATATACAGAAGAAAGTAAATGTCATTGAATATAAAATTTTTCAGATACTTTATTTTGATGATTACTCATGTGTTTTTAATTCCAAATATAATAATTCTGGAATACATAAAGATAATAAGTGGTTACATTAAATACTCTTAATTTCAGAAACTAGAGACATTCACTCATCTCTCTCAATAGGCTTGGGCTTATTTCTTAGTGTCACTTGTGTTTCTTAGCCTCCTCAATCATAGGAATATCACTTAATTTAATGGGTCCCAATTTCCTCTGTAATAGTTAAGATCAGAGAAACAGTTCAAGGCAGTTAGGAACATGAAAGGAGGGTAGACATATTCAACATGTAAGCAAATAGCAGAAATGACGGAATGATTCACCATATACATATCTTGAATGTTAGAACCATCTGTTGCTCATACATAACCTGATGATTGTACACATTCAACTCACAAGAAATGACATGAACTCCCTGGGCTCACAGCACCCAGCTTGTGGTCTCAACATCTGCATCATAAGGACAGAGAAAATACAAGTGCTAATGTGACATTTGTCCATATACATGTCTACTATTGAACTCCATTCTACCCCTTGCTTCACCCAAACACATTTCAGGAAAAGATTTGAGGCGACTTGAACATGGATGGAAATACAGAGACCACTTACAAAGTATCAAAAAAAGAAAAATGAATAGAGTAGAAATTAAATATTTAAGTTTTAAAGGCAAGAGGAAGGAATTATAATTAGATAAGGTAGATGAATGTGAGTAATGGCTATAAAATTCTCTGGCAAAACCCCAGAAGTGAAAAAGGGTTTTAATAAATAATTTCAGCAAAAAGCTTTTCACCAATTTTAGAACAAATTTTAAATTCTGGTGTTGTTGGTCATTAATTAATCAAGATTATATGTGTTGATACTCATGTTTATTAAAGAAGCTAAATTCAATCTGCTCTAATAAAAATGATAGAACCTATTATTGGAAGACAAGAAAACACCTTTATGTACATAAACACACATACACACACAAATTGAAAGAAGATGTGGAAAAACATTATTTTTTAACAATTGTGGTCAGTATTTGACTGAAATAAAATGTTACTTTTATTTTACTTAAGAGTGAAAGAAATTTAAAGATGTTGGAAAAGGGTTGGTCTCTATGCCACATTCCATTCACATGAACAATGCTGATTTGACAGATGGGATTTCTTACTAACCAGGTAGGAAGAGGTGTGGTGGATGGTCCACTTAACATGCTTTTAATTCTTTCTTTGCTTTTCTTTTTTCTTCCAGTAGCCTTCCCAAATGATCTTGAGAGGACATTTCACAATCATTTAACCTTTCTTTTCATGAATAAATTTTCTTAAATGATACTATTGATACACTTTGCCATCTTTTATGATTCTGCTTTTTGTTTTTTGGTTTAAGACAGTTGCCTTACTCTACATAGTTATATTAAGATTTTCAAACTGTCACAGAGAAGTATTCATTTAATGACCAATCTTTTAATCTAACAGCATCTCTATCATTCCTTTATTCCTTTTTAAAATGTATATTGAAACTTTGATTCAAAAAGTATTATCTTAATATGTCCCCCAATTTTTTCTTCCTCAATTATGATCTGGTACATAGCACTTAACATCCACCCATTTTGAAGCTGACACCATTATCCACATCCTTAAGTCCCAGTTTCCTCTCATACTGACTTCCTAGTGTCCCCAAATCAAGTCAGCATGGCCTCTGACATGTATCCTGAATGAGTGATTTCCTACCTTTTCCACTTCTGAAACTCCAGAGGTGTCTAGCACTAATGGGAGAGTCTCCCAGTGGGGTCCCTTACTACCCCTCTTGCTCCTTACAATTTTTTATCTTCTTAGTGATCTTTTGAAAGTATAAATGGCTCATCCCTGATATAAAAAAATAAAACCTCTGTGTTTGTGTACTACTACACTTGAAATAAAATTAATTCCTTCATTTACAAGAACTGATTGATCTTTCTGATCTCATCTTCTGTTGTCCCAGTGCCCTATTGGGTTTGTTCTTAGTATCTGGCCCTTTTATACGTTCTCCAAACACATAAATCTTACTTCTTTGTACTTTGTACTTTGCTCCTTGTATTTGAAGGTTTTTGTACTTTGCTCCTTGTATTTGAATTCTTCTCCCCAAAGTAGCAGCCTGTATGGCCCCTTTTCTTCCTTTGGGTCTCAACTCTAAAGTAACTATCTCAAAGAAATCTTCCCTGACCACTCTAAGAGTGCAAATTATCATAGCTCCATGAGAATTCTAAAAAAAAGAAAGAAAAAGATTTTCAGTTGAGTGGATTTACATGTGGAGGAAACCAGAGGATCAAAGTTGGAAGCTGTAATGAAACACAGTATTGTAGAAAGGGCCTGGTTTGGAAGGAAAACAGATCAGATTTCAATATTAGGTCTTTCACTTACTAACTTCATGGCCTTCAGGAAATCACTTAACACATCTGAAACTTGGTTTCCTCATCTGTAAAGTGTGCATATAATATCAAAAGTATTTGTTTATTTTAAGAATTATGTATAATATGTTTACCTGGATTAGAGTAGCTATTAAATGGGGCCACATTTTTGGTTTTGGTTCTTTATTGTCATATTAGGCTTTCAATCTACATTTCTTAAATATGTTGGAATTTCTCTGAAGGAGGAAGTAGCTAGACTATAACACGCAGCGAAGGAAGCTAGGATAATAGTGGGTCCCTGTAATTCTTATTTTTTAAGAATTTAACCTTTATTTTTTATTTATTTGTTTTTTTTATGTGGTGCCAAGGATCAAACCCAGTGCCTCACCCATGGTAGGCAAGCGCTCTACCACTAAATCTCCAGCCCCCTTGTTATTTCTTTTCTTTTCTTTTTTTAAATTTTTTGTTTGTGTTGTCGATGGACAGAATGCCTGTATTTGTTTATTTATTAAAAGACATTTGTCAAAGTCACCACACCCAATGTAACTTCTAGAGAAAGAAGAGGAAAAAGAAAGAAAGGAAGGATGAATGAGAAGAAGAGTAAGGATTATTTTACTGAGTGGTTCAGTATTTTAAATTCTGAAAGTAATTTGAAAAATTCCAATTGTATAAGAATGTGCCTGTTTATTTATTCACTCAACACCATTCAACACATATATATATATGGGGCATCTGTCATTGCTTAAAGTATTGCAAATACTGCATTATAGCAAAGGACAAGACAGAGCCCTCTGATTTTGTGACTCTTGTACTGCTCACTCCCTCATCTTAGAATCAAATTAAATTTTATCTATTGTCTTGGTATTCTATACCTCAAATGATACACTTGGGGTCAGGGACTTGGATTCTACTCTGAGCTTTTCCCATCCTTTAGTTTGGGGCTAGTGTCAGCTTTTTTAAGTCTTCATTTCCAAGGCTATGTGACATAGCTCTAGTGTTAAACTAAATATGGCCTGAGGCTACCTCTGTACTTGGAGTCCCAGCATAATTAACTGCAACCTAACTGCAACCTAACTTAGTACATAAACTACCTGCAAGTCTAAAGTAAGGAGTGTAGCCTTTGTAATAACTGAGCCAATCATAGCAGTATACTTCAATCACAGGCAGCCAACCGATCAGATCATGTTCATATAAGGCAAACTTGGAGGTATAACTCACAAAGCAGCCTCTGGTCCTTAACTTCCTTTTTCTATCTATAAATGCTGTCTGAACATGTTTCAGAATAGAGCTCTCTGGTTCTCTTCTGCTTGGTTTTGAGGGCTGCTTGATTTGCAAATCGGTTCTTTCTCAAAGTCAATTAAATTAAATATTTTCTTTATCTTTTGTGGTCCTGGCAATTGAATGCAGAAGTACTTTACGACTGAGCTACATCCCTAGAACTTTTATTTTTTTATCTCAAAACAGGGTCTCAACAAGTTGTTGGAGCTGGCCTGGAACTTGCAATCTTCCTGCCTCATGTTCCAGGGTAGCTAGGATTACAGTCTTGTGGCACCACCCCCAGCTCAATTTTTTGTTCAATAAATGTAGGGTCTCTACAGTTCCAAAACATGATTCTATAGTGATATGAAACATGACACTGTCCTATTTTGTCAGCAGCTTATTTCCCATGTTAATAACTAGAACTGTGCTAAAGAGAGGAAATCTGTGTGGAACCCTGTCGTCTTGTTTCTTTTACTCTAAGTGATGGCCCAAGATTTTCTCTGCTAGACCTTATAGTCTCATTTAAGTTGTCTAAATTTTAATGTGCATATGTTTCAGGGACATTGTAATGCCCAAAACTTTATTTTACCAAGCGTTTCTATAAGGTCAATTATCATTTAAATAAAAACTGTTTTTCATAAAACATGCATCCATTATCATCACTATGCTTATCTGCATTGATGTCCCAATACATCCATTTGTTTCAGACGATTCATTTTTATACAGTTCAATGCATTCGCCACCATGGAGATCATTGTCAAACAGGTGCTATGGCATATTCTCTTATGGCTAAAGAAAACATTTTTTTTTCTTGTATATACATGGTATCCAGGTTACATCTTGATAATCATTTTAAAACCGAGAGTAAAAAATGGCAGATGGAATATTGTTGTTTTTCTTTTTCCTCCCCATCTCCCTTTATTTCCTCACATTGTCAGGATGGCTCCATCCATTCAGATGGCATGGCTGTTGTGAATGAAGGCAGACCTGCACCTTTAGCAATCGTCTCTCCAGTTCAATTATGGTGCTTTAGCAAGGCTAATTAGCATTCCTCAGTGCTGGAGCTCTTTGAGTGACAGGTAACCATGGAGAGTCACACTCCTGTAGGTAATCAGCAAGAATCTAGCTTTTCTTTTTAATTACAAATTAGAAAAGCCTTAAAGAAAAAGCATACCTTTTACTGATTTATGCCATTAGCCCAAGTTTACCATGTTAGAAAGGATAACAGTAGTGTCAGAAGAAAACTGATGCCTTTTCAAAAGGAATAGAGGGAAATACCAAGATAGTCAGATATAAGAAAAATGTTTATTGTCTGATAACAGATATCCAAAAGGAAAGCACAAAAAAGCAAAAATATCACCTGCTCCTGAGAATCCATTTAGATAATAACATTTTCCCCTTCAAAATTTAAGAAATAATATAGCATTTACTAACTATTTTTTTCTTTGTTATTTAGAATGCACTAGAATTAGGATATTGAAATAGTAAATGCAGTGATCACTGAGTAATGAATATTGGATAACTGTTGATTGCTAATGATGAGACATATAACAAAATCAAAAAGTATTAACCTATTTCAATCCTGAGAATATTGGAAAATCCACATGGTGAGAAAATATTGGATCTGATCTTGGAATTGAAGTCAGTTGGCAATGTGTATCTTTCCAACAAAGTAGGCCAGAGATGTGCATTAAATATTATCACCGTAGCTGGGTAGCACAGTTTCAGGGAAAAAAAAGAACAGAAATTTTATAATACCTTAAGATTATAGCAGGATAATGTTTTCATTCAAAAACAGGTAAGTAAATTATGGGAATGATCAGAGTCAATTTGTATTTCCCCAAACTGAAAGGAAACTTCTTTTTTTTTTTTAGTTCTGTTCATCTTATTAAAAATTTAATTTTAACATGCCTCTCCCTTTCCTGTTTTTACCCAAAAGTAGAATTATTATAAAAACATTCCCTGATGTTATTTCTGGCCAGCATAAAGCCAGGAAGCTCTTGCAGTCTTATGGGAATGCCTAATCCCATGAATTTGCCAGTCTTATTTCAACCATGAGGGTGGGGAAGGATATAAACCAAGTCACACGGAATTCTTCAATTGTTACTTCAGAGTAATTTCTATTATGGGAAGAATTCATGATAACAGAGAATGATAAAAATCAGTCATATTATTTATGGTCTTACTTTACCTTGGTTCATGTTCCAAAAATTAAGATTTGTCTTCTCAGATAGAGGTTGAATGAAAGAACAAATTTTATCACAGGCAAAAGTCCCCAACAATATGCAAGCCATGGTCATTATCCATCGGGTCACTCATTCAATATGCTATTTTTTTTAATGTTCTTTCTTAAGAAGCATAATTCTTTAATTTTCAAGATTTGCATAAGAAATTGTTATAAAATATATTCTCTCACATTTCAGAAATCAAGCCTCAGTAAATCTAGATTGCCAATGGCTTTTAATTTGAAAATAAAAAGAACAATTATATACCAAAAATCTGAAACTTGTTTCAGTTCTTCAAAAATTCTTTTGCACCCAGTAGAATTCTGCTATCAGAGTAAGGACCATTCTCATTTAATAGCATGAACGGTTCTATTCTAAAGCATTTCATTTTGAAGTATACTATATTTCAACCATAGTGAAGGGAGATACCAGTTGGTTCCATCTGTCAACTTCTTGGATATTTACTACTTTCATGGATAATATATATCAATTTTCTTCCCAATAGTGAAACCAAGTCAGTACAAATGCTTAATTGAACATAAAATACTGCACATTTAAAAATAAACTCATTAAGAATCAATGCTCCATAACACTGAATGGATTTTGAATATTGACTTCCATGGCAATTTCCAACTATTTTTTTGAACAAACAGATTGAATTATTGGACATTTAAAACTGTTTTTATCCATTTTCAATCCTGAATATTTACAGATGAATCATTTTTAACTCTTCTGCCTACATTTTTCTGCAGATACTGAATGAGAAATTTTGCAAGCATGAGCTGTTTTATAATAGGCAATACATAATTAGTGAAAGTTAGGCAGCAGTGGCCTGGTGTTCTGAACTGTGTGTATAGCTGATCTCTAATTGCTTTATATCTTCTTCATAACTTTCTCTTTCTCACTATTGGAGAGAGAAGAAATCAGTTCATGACTATGGCTATAATCATTTTCCAGAAACACCAATAACCCACTAGGTGGCTGGTCTCCTCCAAACATAGCACATTTAGTTTTGTTTTCCTGTTAGATGTAGTCTTTCCAATTTTCCACAATAATTCCCTAGAATCACAAAAGTTCAGCAGCATAAAGCTTCCTGTTGATGTAGTTAATCTTCTCATTTTACAGATGAAGAAACTGAAAAGAGAGGTCACTGGTACCCAGCTAATTAGTTCCGGTGCTAGAACTGGACCTCAAACTCAAAGTTTAGAATTCCTTCACCAACAAACTTCTTCTGGGGTAATTCCAATCCATGGGGTCTTCTCATTAGATTCCACATGGATTCCACATAGATTTGTCAGGAGCTGACTCAGAATTGACTCACAGAGTCAACAAGCAGCACAAAAGCCCTGTCTTGCAGCATCCTGCCGTACAACACCCCTGTGTGAGTTCCAAGACCTTGCTTACTTCCACGTCATTGCCCCATGAAGAGTGTTTGGCCAGCCTGAGCTGAGATGGTACATTTTTTACCTTTGTGACTATGATAGTCTTATATTGCCCTTGTATGTCCTCTGTCTTTGCCTTTATTTCATCATAAAACATTAATCTTTTGGAAGGGCTAAAAGATACTAAGTAGTCTTTCTAACTTTCTCAGATGCTACTGTTTTATATATGTTAACAAAACTAAAGAGAAAAACTAAAAAATTAAAGTAGACAAATCAAAAAAATTTAAAAAGATTAGGTATCTGCTAAGAAAAGTAGACTTTATTACAAAACCAGTAAAAAAAAGCGTATTTTTAAACCAATGTCTTTTAAAGGATTTTTAATCTTCTATATTGAGAATAATATGTTAGATTTTTTTCTCTATTTAATAAATACAGGCAGAAAACCCAAAACATAAAGATAAGAATCATATTTTCATTCTGTGTAGAAAATACTATGTGATTCAGACTCTTTTCTACTAAAATACTTTTTTGTTCAACTTTTAGAAACTTTTATAATTTATTCTGTGCACTTTCAAGGATGGATTGCACTAGATACTATTATGAGGGCTGTACGCCAAATATTGTCTATTTTTAATATATGAGTAAATCTGTAGAGATTTATACACATATCAAAATTAAATCACTATCGACTAAATCAATCATTTTGGTTCCATTCTGGTTGCCATGCTCAAATACCTTTACATAGGAACACAGTATGAACAAAGAAATAAAAAGGAAGAAATATGGTTTTAAAATAATTATTATATGAGAAAAAATTGAAAAAAGAACTCTACATTTTTTAAAGGTGATACATAGAGGATGTAATAATGGTCCATTTAAAATAATTAGTACTATTAAGAAATTAAATTAATACGTGAATGTGTAGGCAATTCCAGTCTGAGCCTTAATTTCCAGAATTTTATCCCTTATCACCATCCTTTGTCCTTTGTCTTACTTCACAAAAGTAGTCACTTTTGACAGTTTTTGTGCACACTTGTAGGATGTTTTAAAATATCTGAAGTGCTCAGTTTTTTTGTTTTTGTTTTTGTTTTTGGTACTAGGGGATTTAACTCAGGGGCACTTAACCACTGAGCCACATACTCAGTCCTTTACTGTATTTTATTTAGGACAGATTCTCACTGAGTTGCTTAGTGCCTTGTGAAGTTGCAGAAGCTGGCTTTGAATTCGTGATCCTTTTGCCTCAGCCTCCCGAGTTGCTGGGATTACAGGCATGCGCCACTGCACCCAGCCTCACTTATGTTTAAAAGAACAATAAGTATTGCTTTTTCTAAGTGACTGCAAGAGAAAAAGTAGGATGGGTAGACAGGAGACACATAGGAATACAAACTGAAGCTCAATATAAGGAAGATCCTTCTATGGAAGTAGTAATGGTAGTGATGGACAAAATCTTTTATAAAAGCATTCAAGCATTAAATGAAAGCTTTTATGTCTTCTCCAACCCCAAAGTCTTATAGAAATTAAAACAGACTATATACTATAAATAATGTTTAAAAGAAAATGCTTCATTTCTATTACTTTTATTGGGGTTAAGTCAAAAGTGTCTTCTGACTTCAAAACCAACCTTTTTAGTACAGTAAATTACCTGAAAGCTTAAAGAAATCAAACTATAAAGAATGGTGCCAGATTTCCTTGAAAATAAGGAAAGATGGAAGAAAGGAAAAAAGAAAGAACTGAAGAAACAGAAAGGGAGAGAGAGGGAAAGAATACAAGAAAAGAAAGATTTTGAAATGCCCAAATAACTTTGCTTTTCAATATTTCCAACATAATTTAATAGTATTATATTAATTCCTAATATAATAATAGTTAAGTATAATTGACTCAAGCCAGTATAGGAAAAACAGAAGAGGAACTGAGTTAAATCAGAAAGAGTAGGAGAATGAAATAAGTCTAATTAGAAAACAGAACAGAAAGAAAAGCAAGGGAAGGGACATTGGAAAGTGGTGAGGTTTGGAAAACTTTCCCATAACTGGCAGCCTATCAGTGGGCTAGTGACATTTCTTCAAGATAATACAAAATTTTGACAGTTTGTCTCCAAGAGTCATCATCCAAAACCACATGTTTTCTGAAATCAGTTAAATAAACTTTTTAAAAGTAATAATAAATGTTTTGTCTCTCAGATTCCAGTTCACAGAATTCATTAAAATGTTTTGTTCAATAGAATATGTTGGATCTTGCTTTTCTTCTGATAATTTTTCCAAGTATTCAAAGAATATGGTTTTGATTATATAGAACTGCTGAAATGAAAGTGTCTAAATTACTGTACATGGCTAAAAAACGGACCAGACTTTTAACATATGCAATGCTTTTTACCAGAAGTTGAATAACGTCAGCGTCTATGAAACTACTGAGTTTAACTTCTTAATCTCTTTGCTGCTAAACAGGCCACTAAATCTGTCTGTTAAACTCACACATGCCCCATGTGTCTGCCATGTCCCAGCATATTCGAGAATGGATTTTCCATTGAGTGGTACTGCCAAGGCATTTTTTTTTTCTTTTGGCATCAATAGGGAGAGACTGAAATATACATATAGGCTCCAAGATAAAATATATTATAAACTTCAGCGTCCAAGAAAATGTGGGCAATGTGTAGTATATTTGACATATATAGACACTTGGGTTGGTCAAATTTCACAAATTCACCAAGAAACAAGCACATTCAATTCATCTCACCTTTTCAAAGGTGAGGTAAAAGTTACCGAAAATCATTTAATCTATTATATAGTTTTCCCCATTCCATTTGACCAAATAAATTCTTACCCAAGCAAGAACTTTCTCGAAATAATCTCTGAAGTGTTTGCAATTTGAAAAGTTGTTTTAAAAGCCCATTGCTTTGTTCTGATCACTACTCTAAAGTGACTTGAAAATGGCCTTACTAATTGACCTATTTCACCTAGCACTCCTGTCTGTATGCTCTCTCACTAAGGTAGTGTGCCTTGCCTCTCAACTAAGCACCAAGTATAAGCACTGAGCTAGGTGCTACTAAAAGAAGAATTAGTACAATGCATAGATAATTCCTGATAACTGGGACCTTACAATTTAGTAATGGGATTCAAAAACATACACACACATCAACTTGGGAAGCTGAGACAGGAGGATTGCAATTTCAAAGCCACTCTTAGCAAAAAGTGAGGCACTAACCAACTCAGTGAGACCCTGTCTCTAAATAAAATAGAGTTCAAAATAGATCTGGGGATGTGGCTCAGTGGTCGAGTGCCCCTAAGTTCAATCCTTGGTACCAAAAAAAAAAAAAATACACACATATGTGTCCACACACACACACACACACATATATACATATATTATGTATAATGGGTGGATATATATATAAAATACATAATATGCACATACTATGTGTTATACGTTATTATTATATACTTACTCATGATTCAAGAAAGAGGGTGAGAAATGTCTTGAGGAAGATAGAAAAAAGTGTTTTACTAGCATGACTGAAAAAGAATGTGTTTGCCCTGGGCAAAGATGGAGAAGGAGTGGGAATTAGCAAAATATATATGGAGAAGAGGTGTTTGATTTGTCTTTTCAAATGGGTATGGTTCTGATTGGTGGGAAGCAGGAGGGAGGATTCTAGGCAGAAGGCATAACACAACAAAATTATAGTGATAGGGACTTAAGACCCTCCCACTCCTAAGGGAACATCAAGAGGGATAGAAGGTATTCGCTCTGAGCTAAAGGGTGAAATTTTATTTTGTTCAAAAAACAAAGCATCCAAAAAGGACTGACAGCATGTGACCATATAATTCAGAGATGTACAGGCAACATACTTCTCTTGTTTTGAACACCTATACCGGGAATATAATAGTTTAAGGTGTGAACTATGAGGCTCCCTATGAGTCCTGGCCCTGTGGCCTGGCCTGTTTGCAGCCCTTCTTCAACTGCTCCTCAGCACTATCCACGCCACCATCAGGCTGTAGCCTTTCCAGGTCAGAGGTTCTCATGGCATCTCCAGCTGTTTTGTGGCTCAATTCTTTCTTTTGTTTATGATGTTTCTTCTGGGAATACCCCCTTCCTCCCTGTCTCCCCCATCTTCTTTTCCAGCTGGCTAACTCCAGTTTATTTCTTCAGACACTTTCAACTAGACCCTCCCTCTTTCTTAATCTACCAATTTCATCATACCTAGAATATAATCCTGTTGGAGCACTTGTCAAACTCTACTAAAAATATATGACTTCCACCAACATATCCTGACTCTATCCAATGTCTCAGTTAAATAATAGGTGCTGGGATTCCTAAGTTTTAGTATTTAATTTCTTGGTGAAAACAAAGATTTGCAAACAGACAAGACTATAAACCTTTTTGTAAAACATGTAGGCATACTTTAAAAGGAGTAATGATTATTCTATTTTGTTAATTATCACCATGCCTAGGATATTTGCCACATAAATTTTCATTCAACATAAAGGAAAATAATGACTGTGAAATCAGTCATTATGCATTGAAAATGCACAGTGTAAGCAGAATAACTAAAGTTGTTCTTCTGCATGAAGGGAGGGCTCTCTTGTGCCCAAGGACTTTTTCACTTCAATGTGTTATTTCTAGGTCTCTTTGTGACTGTAACCCATGGGTTCATATAAATGGCCAGTGGCTGAACTGAGAAAATCTTTTAGTTCTTTTCAAAGAATACATAAGATCCAGCTTAAATGATTCAAAATTATTATTGGCTTCAAAACCAACCCCATTTTCTGTAGTCATTAAAATAAGCACCATCTTATATTCATGAAAACTAAAAGACATCAAGGCAGGCTAATGAATATCAGAGTGTGAGTTTGATAAAAACCAGGCTGCAGCTCAAAAATCTATTTAAAATTCCCTACCTCTGCTTCCTATTCCCCTTTTTATTAGGTGTTTGTGGAGAAATGCTGTCTACACAAAATTCTCAATGATTTGAAAGTGGGGAAGAAAAAGAAACCAATGATTAGGTGTTCAAAGTTTCTCAAAAAAATATTCTGTTTTAACTTTGACCCAATCAGCAAACACCACTATTTCTCTTATCCAATAAAGCCCTAACTGGGTATTTTCATAGTTTGTTCTCTCTCTCTCTTTTTTTTCTTCTTTTTCTTCTTTTTTAAATACCCCTACTTGACAGGGAACTGAACTTTGAAAACAAAAATTAAGAACTATTTGATTGGAAACTTGTACTAAGCAACTGTGAGGTTTCCACATGTATCTAGAACCCAGAAAAGTAGGACCAATGAATCAAATATTCTCAACACATGTAAGGGTTCATAGCTATGAAACTAACAATCTTAGTGTTGCATACTGATGAGTTCCAAATACACAACATTTGTCCAACCCCTCCTTTTCAATAATTGTATCCACAGCTTTCATTTGGGAAATTTTTGTCTTTCATTCTTGGTCCATGAAATTCAAGGAGAATTTGAACCCAGGCCTATAACTCAAGAATTAGTCTCATGAGAATGTTTTATCACTTGTCCACATTGGATTATTTATGAATAAGCATGTGGATAAGGTCCTATGCATCAAAATTAATCCTAAAACTTCTATTAACTATTAGGAAAAGTAATAGAATATTCTAATCTGATTACCAACCTTAAAATAATATAAATTTAGGACTTTAAAACTGTTTGAAGCCACCACCCAAAGAGAACCAAAATGAAGCCACAGAGAGGATCAATAAGGGGAGGAATGAAGTGATTCAAGGGATATGGAATATGAAAAGGAGAGTTGATTATGGAAACTGAGCTCCTAGATGTTACCATATCAAAATCTATCCTTTTATTTTTTAGTTAAATTATCTTTTCTGTTAACAAGTATCTAAATTGGTTCATTAATATTTGCAACTGAAAGAGCCCTTTGAAAGTAAACACCCAACAGAAATGAAAGACAAAATAATCAGTTTACCAACCTTAAAATGATGTAAAGCTGACAGATGTTATTCTCCTAATTCTAATCCTATGGATAAATGGAAGGAAGTATAACTTGGTAGTTGATAATATTAGTAGTCAGTAAGAATTTTATAAACCATATAAAATTCATGTGCCTTATTTGAACTACCCTTTAGATTGTACAGAGCTTTCTACATTTATATTTACTCACATTCATTTCAAGCTAAAAAAAAGATCCTAAAAATATGAACCTCCCCCTCCATGGAACATACACAGACATTGATGTGAGTATCTGGCAGGTGACACATCAATTCACATTTTGTTTCTAAGAATCCAAGTTATAGCATTTTCTATGCATCGGTATTATGTTCATTTGACTTTTGACTGGGCTGCTATGCATACTGAAATATAACACAGATAAGTAAAATAAAAATGGATATCTTTGAGGAGAGAGGAACAGAAAGTGAACAAATGGAAACAGAATGATAGACAATGAATCAATTTTAACTCTCACTTTTCTTCCACTGAGAACCTCAAATGCTATCATCCTGTTGTTTGACAGGTAGTGATATGAAACTTTATTTTGCTAAACTTAAAATGAATGTTAAAGTCAGATTTTTGCTGTTTTTTAACTATGAAAACAATGAGCATTCATTATTTTATTCTTTAGTTCTCAGTTCAACATACTGTAGTGATCCAGGCACATCAATATTTATAGCAGCATAATGCCATGTTATAGAACTAGCCTGGTGCCCATCAATAGATGAATGGATAAAGAAAATGTGGTATATATACATGATGGAGATTTACCCAGCCATAAAGAAGAATGAAATAATGGCATTTGCTGGTAAATGGTTGGAAGTAGAGAACACCGTGCTAAGTGAAATCAACCAGACTCAGAAAGTCAACAGTCAAATGTTTTCTTATATATGAAAGCTAGAGAAAAATAAGAGAAAAAGTGGTGGAGTGGGATTCTCATGAAAATAGAAGGGAAATCAGTGGAGTTAAAAAAGAGGATAACAGGGGAAAGAGGAGGAACAGGAAAAGAGGAACTGTGGAATGAAATTGACCAAATCATGCTATGTACATATATGAATATATCACAGGGAATTTCATCTTTATGTATACATATAAAGCACCAATTTAAGAAAATTATAACTATATAGAAGGAAGACCAGTAGAGAAAGGAGAACAAGTGAATGAAGGAGGGTGGGGGAAGAGGAAGTATAGGAGACTAAAGTAGAGCAAATGATATTCCATGCCTGTATGGATTATGTCAGAATGAACCTCACTATTATGATTAACTCTAATGCACTCATAAAAACACAAAACACCTAAATAAAAGTTACTTCCAAACAAGAAGCTATATCATTATATATTTCAATTTCCTTTTACAGAGAAACCACCACAACAAAAATCTATGACTTTATGTATATATTATTGCCATTATGATATCAGTCATTTTAAACTCAGTAAAGTAAAACATAGGAAGAACACAAGAATGGATTAATAAAGGACATGTGGTCATATTTTTCCTCAGGCATTTCATGCTATGGAATAAGGCCATCTCATGCTTAGCTATTGAACATCATTTCTGACTTTGGTCCTGGCTTGGTGTCCAGAAACTCTGTGTTAAGTCTTCTTTCTGTCACTATAACAAATACAGGAGGATATCAATTTATTCAAAGAAAAGTTTTATTTTGGTTCAAAGTTTTGGAGGTTCCAGTCCATAATCAAGAAGCCCCCTTTACTTTGTGGTCTACAGTGAGGCAGCACATCAGGGTGGAACTGAGTGGCAGAGCAAAACTGCTCACTCATGGTCAGGGAGTCAAGGAAATGAGGAGGGGCCCAGGGTCCTAAAATCTCCTTCTAGGGTATTCCCCCAATGACCCGAAGACCTCCCACTAGGCCCCACCTCCTAGAGACTCTACCACCTGCCAATACTGCCACCGTGAAGACCAAACCTTTATCATGTGGACTTTTGGAGGACACTTGAGTCCATCAAAATATCCAATAGATTTTGCTGCCTACTTAAGTGTCTTATGAGGAAGCCAGAATAAGGGAGTGGTCACATAATGGAATGCTTGAAATTAGAGGTTTTGGAGGGGGAGCAATAGCCCCTGGTGACAAGGCTCAAGGGTTGGTCAAGTTTATCGTGGAAGTTAGAAGTGGAAGTGAACATGAGATCCATCCATCCTTCCTTCCTTCCTTCCTTCCTTCCTTCCTTCCTTCCTTCCTTCCTTCCTTCCTTCCTTTCATGTGTGTAAGAGAGAGATACGAGAGAGTGAACCCAGACTTTATGCATGCTAAGTAACTGCTATACCACTGAGCTATATCCAAACCCAAAAACATTTTTGAAGGTAGGATTACAAAACATAAACATCAGTTGAATGGATCCCCTAATGTAGAAGCTGAAATTCCCGAAAATGACAGCAACAGAGCTCAAAAATGAGGCAGTGGGTGAGAGGGCTTCATGGTAGTTGGTGAAGAGATGGTAGACGGGGATGTCACAAGCATCTAAAGAGCTGGGAAGGGAGAGCAAGCAATCGAAAACCCAAGTCCAACCATATCCCATCTTTTGACCTTGAAATAATAAGATATGAGAGGAAAAAGCACCTCTCCTTATCAGTCATTGCAGGAAAGAGGAGGCTCAGGAGATTGCCAGGTTTCATTTAAAGTCAGTTATTTTATAAGGATTATTTAGAGAGGAGGCTTATGGTATAGATGGGCTTATTAATCAAAGAGTTTGAGTTCCAAAAGTTTGAGGGAGGAGGGAAGATAAAGGGGTAGATTAGTTAGATTAATGGAAGAGCCAAGAGCTTCACTGAAAATGAAAATGTTTATTGAAAATGAATAGTACAATGATAACAGATCAATATCTACCATTGGGCTTCTGAGCATAGAGATGTGAGACATGGTGGTAGAAATAGCAGCAGAAGGCTGCAACGATGTTTGGGTAAAGTCCTTGCCAATGAGACATCTAGCCAATCAACATCAGAGGGCTATAAAAACTTAGCCCCAATTGTCATGCGCTCCCAGTATCTTCCAGTGGGGATCTCTCTTTAAGTCTTCTCAACTTTCTGAATTCATAATATGCCTTTGTTCCTAGATTATTTGAACTAAAGTTTGTAATATTGATTTTGAATCCTACCAACATTCATAATATGCAATATCAATAGCCAATTGCTTCTGTCTCTTTAAAGACAGCTGGAGTTCCTGTAAAATTTAGGTTGCTGCATTCAGCATGACAATCCTCCTTAGCACTTTTATGAGAGAAGGGGATGCATAAGTTTAATACTAAATCCACAGTGATAAAATTTCTACCACAGAAATGCAGGAATATTTCAAGAGAGGATTAAACAGAACAGAATTCCATTTTCACTGTTTGGATAAGACCCTTAAGATAGCCGAAATCTGCTCAAAGGGTCCATTTTTGATTCAGCCACCCAAGTTAATCAGCAGCATAGTCTGAACATCAAGTACCTAGATATCACTAACTGAGGAACAACTGGCTAGGGGGTACATTCTGCCTTCAGGATTTACATTCCACCCTTGCTACATTCAAGCTTCCATCTCTAAGAACAAAATCTTCTAGAAGATATTGCCACTGCTACCTCAAAATTGAAAGAATGACAGAGTTTTATTCTTAGTTGACTCTAAATTTATGACATCCTCTCTAGCTTATCACAAGTAGAAACAGAGTCAGTGAAGGAAAATGAGAATTTAGAAGTTAATTTTCTGCAGTATGTTTTAAATTGGTTACAGAAGGGAAGCTCTAGAAACAAGTCCATGTTATAGCATGAGGACATATTTTCTGGGGTGGTTTCTATGAGGTAAAACTTAGGACATTCTCAGCTAGATTTTAGGGCTTTTTTATTTCATCATGCTAGCATTTTCCTTGAATACTTGAAGAAAAAGCTGATTTTTTTTTCCTCCAGTGCTTTTCTACATTTAAAATATATCCTACAATAAAAAGTAGAAATTAGAGGTTTAACATCAATGGTCTTTTCTCAAAATGTGGTAAGGTTTTCATTTGTCCGATGTTTATTTTTTTTAAATCTTTTTGCTGCATATTAAAGAACTTCCATTTTTAGTGGAAAAAGTTTAGAAATTATAATATGTGGCCCAGGGTTTATTTGTATCTCATTTCTTGTTGTCCACCATCACCATAATTAAAATTTTCTTTGTCTGATGAATTATTGATTTCAAGGCACCAACATCAATAAACTCATTTGACTCTTAAAGTGATTCCCCCAGGTTGGAAGGGCTGGGATTGTTGTAAATTTCCCTTTTATAAAGATGAAAAAACTGATTTATTTTAGATGTTTAAAATATTTAATACTTCAAAATGTTAAAATTGAAACTCAGATTATCTAAATTTAAAACTAGGACTTTATATTAAGTTACATGACTTTCCTATGATAACGTCTAACTCACTCTTCAATTTTTTTATTTCAGCAAATATAATATTCAATAATATGTATTCTTTGCATCTTTTATTCTAAAAAGCCTAAAGCTCAGATTAATACTGTATTAGTTTCCTGAGGCTGCAGTAACAAATTATCACAAACCCAGTGGCTTAAAACCACATAAATTTATTCTCTCATAATTCTGGAAGTGAGAAGTCCAACATGAAGGCGTTGGAAGCCTGCACTCCCTCTGAAGGCTTTTGGGGAAATTCTCTTACGTCCTCCAGCTACTGCTGGCTCTCTGCATTGGGTATGTCTGCTCATTCCCATCTCTGTTTCCTACTTCACATGCCCTTCTCTGTGTCTTTTCCTCACTCTTTTTATAAGGATATATACCATTGAATTTAGAACTCACTCTAATCCCCAGTGACCTCTTCATCTCTAGATTCTTAATTTAATTATACCTGCAAAGACTCTTTTTTGAAATAAAGTCACATTCATAGCATCCAAGACAAGACCTTATCTTGGCGAGGGGAGGGGTGTCATCATTCAATTCAATATAGGTGCTTATTCCTGAATAATACTAAGACAGAAAGTGTAGCATTCTTATATAATAGTAGACAGCTTTAATTCAAAATTTTTAAATAAGTAACATAACATAGAACCCTTTTTGATAATCACTTGGAGTCTAGGTAAGTAGAAGATGTAAGCCCTTCCCAAAAAGTTATATTAAAACCCTTAAATGCTTTTGAGTTAATAAGTATACAAAATTTGTCAGCCAGTATTAAAATAGTGATTTTTAGAAATCAGAAATCATGTGCTTCTAGTAGTAGCTGCTCAGGAGCTACTACCTAAACCAGTGTTCCCATTCCTTAGGTCACAGATCCAGGATATTTGGTAGACATGATAACCTGTTCACCAATAACCAGTTCTCCTGTCCTGTTGGGTACATAAGAAGAATATACAACCCCACTTCCTAGAAGCCAAGTATAGGGAAAAATTATAGAATAAAAATTTGATTATTGGTGCTCAACTCTGTACCCACTTTTTCTCTGCTATGGCTATTGGGAAACTACTTGCTAAGGGGGATAACACTGGACCTATATAATAACACTGGACCTTCAATAGAAGACAATTCAGCAGACCTGAATGTTCTCAAGATCATAGTGGGCTTTGCATTAGAGAGAAATAAATCTTTGTGCTGTAAGCTACTGAAATTGTGAGTCCTTTGTACAGCGAAGTCTAATTTGGGCTGACTTAAACAGTTATTTATACTAGGATTGGATGCTACCATAACAAACACTAAACCGTATGGCATTGTCTTCATGGTGGGGTTGGTGAATGGTCACCCCCTGTGGAGACTATAAGGTGGAAGTCAGTCACGTGGTGGCAGACCATTTGGTACTATTACTACCAATGATAATTTATATGAAATCTTTTGCAAAATAAACTTGTTGCTCTAGAAAAATTAGAGCGTCTGCTAATTGATTTTGGCAGCAACTGGCAAGGTGTAGCAGAAAAGAAAAAGAAATCATGTCTGTAAGTAATAGACTGTTTTGTAATCTGAATTAAACAGGAACAGAAGCAGACAATGGGGAACCAGCCAGGTTAGAAAAAGGAACTGCATCTCAGCTACAAAAGAGTAAAAGATAAAACTGAGACATGCTTTTGGCAAAGCAGGAACATGAACTCTAAGTCTTAAGGTAAGGATCAAATCAAAAGTATGGCTACCACATGGTGTTAAAACCTGGGAATGGGTTAAAGTGTCTCAGAATAAAGATACAATTAAAGTTAGAACACCCCAATCATCCTTTCATTTGGGTAAAAATGGCTAAAGAAAAGAGACCAGCTGTGTAACTCTTCCATTGAACCTCAACAGACTTAGACAAGCAAATGCAAATAAGGAAAAAGAGGAAAGAAGGAAATGGGGGGGGGGGCAAAGAATATTTAATAAACCAAATCTTAAAAAAAAATGTGGCACTGAATTTGTACATAGAGCTGAGCAGAATGAAATAGATAAGAAGAGGTGTATAAACTTTTGAGAGAATTTCGCTGCCAGAGGAAGCCTATGTCTGGCTGCAAAAGATGGTGGGTATTTGTGACATAAAATCACTTTGTGTACCTAACCTCTCTCAATCATGAAATGGACTCAGAAAACTGCTTATTTTTCAAGAAAGACCCCCCGCCTCCACCCCCTCCTATACAGACATTACAAAGGAGCATAAGGGATGAATTGAACCTTCTGGACAGTGGAGCCAGGAGTCACGGAGAATGGTAGGCTGGAATTCTCTTCCCAGGGAACAGAAGCGATTCCCTGCCCTTGACTTAGGGCTTGTCTGAACCCTGGCCGGTCAGCTTGTCTAAACCACCTCTTCTCAGCGACTATGAGTTTCATTGTCATTCTTATTCTTTTGCAATACTGTGATTGTAAGGGGAGATAACAACTTGCTTTAAGTTTACGTGTCTCTGTACCAAGAGGAGCCACATTCTTTTCTGATTTCTAGGCACCATGCCAAAATCCTGGACTTTATGCTAGATGAGGAATGTGGGGACAGATTCTTGGATTATATCTCAGGGTAGTTGAAGGTAGGATTGAGAAAAAGGAAGGAAAAACATTTGGTAATCAGTAGAATGACCTCCAGGAAATTTTGTATTTATCAATACCAATTCCTTCTCCTTCCAGGTTCACAAGATAATTGTATTCCCCTCCAGAAGTTAAAGGAATAACTTCTGAGTAGAAGTGTTTAATTTCAAGTACCTGAACTTCTAACTCTATTACCTACTGCAACAATTTTGGAAGCATATATTAATAAAAAGGTACCATGATAAGTTACCAAGTGGAGGAGCACTGCTGCATAGAGCCCCCAGACCCATACAGGGATGATAAAAATGAGAAATCATTTCTGCCCCGAGTCACTGATATTTCTTTCTTTGTTACTGTAGCATAACTTAGCCTATCTTGACTAACTCAGGATCAATACTAAAATTGGAATAAATATGTGTCCCAATTTTCTAGCTCCATGTGCATAATGAAGTAATTTTCTAAGGAACTCATATTTTTAAAAGAAATTACATAACAGACAACCTAAAAATTATAGTTTTAACCTGATACATAGTATGGTATATTATTTTATATCTCATTAATCTTTCCCTCAACATAATACATCAAGAGCATTCAAATAGTTTAATTTTAAAAAGGGTAATTGCATTCTAAATTCTTTTAATAAATAGTCAATCTCAAAAAAAGAAGAGAGAGAGAGAGAGAGAGAAAACCCCGTAGTAAGAGTAATCTTTTCAAGTGATTTTTTTTTAAATGACCATGCTTGAAACTTTAATGCCATTAAAGTCTGTTTTTCAGCATGAATCCATCTACCTCAAACCGCAGGCATTTTACTTGATCTGGTGAGTGAAAAAGTTCTGTAGACCAAGAAAATTACTTAGCTATAAAATATGTGAGAAATACTTTGACAGTTCTTCCTATCTTTTTCCCCCCTAGCTATAAAATTCATTTCTTCTTCTCCCCAACTCTGCTGTCACTTTGAAAACCATCCAGTAAATTGGTCATACCTATCATAGTTACCCGAAGGCAAAAGAGACAGAGGAAGAAAAAGAGAGGGAGAGAGATTATCTCATGAATTGAGATTAGGGTACCTTTCTTTTAAAGCCACATTAACATTCTCCAAGGCCAAATAAAAATGGCAAAATTATCTCCTAACTGGTGTAACTGAAAAATTCCCTGCAAATTCATTGTCGTCAGAATGTCATATTGCCAAAAAGAATAGATTCCGTGGAGTCTTTCGTCAACCAAACTCCCCACAATATTGTTTGTTACAGATAGTCTATCTGTCACTGTCAGCTCAAGCCAAGAGTTTAGGCAATTATCCTTTAGCTTATTGATGGACATAATCAATGGTACATTTTTAGTTACAGCTGTGTTTTCAGGCAATTCACCTATGGGACCACCATTAGGTACCTGCTAATAAAGGTTTGTGAGACCTGCCAACGGTAAACCAAGTAGCCTCCCGGCAGAAGAGTATTTACATCTTTAAGGACAGCCTAATCTTGAAGGCTCACATATGGATCACAAATGTCCAGGCGTGCATGTGTATACCAGGCCTAGCGTGGACCATACAGCATCACGTCCCAGTCCTTTGATTATGTACTGTCTTGTCCCTGTCTGGATGACTTTTCAGAAGCTGACAGAGCTTTTACAATTTAATTGGTGTTGACACCTTTTGAAGCCATGCCTTGAGGCAGTGAGGGTCATTGTCTGCTTTCTCTGTTTCTGTCCAATGCCTCCACTTGGCTACCTCACAGCCTGTGGTGCCTGGCTGGCCCCTGCACTTTTTATTCTTGTTCATACTTGTTCTGGGTCCTGTTACAAGAGCCCTTGTTAAACGCCCAGCAGGCAGCAGTGAATGGAGATTTTGACTATGTGGGATTTGAGGCCTCTGGCAATAATGGAAAATAAAATAAATATAAAAGTATCCCTGTTGAGGGCTGTGTTGTTATCACCAAAGATTTATTCCAGAGGACCTCAGACCTGAGTTACTTTCTGTGCCTGCTTGTGGCAGCAGGCCTTACAATTAGGTTTCTGATTTTCATTTCTTGACATTCTCCAACTATGGCTTTTTCTCTATCATTGCTTCCAGTGTGGTGTCTTCTTCCTTCTGTTAGTAAGATACTTTCATAGTCATTGTAGGGAAATCATTAGGACTGGGACTTAGCATCCACCTTTGCAACCTCAAGTTCGGGATAAGAAAAGGAAAGAGTGAATCCTCCACTGGTTTTCAGGTTCAATTATGCAAAAGGATGTCCTCCCCCCTACCAACAGTTATGTTCGTAGACAACTTAGTTCTTAGGTCCCAAGGTGTGAGCAGGGTGAGTAGCTGTCAACTTTCATACAGCTTTGCTCAACTTGCTATATTCTCGAAAAAAATCAAGATTTTGCAAAGTCAGAATAATTAACTGCCTATAAACTTACACACTATGAAGAAAATTGTTTGATCACAAGCCTCATTAAAAGTATTCTTCCTGTGTAACTTAAAATTTCTCAAAAGGTTTTCATTTCACTTTACTTGACCATCAAATTTATATAGTCTACTATGGATATAATAAACCAAATGTTATAATTTCTAAAAATAGATAAAAAAGACTACCACCTTCTATATTACATTGCTATTCTACAAGATTAAAATATATCAGAAAGACCAAGTACATTCTGAAAATATTTGTGTGGATGATTATATAAAATAACATGAATTAAATAAAACACTATGGTGAATGTTCATATTTATACATAAACTAAATCTACTCAGTTTCCAGGCATTATAATAATCAAGCCATAAACAAATAAAATATGAATATTATCAGCAAGAATTTTCCAGTGAACTGTATAACAAATTTCTTCCAAATATGAACACATTATTAAAAATTGTACAAGACTTTTTTCCTACACAAGACTGAAGTAAACATCCTTTGTTTCAACACGAATTAATTAACCTTTCTCAAAACTAAAGAGACAGCTAAAAAAAAAACCTGAATCGAAACAATCAGAGAGGATGGAGGATGGTTTACCTGGATGAAGAGATAATTGAAGAGTAAGTTCATTGTTCCATCTTTGAAAAGTTCTTATGAAGTAAAGATAACTTATTATTCTCCCAATGTACCAAAGATGGAAGTATTTCCATTTATACTTAGTAATGACTGAAGTAAACATCCTTTGTAATGAGGAACAAAATTAAAAACAATTATGAAAGATGCAAACAGTGTTAGAATTTGCAGGACTGAAAGCAGACCTGTGACTCAGGCTTGTAGCCTCTGCTATACGTCAGGTATGGAGAGACAGGAAAGAACTCTTTTGAGGTCTATGTCAAGGATCAGGGTTCCTATTGCCCTTTATGCTATTTATAAATCCTATGACTTGAGGAAATTACTCAGCTTTTCTGTGACTCAGTTTCTTCATCTGGAAAATAGAAATATCAACTTCTCTATGATATTGTGAGTAAAAAATAGACATGCCAGAATCCATTACATACCATTAGATATATATATATATTTTAATTTGGGTACTATTGTCTTTCTTTGTTGCTGTGTTAGATGTGAAACAACATTTTAGCTTTTGTACCACAGAAGCATCCATGAGTCCTTGGATTCAAACTTTAAAACATGCCCCACCTCAGCAGGCTTGTCCTTCTTAGAGTTCTGGAGAAAACATTGGGTCACCTATCAGGAAACAGATTCTGGATTAGACATTGATTGGTTCACTATTTTGGGGAAAAGGTTTAGGCATTGCTTCAGAGGTATAACTTTAAATCCTTGTCATGAGGAAACTTGCATGAATATAAAAGGAATCTCCAGAGAAGAAAGGGGTTTTAAATTGCCAGATATACAATTATGAATAATGTAAAATACTTATGGGTAAATTGAGAGAAATTTTCCATATCTGGGAGAGTAGAATCATGAAGAAATAAATCAAACAAATAGGAATCTTATCTAAAGTCCAGCCTGAATATTAGTTTGGTGAATTTATATGTATATATTTCTCATATATATATATTTATTTCATCATATTATATATATCATATGTATTTTATATACATATATATTGATAATATTCCTTTGACTTCCTATTTTCATGTCCTGTACTTGAGTATATTAAGAGTACTAAAACATATTTTATGACTTTGAGCTTACATTCTAGTAAGCACCTTTATCCTGTTCACCACTACTGAATCGCACATAGATAACTATCGAAATCACTGTAACACTTACTGACTATATTTGATGATTGTTCTTTCTCCTCGCTAACTGTAATGTCCATGGAGAGCAGAAAACATGTTTTATTTATTTTTTGTCTCTCAAGCATGTTAACAGTGCTTATTATCAAGTGAGTATTCAATAAATGTATGAACAAATGGAATGAATGGAAAAGTAAGGATGACTCCACAGTTACTACTTGAAGTGACTCGGACTGGGAAGGCATTGTCATTTTTCAGGTCTCAGGGACATATCCCCGCTAGTACTGAAGTGGCTTCTGCTGGTTAGTCCACACTGGAGATACTTCTTGAATTATTTTTACATTCAACAGTTTGTTTCTGGTCTGTAGATAAAATGGCGGCAGGAATCTTGCCACTCTTTTTCTCTACCCCATCCCCAGTGCCTAGCCAAGTGCCTGTCATATTGGAGGAGCTAAATCAATGTGCTAATGAGTAAGATGACTACAACAGTAAACAAACACTCGGGACCATATTTTAGAAGAAGAATCAAAAAGAGCGCAATCAAGAGTATGTAGAGTTTGAGATAAAAGCAGCACAATCAAGTGAAGATATCTTGCAAGCTACTATAAGGTCAGTTCTGGAACTAAAAAGAGGTCAGAGTTGAAGCCTCAAGCATATAAGACTGGGAATCATGTGCTCAGCTCAGCTCTGGACCTGACCCACAACAGACATTACATAAGTGTTTGTTGAAAAATTCATGAAGGCAGAAATTCTTGAGAGAAAGAGATCAGGAAAATAAACGAAGGAAAATATTTTATTCCATACTATCATATCTTTCTTGATTACTGTAAAAAAACAAATCCCAAACATCCAGAATAATAAGAATTAAAAAAAACAAACAGAAAATTCAAGTTTGCCTTCCAAAATAATTAATCAGCATAATTTAAATATACAGTACATGCAACTCATTTTTAATATTTTTAAAAATGTGGTCAAATGACTTTATTTTTTAAATAATTGCTGGTTGTGATGAAAGCTTTGCATAATTTTTTTAAAAACCACCATCCAGTTGCAATTGTTCAATCCTGTATTAATACAGAGGTCATTAGAATTTAAAGTGCTGGAATAGGCTTATATTATTTCTTTTGATAAAGGTTTTCACTCTTCCTTTTTGAGAACTTTATAGATATTTAAAATAAGAAATGTCTTATCATTTTATTTTGCAATATTGTACTGGAATACTATAAAATTCATAGAGCAAGAAAGCAGTAAGGAAACAAAGATTGCTTTGTCTAATGTCTTTATTTTACAGAGAAAATATTTAAGCAAAAGGAAGAAAATAATCATTTGTGCCAATTTCTCTGCGTATTTTCTTTCTGTGAATCATCTCAAATACATCAATAGATTTTCCCTATATCATTAGTTTTTAAAAATCTTAGAGCTTTGTTGTCTATATGCATTTCTTAAAAGCCTCTGGGCACTGTGCATTACTGGTGAACTATGCCCTGTTCTTTAGGAAAAAATCACAAGTTGCGACTTCATCAATGAGCCACTTTAGTGCATTTCAAAAGACAGCAGTGTACCTAATGGAGAAGTTCAAAGTACTAATTACTTGTAGATTAATTATATTTAGCTCCTGATTTTCAGAACATGTTTTTGTTGTTGTTGTTTTAGAAATATATTCAGCAGAATATTAGGTACCAAATATCTTTTAGTTATTGGTATAAATAATAAGAATAAGAATTTTATATAAAAGTGTACTTATAATTTGTTCAGCTACTGGGAGCCATACTCTTATAAAAATTCTTTACAAAATCACTGGAAAATATTATAAAATGTGTGTTTTTTAGAAAAATGTCAACAATGACTTCACTACCTAAATAAAGTTAGGACATCAGCTGGAGGTAATCCAAGTTATTCTTCGTGAATCACATCTGAAAAGACTTGCCCTCACAGTTACTGTACATAGTGTATGACTGTCTATTAGGAGAGGGGACCAGTAACATTCTCTTCTGACAAATCAACATCATCCAAGGTAACCCCAATATCCTGAAGATCAATCAGCAAGCTAGATGAAGATGCACTGTGCGCCTTTGCCTCTGTGAAACTTTCACCTAACTTCTCCAGCCCAGTTGCTTTATTTTTAAAATGGGATCATTAATAGAACCGTCTTCAAAAGATTTTCATGGATATTTAATAAACATAGCTTTTTAAACAGTGTCAATATGATAGCTATTAATTATCATCATTATTATTCTTTATTAAGCATCAATGATGTAGTAGGCACTGGGGCTTTGTTGTTTAATAACATAGGTAAAATAGTGTAAATCATGGTTTTTGACTTAAAATTTTAAAAATGGCAATCCAAAAAAATCATATAGTTTATCTGAGAAAAGGAGACTTCTGTCTTTTGGAAAATAAATAAATTCAATGCAATGACATTTACCTTATGAAAATTTAGCTTTAAAAGCACATATTTAGAGAAGTTAATGTCTCACATTGAGCTAGAATTGTCTTTGGAGTTTCTGAAGGAAAGAAGAGCTAAAGATGGATATGATAAATAATACTGAGCTATTGTTTCATAATGCCTCCATTATTTGCTATCATTCTATTTTTTTTATTTCCAAGAAGATAATTTACTCAGAAATAAAGAAGTCTTACTTTTTCATGGTTATAGGATACAAGACATTTTATCTTCTATAAAACTGGAAATTTTTGAAATGTTGTGATTGCTATCCTACACTTTTCATTTAATTGTAACAATATATTTATTTAAATAGCCAACACTAACCAGCATGGTAGCAATGCCTGTAATTCAGGGACTTTGGAGGCTGAGGCAGAAAGATCCTAAATTTGAGGTCAGCCTGCGCAACTTAGGGAGACCTTGTCTCAAGATAAAATTACAAAGGGGCTGGGTATATAGTCCAGTGGTAGAGTACCCCTGGATTCAATACCCAGTACTGCAATACTGGGTATTTATTAATTACTATTTAATAAATAGCCAATACTTTCAGAAGTAAATCATGATTTTTTCATTTAAAAGTGGTTAGGTTATATTTTGTAATTATAATATTATAACATATAATAATATAATAAACATAATTATAATAATATAAGAATAATACTCAGACAACCTATGGTATAGAGCAGGGGGCAAACTGGACTTGTCACTACCTCCAGAAAGGCATTACCTCCAGAAAAGCAAGTCAGACGGTGTCCATGGTATATTACTAAACTCTCAGCCACAATTATTAAATAAAACAAATGCATACTGAATACTTACTGTGCCAGGACACACAACTGTAAATCAAATTAAGGCCCTAATTTCATGGGGTTGCATTGTAGTAAAAAGCAATATATATATATATATACACACGCACATGCCATGTCAGGTGAACATAATTGCTAAAATGAAATAAATAAAGTAGGATAAGAGAATAAGAGAATGGAGAACCGTGGAGAGAGAGAAGCAGGCGATGCTTTAAATGGGGTGTTCAGGGAAGACCTCTATAATGAGGAGACATTTGAAGAGAGACCTGGAGGAAATGAGGAAGAAGCCACATGAATATTGGAGGATGAAATAATAACTTCTATTTCAGAAGTTATTATTCTGGCCATTGTGAAAAGTAAAAGGATAAGTTGTATAGGGAAAGGGTGGAAATAGTAGAGCCAATTAAGAGGCTATTGTAACACTACTGTGATCATCAAGGTGAGTGACAATAATAGCTTGGGTTTCTCTGTCATTAAGAGGTCAGAAAGATGAGAAGCAATAAGCAAAGTCGACTGAGAACAGCCAGTATGGGTAAGAAAGAATGCATATTCTGTTCAACTATGTTTTATGCTACTGAGTGGTTCAATGGGATGAGGACCTAGGAGAGACTTTAGGATTTGCAAAATCATTGGTGACACTGGCTAATTTCAGCATTAGTAGCCATGATAATGACAATCAAATGCTATGCCAGCCGTTTGTTTTGCTCTCAGTGGCTTTCTTACTTTTGTCATGGTCTGCTCTGCATTGTGTGGGCTAGGATTAGACAATGTACATTTCCCAGATTCCTTTGCCAGCTGAGTTTCTGTTAGTGTCTGCAAATAGGACAGCACTGATCGGGAGGCTGGAGGCGAGATAAGCTCCTTGTTCCTGACTCAGGTACTTGCTGCAGTTGCTGACAGTTGCTGGAGGTTGCTCTGGCGACGGAGGGTAGGATGAAAAGAAAAAAAATCTCGTTAAGGGTTTCAGCCTTCATGGAAGCAGCATCTCTTTAATAAACGCAGACTGACAGTGGCAGTCCCTTCAGCAGAATGGCAACAGGTGTAAATACCTGGGTTCCAGCACTGGAGAGTCAGCACTTATCTCTTTCTTTTTATTAATAGCTTCCGAATCCTCCTTCCCCCTCTTGTTCTTTCAGCTCTTCCAGCACCTTCATTAATCAGTTCCATACATTAAATTCCCTCTGGTTGGCATATGTGAGTGGTTCCTGACATTCTGACTCGATCTTGAAATCTTTTTTGAGTTCTTAACAATATTCCAGACTATGTGCTAAGAGAGTCCTATGAAGTAGGAACATTATTATCCCCATGTTGTCCATGTAGAAATTGAATCTTAAAGAGGTATATTAACTTGCCTGAAGTCACGTAGCTAGCAAGGATGAGAACCTGTACTAAAGTTTTCTTGACCCTAGAGTCTTTGTTCTCAAGGAACATTCGATATTTTGCCAAAAGGGAAATTTTGGCTGATTCACTTTTTTGAGTTGAATTGAAACTTTCAGGACAAGAGGAAAATATTTAGTAATGAATTAAGTCATTAATGCTCATCAATTCAGAATTGTAGAATCCTGCCTACACTCCAGTTCAAGAGTCCTCTCAATGTTGTTGTCAGGTGGTCACTTTGCTTTGAATACTTACAAGATTACGGTGTTAGTAAACTAAATTTCCAGCACATTGGACATTTCAAATTACTAGAAAATTCATTATAACAGCATCTGTGCCTACCACATCCATTTGCCCTGCTAAAATAAAAGTGGCTTTTAGGTCATCATGGCACGTCATACCTTGCGATTTTTAAATTCTTGCCATAGCTAAAAGATCGCTGTTTCAACCAAATAATAGCTATGTTATCCAGGCAACTAGAAAATTTTATAGAAGAACTCCACCCAATAAATATATTTTTACTGGACATTAAGTGAACCAATACAATCATTTCCTTCCTCAATTTTAAATATGCAATAGATGTGACATACGATAGTATGGTGGGCAAAGGCTTTAGAAACACCAATAGAAGGTATTAGGTTGAATATAACAGAATAAATTAAGCATAAGCAAAAGTTATGAGGCAGTACATACAATGACCACACAAATATAGAAAGAAAAGTAAAGATGTTGTTGGATAGCAGTAGTGGAGGTAGAGATTGAGATTTGCTAAGTCACCCTAAGAGTTGGGATCGATTACTCTTTGATTCTTGGAGATGGAAAGATTAGGTCCTAACATTATTGTGTTTCTATAAAGAAGCTTCAATCCTTCATAAACTTGACTATGCAACTGTGATAACCAGAAAACAATTCTATTATATATGAAGTTTAAACTGTGATTATTGAGATTTTTTCCCCCTAGTCTTGTTTCCTTTTTCATGAACCATCAGCCATTTCCATTTCCTGAGTAAATGTTCTTTACATCTCAAAGAACCAAAACAAACAAACAACAACAAAAGAACTTTAAATAATGCAAAAATTGTCTTATCTAAGAGTTCCACAAATAATTAAATATAGCTATTTGCCCTTGTTAGTATTTTTTGTCGTACTAAACATTCACATAGCACATATTTGTATTTTGTAGAATCAGATTTCCAGCCTCTTCACCATTTGGTTGGACTGTAATATGTAAATGTTATTCTTGAAATACAAAATTCAATGTGAATATTTTTAAAAATAGTTACTGAGTACTTCCTTCTTATAACTCTTTTTCCTTCACTTCTTCGGAAGCCATTCTGCAAGTGAACCCCATCCTATGTTTAACCAGGGTGGTTTATGTGAGGAATATCATATGGCAGGAGTATTGATAAATCACAGAATTTACATTTTAAAAAACTCCAGCTTTAACTTTGGGCTGGCATCTTTTCTCCTTCATTCTCAATCCAGCTGTCAGAGTGTGAGGACATTCAGATCATTCATAAAGAGTTAAACCTTTTGGTAAGGAATGATTGCTATCCTGGACAATACCTTGAATGCTTCCTTATGAGGAACCCTGAGCCAGAACCACATAGATTAGTAGCATGTGGATTTCTGATTCTTAGTAACTCTTTTAGAGACTCTGTTTATGGATTTAAGCTACTAAATTTGGGGACAATTTTCATGCATTAATGAACTAATTCAGCTTTCACATTATTGCATTCTCCACTAACCTCTGTAAATTCCATCTCGATTCTTCCTCTGGTTATTATTTTAAATTTTGACATTCAATAAAAATACTACTGTCACAATTAAATGGAAAGACATACCATGTTCATAGATTGGAAGAATTAATATAGTTAAAATGTATATACTATATAAAGTCAATGTAATCATACCAAAATCCCAGTGGCATTTTTCAAAGCAATAGGAAAAAAAATCTGAAAATTCATGTGGATGCAAAAATGACCTTGAATAGCCAAAGAAATCTTGAGCAAAAATAAACCTGGAGGCATACACTACCTGACTTCAAACTCTATTACAGAACTATGGTAATGAAACCAGTATTGAACTGTAATGAAAAGACACATAGACAAATGGAGCAGAATAGAGATCCCCAAAATAAATCCATGCATTTATAGCTAACTGATTTTCAAAAAATAAAATGTACTAATAATGCATAGTGGAGAAATAACAGTCACTTCAGTAAATAGTGCCAGGAAAACTAGATTTTCACATGCAGAATGCAATTAGATTCCTATCTGACTGCTTATAAGAATGAACTCAAAGTGCATTAAAGACTTCAATGTAACACCTGAAATTCTAAAACCACTAGAAGAAAACATAAGAGAAAAGCTTTAAAACCTTTATTGTGGGCAATGATTTTTTAGATATCACAGCAGCAAAAGGAAAGATAGAGCAAATTGCACCAAAGTAAAAAGCTGCACAGAAAAGAAAACATTCAACAGAACATAGAGATCACTACAGTATGGGAGAAAACATTTCAAACCACAGGCCTGACAATGGGTCAATATCTAAAATATGTAAAGAATGTTTATAACTTCATAGCAAAACGAACAAACAAAACAACCAACACCTGCCAACACATACACAATTTAAAAATGGGCAAAGGATATGAATATACATTTTTTTAAAGAAGATATACAAGTATATAAAAAAATCTTCAACATTACTAATCATAAAGGAAATGCAAATTAAAATCATAATGAGACATTACTTCATACCTATTTATCTAATAACAAAAAGACAAAAGGTAAGAGTTGGTGAGGATATGGATAAAAAGAAATGCTTGCTCACTGTTGGTGGAAACATAAAGTAGTATAACCATCATGGAAAATTCTTAAATGTATTAACACTAGCAAAAATGGAAACAAAGTTTGTGTAGCAGGATTTGTTCTTATGGGCTTATTTTTAAATTATCTTTCATATTGGAAAAACTTCAAGAAGATAGTATGTACTCTGTAAAGGGAAATATTTATGCAGTGAGTAAAGAGGTAGAATGGAAAGTCAGGGACACTGGAGCATAAAAGATGGAGGTGGAGGAGAGTGTCCATTTGGTGTTGGAATAAGTGTATGTGGAGAGTCACAAATTCAAACTTTAGCTTCTATACAAACACTGGAGATAGTACTTTTAGGGAGAAAAAAAGTTATTTTTCCCTTTTCAAAATAGGGAGTTAGGAAGGAGACACTAGATCAGCATTCCTCAGAGTTATGTTTCTAAATTTGTTTGAAGACCCAAAGGCAAGAGATCGCCAGCCTGACCTATGGATTTATGAGACTCATCTTAGCGTCTGTGGCTGGGATTTCAGAACAGGCTTGTTTCACTTCTGGCTCTAGTGACTTGCACACAATCTCTGAAGTTTGCTCCCTTCAGGCTTAGTTTCCGAAAAAGAAAAATAGAAGGAAAAAATGCAAAAAGTTCCAAGAAGTTCACAGTGCCTGCAGGAGCAGGTGAATTACACATGCAAACCCACAGTCTTTGTTGTGTATCACAACAAAATATGGTGACATTTCTAGTGGGATGTCACTACATTGATGACCTGCTTATTTCCATTTCATTATTCAGGTCTCTGCTGGAGCATAATTCAAGGTTCAGTGTTGTTTTCAAGCTTTAAGAAAAAGGAACTATTTTCTTTCTACAAAAATAAAAAATAAAAAACTCTCTAGAGTAGCTATATGAATATTATATTGTCTTTTCATAGTGCTTTTTAAAATATTCCAAATATAAGCACAACATACCCAGCCTATGAGAATCCTCCAACCCACTGGTATGGAAATGTGTATTAAGAATATTATAAGTGTTTGAAACACTTATTTTTACCAAATTCTACAGCCTTTAAAATTAGAAAAATGAGTTCTTGAGTTTGAAAATTACTTGGTTTTAAATTTAAAACACAATATGAGGCTACAGGATTCATTTTTTTCATTTTCCCCAAGGCAAAAATGAAATTCTCCTGTCTGAAATATGAAGACGACTTCCTTTTTTCCCCCTCTGTGTTTTGGGGTTGCTTAATGAACAGAATAACTTCTCTCCCTTGTGAACCATTTCCTGCTACCCCTATGGGATGTGTAAGATAAAGAAGGAAGAGCAAGAAGAGAAAATGGAATGAAGGAGAAAGCTATCCAAAATACAACTGTAATAAAAGACTTTGAATATAACAATGATACAGAATTCAAATCACAATGCAAAACAAATAAAGTTACCTGTTTATGGCCCTGTAGGTTGACAATGGTGAGGATTCTCTTAGCAGTGCTACAGAGCAGAGTCAACATTTTTTATTACAATTTGGAAAATAAATGCAATCTAGCTTTCTTTTGTCTGTCTCACCTTCTAAAAGATCTAATAAGAGAGTAACTTGAACTAACTAAAATGTTTTGGGGAAAAACAGAATATAGGATTTATATGAACAAACAACTCCTCCTGATATTTCTTAAGGCAAACAAAACTTGTCTTAACAGTTTAAGTTGCTTCTAATTGAACACTCCAAAATGTTTGAAAAGAAGTAGTATAACTAAATTTTCAAATATATTCATTCCAACAAAAGTACTAATCTATTATAGTATCAATTTCTAAGTGTGTAGTTAGGAGAGAATTATTTGCTGTTAACATATTGATTTTTTTTAAAATAAGAAATATCTTGATTTGGTCTATTTTTCTTTAAACTTTAATGAGGATTATTTAGACTATAGGTTAGTTTATTAAACTTGTATATGCAGAGGAAAAGTGCATTTGAGCCTGGAATATTTGACACATTGCAGATTTTACATTAATGAAATCTGATTGAATAAGCTTCCACTTAAATCCTACATGTGACTAAATGAAGCTAACAAAATGAATAATTATGAAAAGCATATATTTTCATCTATAAACACAGAGGGAGACTATGAATGTTTGCAAGACTTATATTTCCCAAATGTTTCCTAGGAATTTTTGCTTATTTACAATTAAATTAGCATTTTACTAGCAGCATAAGAGTACAATTTTGCAACATACTCATTAACACTGAGAATTATTTTTTAATTAATTTTTACCATTTTAAAGGCCCCAAAATGATGTCATTATTGTTTTAATCTGTAGTTGTTAAATAAATTATGTAGGTGTACAATATGTAGGTGTACAATACCATTTAGTTGTTAAATAAATTATGTAGGTGTACAATACCATTTACTATTTATTTTTAGATTTCTATCATGCAAATTTAAAACATATGGAAGAAAGAATGATATAATAAATTTCCATATACCCAGGCCAGGATTTAACATTTAGCCATATACTTAGCAGAATTTTTTAATCTCTAAAAGATAAAGTCTTTTTTCAATAATGTCATTTCATAACCCGAGAAACATAGTAATTTTTAATGTAATCTAATACATATATCACAATTCCTCCAGTTTCTCAAAAATGTCCTTTTATAGTTGGTTTGTTTGGATCAGAGTCCAAAATGCATACACTGCCCTTGGTTGAGGCAACTCTTCTGTCTCCTTAGGTGTGTGAAAGTTGCTTCCTTTTTCATTAATGCTTACTTATTGGAAAGACATGGCTCATTTGTCCTATAATAACTCCTCCATTGTGAATTCAGCAGCTCATATCCTTGTAGTATTATTTAACATAGTTCATTAGTCCCTGTGTTTCCTGTAAACTGATCATTGATACCTAGAAACTTGATTGGATTCAGGTTGAAAATTTTACACATACTTCTTCAAAGATGGTGCCCTATAGTGCTTATTGCACCATGTCAAGAGGCCTCTATTGTCTGAGAGCTCTACTCTGAATGTTCAGTATTTTATTCTAGGTTCATGTTTTTATTCCAATGCCCTGTTTTTACTATAACTACAATTCTTCCATAAATAAAAACTTTCTCTCATCAACTATTTGTTACCCTGAAAAAAATAGTCCATTGGAAATGGTAATAAAACTGCTTGAGACTTTCTCTTTATTTCTTATTTTTCCCATATGAGTTCGTGACAGGGTAAGCATCAAAACTGGTTAGATTTTGTTTCATTTGTGAGAATTCGTATAAATTCATGGACTTTTGTGTATTTTATTTGATAATCATTTTTAGGCTTTTTCTGTCTGATGTTGAAATTATCCCATCTTTGATTAATGAGAATGCCCATAAGTTGTGTGTTTTGTTGCTGTTGTCCTATCTTGTTTTGTTTACCTTATCCCAACAACATAGGATAACTTTCTTGCTATCAGGCAAGTTTATCTTGTACATTTCCTATTTCCGGTTAGAAATCATCCATTTCTGCAACATTTCCTGGTTTATTTTAATGCAAAATCATATTGAGGGACTACAATCTTCACATTATGAATGTTTATTGCTATAGGCTTATTACTAATTCTACACCTTTTAAATGTATAGAAATATGACTATTTTTGATAGAGACACAAAATAAATCTTAAGTTCATTCTCATCTTTCCAATGCACATTAAAGAATTATCAGGATTTTACATAAAAATTTATATTTGGTCTATTTCTACTATGATTCTAAAAATATTAAAAATTATTTATTGCTTTATCATAATGTATTTCCCCAAATTATAGCATCAACATTACTACAAGCAATTTCTTTGATTAGAGTTGAAGATTTCCTTTTTTTAATCTTGTTCTTAGGTTTGTATAGTCCAAATACTGTGTTTTAAAATACCTTGAAATAATTATTCCCTGTGTAGTTATTTTGGTAACTTGTTATACAGTTAGGTTCGCTTGCTCAATTTATTTTTGATTTGGGGGAAATTCTTTGGTTTTTATTTGATTTTATTTTAATTTCATAAAGCATTAAATGGCTCCCTATTCAAAGCTATTAAACAACATACAGAGAACTCTAGCTTCCCTCTCTCCATAGTTTTGTAGATAACCAGTTATATTACTATTGGTTTATTATTTCATTGTTTCTTTCAAGATAAAAATAGCTATACATGTCCATAGTTGCCCCTTCTTACACAACATTCAGCATTCCATATAATCACTTCTGTTCCTCACAAATGTATTTTTATAGTTGCTGTATTTAAGTCAGAGTCCAAGCAAATCCAAGCCCTGCATCTGGTTGATAAGGAATTAAGTACTTCTAAGGATATAGTTTGCTGGGTTTTCATGTGTCTATAGAGTTAATCTTTCCAGCCAGTTTCTAAACATCTTCAATACAGAGATTATGTTCTACACTTTTACTATACTTTCCACACTAGCTAGGTGGCGAATGCATAGTAAGTGCTTAAATAAGCTTTGTTTATATATTAATTATAACCAGGTTTTAATACTCTGATGGTATAGCTGAACTTACCAACTTCTCTTTTATAGCTCTATATTTCCTGATTCAGATTTTAACACAATTTCTAAGCATCACATTTCATGTCTTTGCTTGTCTCTCTCTTTCCCCATTCTACAAAGCAAACTTTAATTTTAGAGGGTAAGTACTACAATTTAACGTTGGTTCCTCTGACTTATTGCAGACATTTAAAAGATGTGAGCTAAATTAAACTGAATCTACAGCAGCTTAGTACCATGCCATTAAGACTTATAAACTGATTTTTGTCTAAGTTCTTATTTTAAATTCTTACACATTCCATCATTATTTCTATATTTATTATGTTCCATGCAATGGGAAAGAAGAAAATATATTTTCTTCAAGTGGAATTTTTTAAAAAATTGGTGCCTTATCCAAGAAAATTATTTAGAGAAACCAGTGTCTTAATTCTCTAAAGGAGGCTTTTAATAAATTATTTGATAACTACTACAATCTGAAATGCTCTCCACCCATGAAACTATTTCTCCTTTCAAAAATACATCTCAAATTATACTTACATTCAATTCAATATTGTGTTATATTTTATCTGATTCAGTTCCTAAACTATTCCAAACTCCTTGTAATAACAATTTAATTACAAGTGAAGTGAACTCTCTGACTTCACTGTGCTCCTAGAATCAACTGTACTTGCTAAATTCAATTGTTGTGCTTTGGAAAACCATCTTATATGCTTTAAGATGTTGTAAGCTGTTACTTTATGTCTTAAAAATATTTTGAAGTAAATCGCAGCAATTCATAGACTACAGTTAATAATTTTTAAAAATTGTATTAACACATATTAATTGCCCTTATTATGCAACCTGAAAAGACATTTCTCAAAAGAACAAACACAAATAGCCAATACATATATGAAAAAAAAAAAGCTCAATATCATTAGCCATCAGGAACATGCAAGTTAAAACTACAATTAAATACCATCTCACCCCAGTTACAATGGCTGTTGTTGAAAAAACAGAAAATAATAAATGTTTGCATGGATATGGAGAAAAAGGAAGGCTTGCACACTGTGGGTAGGAATGTAAATTAGTAATACCACTATGAAAAACAGGGTGGAGGTTCCTCAAAAAACTACAAACAAAACTACCATGTGATCCAGCAATTCCATTTCTAGGTATATATGCATGGGAAATGAAATCAGCATGCCAAAGACATACCTACATTCCCATGTCCGTTGTGGCACTATTCACAATTGCTAACATGGAATCAGCTTAGGTGCCCATCAACAGATGAATGCATAAATAAAATATGATATATATATATATATATATATATATACATAAAATATTTAGCCATAAGAAAAGAATGAAATCCTGTCATCTACAGCAAAATGGGGGAAGTGGAGGACACCATGATTAGCAAAATAAGCCAGACACAGAAAGACATGTTCTTTTTACATGTGGAAGCTTAAAAAAATTCAACCTAAAAATAAAATAGTGATTACTAGATTGGAAAGAGTGTGATCCTGAACACACCCTGGACACCGGCAGTACTTCTGAAAGGATTGGTTGAGTTCTTAGTGGATAAACCAGTGAGCTTCTCATAGGTTTCCTTTTAGTTGTGACAGGCCACCCAAAGAAAAAGCCAAACAAAAGTTTGTCAAGAGCATCTTTCAGCTGAGATGTGCTTAGCAGAGTACCTGCTCTTCATACAGGAGGGGTACATATCTTGTCAAAATAACTGTGAGGACTTATTCACTCCAAATTATAAAGGTCTCAACAGAAGGCTATAGTTGAGGTGTGTGGATATATGTTTACAGGCACACTTAAAGAGATCCAGAACAACATCATATATAAATTGAATTATTTAGTCTACCTATGTACTTAATCTACCTAAACTAGTCAACTCTGTAAGGTTACCTCTCATGAAACCACAAACACTTGTGTACACTCAGTTAATAGGATTATATCCCAAAGTCAACTGCAGAATCACACTGTGGTTTTCCTAAAGCCCTACTAGTAATACTACTAGTGATAGTAATAATACTAACATGGCTAAAGTTCCAAAGCAACTCCATAAGGTTTTTATTCACCAGACCCCTAGAAAAATTGGCCTTGTGGTTATGCTAGAAATTACTTTTAAAAACCTTCGTGTAAATTGTGATAACTGAGGACATGCTCAGATTAAAGTTGTATGGAGTCACCTAAGTTTTCTGTTTGGGTTATCATTCTCCTTACAAGATTTTAGGGTCCTAAACACTAAACACAGTGTTCCCTGATCGTTTTAGTGCCTTCCTCCTTCCTCATCTTATTCTAAGTCTCTGGAGCTCTCTCCATGCCTGGGTATAAAAGCATATGTTGCTTCTTTCTTACTGTATTAAAATGTATTAATCATAATTTATACTCTATCTCAATTCTGAAAAGATTTTGCTAACATGTAGAAAGAAATTTCATCAATTTTTGCATTATGTGATTGATAATATCTAATTAGCTACCTCTTAGGAGTAGTGGCAGTTATACAGGTGGATGCAGAAAATACTACGTATTAAGTAAATAGCTATTGACAACCTTTAGCAAGATCTTATCTTGTGTTGACAGCTAAAAGACATGCATGGATTGTCTCCATTTCTGAAAGATTTAGAAAATAGTACCAAGAGTTTGGGGGGAAATCATATAGGAGATTGGTGGCAATAAGTCTGCTGGCATCAGGCTCAGATTGGGACTAAAATACTCTGGCAGAGGATGGCATAATGCCACTTATTGGGAGTCCATTCAAAATATTCAGGTCTCTGTTTTCCTGGGAAGGTATTCCATGACCACCATGCTTAAGAATTATAACCTTCATCAACTCCAGTATCCCTTTTTGCTTCAGTTTTCTTCATGGCATACTAATACTAATTTCCAAAGTGTAAAGGATCTGAAGTGTTACCATGTGTATCTGTGTAGTTCTATAAACACACTATCAGAATAATAAGACTCTGGATTAGAGACAGACCTTTATTCATGCATTTGTTGTCTGTGGCTACCATAGAAAATGGCTACAAACATGTTTGCTTAAAACAACATAATTTTATTTTCTCCTTGTTTTGGAAGGCGTTCATCCAAAGTCAAGGTGCCAGCAGATCCAGCCTCTCTGTGGACGCTCTTGGGAGAACCTGTTCCTTGCCTCTTCCAGCCATGGGTGGCTCCAAGTGTTCTTGGTTGGTGGCTGCATCACTCCAATCTCTGCTCCGGTGGTCATTTTGCCTCCTCTTCTCCCCTGTGACTCTGTCTCCAAACTCCCCCTGCCTCTCTTTTAAGGATGCATGTGATTGAACCTTGGGACAATCCAGATTATAAATGTTAAGCTCCCACTCACTCCTCAAATCTTAATTTAATCACATCTTTTTCATATAAAGTAGCATCTAGCCGTTTGTCAAAGAAATCCTATTCACAGGTTCTGAGATTAGAACATGACTACCTTTTTAGGGACTACCATTCATTCCACCACATGCTCAAAAATGTTCTGCTTGTTCCCCACCTAGTGACCTGACTGACAAAGACCCAAGTTCACTGTGTGCATAGTGTACCCCAGATAAAGAACTCAGACCTTAGGAGGATTGGAGCTTATATAAGATGGCAGACACAATTTTATCAGGATAGACAGCAATCTTTGCTGTGGACTGTAAACAGCTCCTCTCTGGAGAGCAGGAGAGACCTTTCCAAGATTTTCATCACCCTGTTTTATAAGCAAATAGTTCCAGGGAGGTTTCATGGTCCATAGAATATAAATAAATGGCTCCACGGGAGCAAAGATATGCAGATGGATTTCTCCAGAGGTCTCTATCTTTAGGACTGCTGATCTACCCTATTTTAACCCAGGTTTCCAATAATTATTGCTCAGAAAGCCTGAACAATGTAGAAATAGGAAAATATTCATGAAGCATTTTTTTTCCTGACAACATTTAACATACATTTTGTTATTTATCTTGTTTATGGTCGAACTACAATATATGCTACATGGGGGCAGGGGATTCTGTTTGGTTCACTACTGTCTCTAGAATCTAGAACTGTGTTTGGCACAAAGGAGATTCTCAACAATTTGTCAAATAAATGAGTAAAATATTGCAACTTAAAAATGACCAAAAGATTTGTCTGGGACCAAGTCACATGTCAACTGGTCCTTAGGGGCCTCCACAAGTCCTCACTGAGCCTAACAAGGACAGTAACTGAGCCACCACCAGCTGAGGTTCATTCATGTAAAGAGGCAGCAAGAAGAGGGCAGCACCCACTACAACTATCACAACAGGAAATCTTTTCTTCATCCTTCCTCCCTAAATCTGAGATGAATAATCAATCCACTTCCTAAAGCCACTAACATCCATTGGAGTTATGTCTACTTAACCAGAAACAGAAGAGAGTTGAGATTAGCTGAGTAGATCATATTCCCTGGACCTCTATTTTGGCATTATTTCATCATAATTTAGCCTTTTCAATTCATGTCTTTTATCACTGATTGCATTTGCCAGATCATTGTTACTTTCCCAATTATGTCTTGGAAACAGATTATCTCAAGGGATAAGAAAACACACATACACACACACACACACACACAATTTGTTTCAAAGCAGATTGAGATAGGAGATCAAATGTGAAGCAGAAAGTAAGTCCAGATTCTCTAAGAGCAACAGAGGGCAATTCCAGCAGATCTTCGGCCTCTGGATTTCACTAGTGAACACAAGCACCTCCTCTACTTGATGCCACTCTGAGGTCTAACTTAGAGGTTCTAAAACTTGGGATATCTACAGGAAGTTCCTGATGACAGCTGTCAACAACCATATGCAGGTCAATTGCCTAATTCATTAGCTACTGGTGAAGCACAATGCTCCCCTTCTTCATATCGCTAACCACTATTACTAACCAGTAACAGTTCAACATTTAATTACGAGTGGTTTCTTCAATGTGCCTCCCCAACTAAAATATAAGTTCTATGAAGGACTATCTCTATCTTTCTCTGTTATAAATCAGATACATATTTCTATGCCTGGTACATAGCAAGTATTAACAAAATAAGTGTGGAAGTAAGGAAGGGAATTGTTTGTGCCACCCCTGTCCTCTTGACAGAGATAACTGTGGCTGATTTTCCTTAAGTTTCAGAGATGATCTTCTTTACTGGTTTCTTTCACTGGGTAACAACCTCCTTGCCATGGTAGAATCGGAGTTCGAAAGTTGAATGTCTGCTTAAAACTTCAACAGGCTATCATAACCTTTCTCTCAATCTTCATGTATCAGACTTTCTTTAGATCCAAGTATCCTAGTCTATAAAGAAAAGGAGAGAAAGGCCATATGCTCTATAAATTAAAAGTTTGCAACTTTTAAAGCTCATGGTTGATATGAACGCTGTTGTGGATAGACTGAGGAATGTAAAAACATGGTTCAATTTCTTTTGCTTCTCAGCAGCCACGTCTTGCTGTCTTGTTCTTCCAGAGGTGTTGTTTGACAAATGGTACCCCAGTGATGCTAGGGAGGCAATGGTAGCCAGAGCTGTAGAGGCAGCAGCCTGCCCTTCTACCTGGGTGATGGATCTACCAAACCTGAGTGCGACAGACCCAAGGTGGTAACTGCAGTCATCTTTCTCTTTTATGATTTCTCTTTTTTTCCATTAGGTTTGACATTTTTAAGCTGGAGCTTTGTAACTAACTATTAGCCCAAGGCAAGGACTGGGAAAATGAGAACTTGCTGAAAAAGTGACCCCCATACCCAAACACAAAGTGTGAACAACTGTACTTATGGCCTGCCATGAAAGGATCTCAAGCTTGGATTTATGTCCAGATACTGCAGTTGATTTGATAAAGTGAAACCAGCACCCTCTGCCATTGCACATAGGCCTAGGGACTTTCAATTTTTTTCTATTATTTTTATCTGTTTGTGTTATAGTATTTGAAATGAAAGTTTGTGCCCATTCAGCCCCCACTAAAGAATCCCATTTGCCATCAATGATGAGCTTGCAAAGTTTGATTATAATAAACAAGGCTAAGGGAGGAAATGGCAAGCTAAAGGTGCTTTGTGACGAGGCTGAGCTATGTTCACACAGCCTGCTCAGGGGTACTTCAACCCATTGTCAAGGTTGAGCACCCCCCATTACAGCTTTCTGTCACGTCAAGAAAGTCATCCATTCGCCACACAGGTGCTCATTTGTTCTGGTAGGATCCTCATTATAGCTATTACACTTGGAGCTTTGTGTGGCAGGTAAAATGAGTTTTATCAGATTTTTAGCTTCAACTCAAAGGTTTTCTTGTGTCAATAACAGCTCCTGTAAGGCCCAGGGTTTACCCAAAGACATGAAGAGCACCACCTTCTCCCAAGAAAAGTCCTACCGTAATTTCCAAATAGAGGCATGTTCCTCTACTTCCTTTGTGAAGGGATAGAATACCGCCATTCAAGACACCGTTTCTTTTACTCAGAGACCAAACCAGGCCAGGAAATCTCTAAGCAAAGAGCTGAAAACAAGAATTCCCAGTCATGTGGGCTTAGGGACCCCAGGTGAAAGAGAAAGCAGTTTCCTTATGAAAATAAATTAACCTAATAAATTAAGGAAGATGACAGAATGAGAAAAAGAATTATCCATGTTTAATGTGTCTACACAAGCTCTGTGGGACAGAAAGTATATGAAAACTTCTTAAAGGAATTAAAGCTCATGTGCACCCATAAGGTGCTGTGCTGTTTCCATCTTCCACCAAGGACAGGAAGACTCTAGAACTTCATTTAGAACATTTACTTATGGAGAGGCTATTTGAAGAAATCAGTAATTTTACCATTAAAGTACAATGTTAATTAATAATTAAACAAGTGACTGTTGTGTTAAAAAAAAGACATCTTTATCAAGAATTCTCCCTTGAATCTTAAGTTGTCCCCTTTCCCTATAGTGTACACAGTTTGTTCTCTCTCTCTCTCTTTTATATAAAAAAATGACAAATTTCATGCCAACTCTGAAGGAGATTAAAGAAAAGTGGGTATGGAGATGGATATTTGAGTTTACTTGTTGTTGACTGTGTTGATATCCTGGAAGCTTGTAGTAGTGGAGAAACAAATGAGGAACCAAAATGTTCTTAAATATTTTATTGGTATTTGTGATAAATACTTACTGAGTTTTTTAAGGTGAAAAAATTATAAAAGCCTTTTTTTGTATACTTTTTAAATCCTCACTAGGAGTTTGCATATTTGAACCATGCAATAAATATCATTATGGATCATTCATTATTATAATTTTATTTACTTATATAATTTTATTAGTATGATTTTATTTATATGATTTTATTATAATTTTATAATAATTTTATTATTATAATTTTATTTTATTTATATAATTTTATAACAATAAATGATCCATAGTGATATACTGCATTGCTAAAATATGCAAACTCTTCGTTAGACTTTATAAAGTACACAAAAAAAGAAAAACAAATAGGACTTGCCTCAAGTGGTTTAAAATTTGAACACACAGGGTGCAGTGAAGATGTGGAATGAGATGGACATCATAGCCATAGCTTCATGTATGACTGCATATACAATGTGATTCTACATCACGTACAACCAGAGAAATGAAAAGCTGTGCTCCATCTGTGCACAATGAATCAAAATGCATTCTGCTATCATGTATACCTAAGTAGAATAAATAAATAAATAAAAAAGAAAAGAAAACCTAGACTTAGAAATATTTTTAAAAAACTTGAATACACAGAAAGGTAACTAATCTTTCTAGAAAATAATGTTGTAAGGGATTTGAGCAGTAAGTATGATGGCACGTCAAGTGATCAAGATTTTCATCCATCAGGACTGATCAAGAGCGTTTTGTGTAGTAGATGGAATTGGAATTAAGTTTTAGAGGCAGAGCAGGCCTCAGTGAAACAGTGCTTCGCTTACTGCTTTTTAATTAAAACTAGCCTTTACTGAGGTTAAATAATTATGAGTATTAAGATAATCAAGCCATGACTGTGGGTTTACTGGGCTCATGCAGAAAGTTGTTCTGCTGGAGTCACATGCTCTGATGCATTTAGCTGGTTGGGGCCCTGTGTTGAAAGGTCCAAGGAAGCTCCCTTCACCTAGCTGAGACCTCCATGATTCCACCTGTCAGTCTTTTACACAAATAGTTGAACTTCCTCACAATATGGTGGTCTCAGAGACATCAGTGTATTTCAAAAATTGCTTCTAAAACTAAGAAGGTGAAAGTTTCCCACCTGCCTTAAGGCTAGTCCCAGAATTAGCACATCCTTATTTTTACCACACTCTATGGTCAGAATAAGGCACAAAGCCATGCCAGATCCAAAAGGAGAGAGGAAATGGATTTCACTTCTTCATTTTCCAGGACTGACAGGAGAAAAGGACAGAAGAAAGAAAGTGACAGTGGTCTTTTTGTTTTGTTTTTGAGACTAACATAAGCAAGAAGGAAAAGATGAGATATAATAAGGATCCTCCCTTGCATATTGATCTCTGAAAATAAAAACCTTTTTTTTAAAATATGTATTTTTAAGAAGATTTTTATGTGCCTAGCAGTTTGTTAACCACAGCAGGGCGAAGAACCCTGTTGCTTGGCACTACAGTTCAAACAGTTTTCAATCATTGTGTTATTATTGTGGCTCCAGGGTGTTTTTAATATTGGTTCTTATCTCCAAGTAAGATATAAAGATAACCAGAAAATAAGCCTTTACTACTCAAGTAGATTGAAAAATATATACTGGAAATCATGTCTGACACATAAAGGTTAGAGATAAGTAGAAAAACATTGACATTCAGAATGGTACACAGAGAACTTGAGGTGGATTCCAGTTTTAAAGCTTCTACTTTCCCTAAGGTAAGAATTTTCTTTGAAGTTCAATTGCTGCCCTCAAGAGTGCCAGTTACCCTAATTTAACATTTGAATCTGAGTGCATGTGTCTACCCAAATCAGGAAGACACTGCCATGGCAGCAACTCTAGATTATGAACTAAAGGGATTGAGCTCTGCTGCATGTACTCTGCCCTGCACCTCACCAATTCTAACTTACTAGTACCAAAATAAACACCTTATGATTTTAAGGAGAATCAAAACAATGATGATGATGATAGAGATTGGGAAAGCCAGGGGGGCAGAAAGAAGTTCAATAAGGGGACAACAAAAACACACAGTACAGTAATCACTTCTGATTCTGATTCTTTAGCATAGTAGGGCAACAAGTAGTTAAAACCATCTATGATATACTCCAAAATGACTAGAAGAGCCAATATTCTCAACACATAAAATGATTAATGGTTAAGGAGATGGAAATGTTTATTGCTCTGATTTGGTCATTACATATTGTATACATGTATTGAATTGCCATAAAGTACCCCATAAAGATGTACCAATAAAAATAAAATAATACTACTGTTTTCCCACACTTGAGTTCTAAATGAGCCCAATGGCAGAAAGAAAGTAATAGGACAAGGAACAAAAATACAAGCTTTATCATAGGTAAAGGCTAAGTCATAGTGTATAGCTCAGTTCTGCAGCAATCATGGGCTTCCCAATACAGAATTTACCTGGCCCATTTCAGGTCTCTCTCAGGTGCATGCCCTGTAAAGCTTTGTGCACAGGAGACCAGACCAGACAGCAGTTTTTGGAGAAAGGCACACTGCTAGAACGTATGTCTATTTTCCCCTTCCAAATATACCGATAAACTCACTCTTCTCCAGGGAAGAGAAGTGAGTGAGACGGTAAGGCAAGGGGCAAGAATATTTAAGGAAACTCCCTTCCTACAGAAATCTTAAGAATGGAGATTATTTATGTCCATTCAACAGACAGAGAGAGTCTAACCAGAATTGAATAAATAATAGATCCTGATGGTATGCCTACTGTCCATGGGTCACTTTCTTCCATCACTCTTCTAAATCTAGAAAAATTTACCTAAGTTTTAAAATTCAGAGATAGAGCCAAATAAGCATACAAAAGGCAAAACTTTAAAAATGTGAATTAAGAACACCTTCATAGTGGTAGATGTTCTTATTACAAGAAGCCAAGGAAAATGTAACTGCATCTGCACCTAATCGGAATTCCCAGCATTGAGAGAAAGATACACGCACTGTATTAAAAGTAGGTCTAGTTTGGACAAAGGAAAATAGCTCTTCCCCCACATCCTATGATGGCATCAAAAACTAACAAAATATCCAAAGTTTTAAACCTTTGTGACGATTACAACTAATGGTCTTCAGCATCTGATCATTGATTTTTATAAACTAATTTCCCAGGTCTTAAAACATCATGATCACTCAGACCCTCTGGGTGCCACAAAGTAGAGTTGGCAGAATGGAGAACTCCATGGGTTGAGTCCATTGACACAATCCCAAATTTACACCTATTCTGTTGTGGGATTTGGGCTGGTGGTTTTTCTTCTTTTCTTCTCAGCCTTAATGCTTATGTTCCCACTCTCAGAGTTAACCTGTTAATGCCCAAGAATATGCCACGCTATGGTCTGTTCCTGCATTTTATAGTCTGACAGATATTCATCTCTGGCTCACAGCTTGCAGGTGGGAGCCTCAGCTGAGGAGCCTTGGTGTCAGGAAATCAGCAGCTGCTCGTATATCACACTGGTCATTAGTGGAGGATCATTCTGGACCTTTGCCCACAGCTCCTTGCTATGGCAGGAGAAGGGCTATAAAACCCTAGGCCCTGTCAGCCGTTGTCACTTAGGTGAGAATTTATCAGGTCTCCAAGTGCCCTCTGACTGGATTATTATGAATAATGAATGAAGCTTTATGCTACACTGAAGCATTAATAAGATGGGAATGACTGGGAGAAATTCTGTGCACCACAATCACAGTGGCTCTCTAGGTTAGCAAATCCACAGCTGGTGGGCCTGCCCATGCAGCCGCTGCTGAATCTGTGACTGAACTGAGGTCCTCCTTTAATTACAGAGCCAAGCCTCACAGTCTGAGTTTTAGCCTGTGGGTGGTAATAAAGAACCAGGAATGATACTGTGTGAGACTGCACCAGTGAAAGTAGGTGAAACAGATTTTTAGATTCGGTTCATGTTAAAAAAAAAAAAAAAAAAAGAAATGTTTAATGTCAATCATCTGTTTTACTATCACCCTAAAGCAAGAGTCTACTGTTGAAATATAGCCATGTAAGAAATTTTCATATATAAATTAAGTGTCTTTTGCGACTAAGATATTTGGAATTGGGAGGGATGAATTCTGCCACTTTTCTAAGCGTGGCTGCTCCTGGGTGAATCTCAGAAATACGCCAACAGAAATGAAGAAAGGTGGCTTGAAGACATGATAGGAGCAAAAGGTATCACTGATCTGACTGAGGGAACAGTGGATCTTGGATACATCCTAAAAGACATCATCTTCTAAACTCATGAGAGAGTAGACCAGTCCATTACAGAACATTGTGGTTACTACCAACCAGGGGTTCCAACTTTAAAAAAAAACAAAACAATGACCTCCTGTAAGTTATTTAGTTTACCACTCAGCTATATCCCCAGCCTCCCCTCCCCCCACTCTGTTTTATTGAAAAGAACAAAGTCATCTGATGATATAGCTCTAGAAAGCATTGTTTGATTGAATGAAATAGAGAACAATCTAGGCGTTCATTTTGCATTTTAATCTCTCTCTAAGTTTCAAGGGTTAGGGATTAAACTATGTGTTTGTTTGCCTTCACTAACAGACTCACTTACCGGCTCCCATTCAATTCGATTCCATTCTTCCAACTTTTTTTGAACATTTTTCAGGACTGTGGTGAAATTTAACAGAAACCATTTAAAAAAAAAAATGACATTGCCACAATGATAATCCAGATATTAATGCCACAGCTCTCCAAAAAATAATGAAATGCAGGTTTTCTACCACTGGATAAAAGGAGGCGTTTTCATGCTCTGGGTCAATCTCAGCATCTGCAGTTCCCCAAGACATCCTCTTAACTTCTCTCATTCGAAGTAGTCTCATCTGAAGAATGTGGAAATGATCCCTGAAGTCTCGTCTGAGACATTCTAGGACCCATAATTAAAGGCACTTGGAACATAAACATTCGACTGGTGCTGTGCATATAAGGAAAAAATCAGAGCCTAAAGCACATTCAAAAGGTGAAATGTAAGCACATCTTCCTCAGCTCTTGGTACTAAGAAATAAATCTGTTCCCTAGTTCTTCATGTAAATGGAAGTTATGGAGATAAACCAGTTGACATTAGGTCCCCTGATGACTTGAATTTTCTTCCCAATGTGTTTCTTCCCCATGTGGTCCTAGATGCAATCTGGATGAAATTAGTTCTTCACTCTTGTATTCCTAGACATTTTTGTGGTCTAAGATTACAGAATCTTTTAGATGGAAGAAAATTTAGAGTCGGTCAAGTAAATTTTCTTGCATCTCCTTCCTGTGAGAAATAAAAAAAAAAAAAAAAGAACTTGCCTGACATGTCAATCACTCTCCAATAGTCTTTCCCCTCCCCTTTCCCTCCCTTGCCCTCCTTTCCTTTCTCTCCTTTCCTGCCTCCCTATATCTATCCATCCATCCATCCTTCCCTTCCTTCCTCCTCCCTCCCTCCCTCCCTTCCTTTCTTCCTTCCTTCCTTCCTTTCTTCCTTCCTTCTCTCTCTCTCCCTTCCATCAGCTATATTGCCTGTTTCACTTATTTGGTACTTAAATCATAACTTGGATAATTCGACATTCATTTGTAAAATTTGTCTTCCTAAGATTGCTCAAGACAGGCATTAAGCCTTACATTCTTTAAAATTTTTTATAAAATCTAGCAGTGTCTTCCTCATAAAACTTGATGAACAATAATTTATTAGGTATCTACTGGGTGTCATTCCATGTGCTGGTGCCTATATATACAAGAATGATTGGCACATAACTTCATTCTCAAGAACTTCACAGTTTAGTTGATATTTAATATATGCGCAACACATTTCCCATGGTTAAGATAATGTCCTTGGTGGAAAGATGAAGTGTTGTGGTCAGATGTAATTAGTTAAGAAGTTAACAGGTTAAACTAGCATATCCAAAGTGCACTGAATGACCAATATTATGATATCAATCTTAAGCTGGTCTCCGGTGCTAAAGGATTAGTCCTTGGCCTGTTTCAACATCATCTTTAATGATTTAGATGAAGATCTACAGGAAAAGCTTATCAAATTTGTGGCCTACAAAAGTAGTTAGTTACTTGAATTATTAAGTTAGGATTCAAAAGGAATGTCTTAAGTTGAAATGATGGCCTGCATCTAGGAAAGTGAAAATTGAGAAATAGTGTAGTTTTGAATATTCCAAACAAATTTTATGAAGGTAGAATAGAGGATAATAAATATAAATATTTGTAATATTATTATTATATTACAAAATAATATTATTTTATAAATAATTATTATAAATAATAAATATATATAAATATAAATCACCAGAAGCACATACAACACATTCTTCCATATATATACACATACACATATGTACACACACACATACATATGAACTTAGGTATGGATGTCAAGATTTAAAAGAAGGTATAATATAATCATTGAGAGTATATATGAGGAAGGGAAATAAGATGCAAAAATGACTCCAATGTCACAAGAGGAAGGATGGAAGGAACTGAGGTGGATTTTCTTAATGAAGATAGGGAGCAGGAAACACAGCTGTGTCTCAGTTACTTGGAGGACTGTGAAAGAGGGATTAAAGTTACCTGGTGTAAGGTTTAAGAGACATTGGGAAATTCAGAAAGACAAATTTCAACTCACTATAAGAATGACTAGTCTACCAGGTATCTAAATAGCACTGGGAAGTGGTAAAATTGAAGAGGGGATTGAGGGAAACCCCCAACTTGCCAATATCTTCTCTCTGCCAACCTTTCAACTTCTAATTACCTGTTTAGAGCAACTACCTCTGTTTCAAGAATGATAAGGAGATCTTGTTTATGAATATGGGCTTTAATGATTACATGTATTAAGTAGTTATTTGTAGCATTCCAAATATATGATACCACAAATATGAAAACCTTGCCTTTCTACATCTCCTTTGAAAACTGACATTAGATAGAGTCACTACCTAAGTATATTCTGAAGGCAAAGTTTAAGTTAAGAGCTGAGCTGGTGCCTCAAGGAAAGTTTTCTGTAATTTTCCACAAAGAAGCAGAGAAATAGGACAAGAGGGCTGTGGCCCCACACAGACAAGGGGAATGTAGGTCCCCATGCCAGAAGCCCTTTGGCTACCCTGAGCCCCTCCCGAGGAAATCTTTCTTTCACCAACCCTCTGAACTGACAGAGGCACCAGGTGGCCAGGTCAAGCCCTTCTCCCACATCCCTGTCACACATTCATAGCCTTTGGGAAGGTAATAGGGGCAACCTTGCATAGGACAGTGACTCCAGCATCATGCAGAGGCTAAGCTGGAGACATTTAAACCTCTCCAAATTCTTGGATGGTGGGTTTGAAATGCCCTGTGCTGTTGTGGCTGACGTGTTTATATGCCTTCCTGCCTCGGTCTGTATGCATGTCTCCATATACCTTAGCAGGAATTTTTTAAATGTTTGCTAAGCCAAAAAGATCCCTTGATTCATTGACGAAAGCCTAGACATTGACCTGAGTCACACCTAATTGAGCAGCATTTTGTGATTACTGCCATGAGGGTGTTTTGCAGAGGGTGTTGTGCAGAGAAGCTCCAGGAGCATAGGCCCGCAGAGGTGCAGGCGTGTGTGCCCATGCACTCGGAAACACATGCTCAGCCAAAACGTGTTGTCTGCCGGAGGGGGATCCTCCACTGAGCCGACACAAGTCTGCTGTGCAACACATTGGCATTGGCAAGGTTTCATACCACCACTAAGCCATAATCTGTTTGGCAGGCATGAGCGATGCCACAAAATCCCAGGGTTAATTGGGAACAAGGCCGTAAACACCAGCTTCTCCCAGGGCCTCTTCAGGCTTAGAAACTCTGAAGACAAAATCTACTTCAACTTTGATGGACAAGGGAATTACTTAAACTCCCAAAGGTAAAGAAAAGCAAGGGCAATTTCACCCAGATTTTAGGAAAAACTACAACAAATCCTTTTTAAATGTTGAAGGGGACACAGAGCTGGCAAATCATGCATTTTGCCAGGTAAGATTCACAAACAGAAGGGAACCTCATAGTCATGGAGCCACACACAGGCACCTCAGACCTCCCTGAAATAGTTTTCCACTCTGACATTTACAGGGTCTTCTTTCCCCTTAGGCTTGTTATTCCCTTAATATCCAAACTTATACAACTTTTATGGGTACAAGATTGACATTTTTAATGAAACTTGAGAGACAATTCATAAACCAAGGGTCAAAAAATTAAGAAGGGTTGTACACTTAAGAGCTTTTTAATTCGCTATGTAAAAGTTTACCTTAATAAGAAAATATTAAGAGGAACAAAAGAGGGGTAGGTGAGGGAAGGTCAGTATTAGTGTAACATTAAACACAAGGAACATTTGTGACAAAATAAACATGAAGGCGAATAATAACTAAGGAACTAGTGGATACCCATGAAATAGAATGAAAATTAAGTTAGGATCAAGGTGACATGTTTGAAGAAGAAAAATTGAAAAACAGATGGGAATAGAGAAATTAAGAACAACAGAGTCATAAAAGATAAATGATAGGTAATACATGAAAGGAAAGAAGTTGAAAAGAAGTAGACAGGAAAGAACAAAATTATTTTTAAAGCAAAACTAAATATAAAATCTATTGTAATCAGTGGCACTGCCTTTGCTCCTCAGAGCTCAAACAAAGGCAGATGAGACACCCATAATTATTATTTATTCATGCCCCTTGCTTCGGTGGGGTTCCCCTGGCAAAATTCCAGCAGCTTTGCCATTTTCAAGAATAAGGACTTGAGAGTGTAGCTGCTTTACGGATTTGGTCCTGTAATCTTCTTTAATGTTGTGATTCCATCAAAAGGTCATCTCAATTCAGATGTTCATAAAATTGAAATTAGTTTGAGGTCCCTTGGAGATCTGAAGCCCTGGCAGACAGGAGATGCCCGTAAGGGGCATCATACCCTAGATGTAAAGAATCCCTTTAAAACATATCATTTTGTCTTCTCCTGAGGTTTAATAATCACTCAGCCACATTGAGCCTGCCTCATCTATCCAACTGCATACATCCTGATACAAAGTAAAATTTGAGTAGCAAACCATCATGACTGATTTGAAGAGCACAGTGCTCCACCAGACATGGTAAAGGAAGACATCTTTTGCTATTTCAAATAAGATTTGTACATATGCTTGAGCATTTGTATAGATTACATTTTTAGAAGTAGAATCGTTGGGTCAAAGGGATTGTGCATTTAGAATTTGATAAAAACTACTCCCAGTTCACTACTGATAGACATCCAATTTGTCTGTGATTTTTACCATTATGAAAAAAATTGCAACTAATATCCCAGCACATATATCCTTGGGAACATGTAGAAGTTTTTCTGAAAGGCAATTTCCTACAAATGGCATGATTTTGTAAAAGGGTAAGTGTATTTTAAATGTTCATAGAGATTTGCGGAAAATATACCGAATGAGGGTAGGAATCCAGGGACTGAGTTATGGTGAGTACACTGGAGATTTCTAACACTGGAGTACTCTAACATAAAGCCCACCTCACTTGTGCTGCAGCCCTGAAAGAAAAACATCTGGGGACATATCCATGAGTATGCTTCATTCATGCAAACACCCAGTATCTGGGTCCTGGAAGCAAACAATAGTTGATCATTGTTGCTTTAAGCTACTAGAAGCTATTTGGAAATAGGACCTTAAGATAGTGGGTCATAGAAAGTAAGTGAATTGGGGAGAAGGTGGGGCTAAGACGCAGAAGATGTCTAGGTACTGAAACACAAAGAGAGGGTACTGAGGGGAAATAAAAGTCAGATGGAAGGCAATGGAAATGATCGTTTTTAGGAACAGAGCTGGAGCTAACTCTTCAGTCATCTCCTTTTGTTTTTCCCAGGAGGAGACATTCTCACAATACAAGAGAGTGGGGAGCAGAAGGCCTTGAAATTCTATGGCCACAAGAGGATAAAGCAAAAATTCCAGAATACTTCTCTGAGCTCTTGTGAAAAAACACTTAGGAAAATGTTTCCTTCCTTTTCTCTCCCACAAACCTTTTGAAGGATCTACTCTGAGAAACACAACAAATCAACACTTGATGTCATTGTCATTCCATGTCCTTCTGGTAGGTGCTGTAAGCACCAGGCCACTATCAAGCTTCTTCACCTCTGCTCACCCTCCCCATGCCTGCATTTCTATACAGCAAAAATAAATCCTCTTTGCATTTCCGGACCTTTGTACTTAGTCTCCCATCTTCCAGGAATGCTCTTCTGCCAATCTGTCCTCCTCTCTCCCTAGGCCAGCTCCTAGCATCCTTGAAATCTAAACTTTAAAACTGGTCTTCTGGATTGCTACCCCGTCCACCAAGCTAGCAGTTCCTCCTGGCTGAAATACTTACAGTAAATATTTTGAGTGCTTTGCCCCATCTATCAAATCATGATTAAATAAACATATGTTTAAGTGCTTATTTAATTTCTGTGTCTAAAAAACACGAGAGAGGAAATGTGCCTGCCGTAAGTACCACTTTATCCATGGGATAATGCAGTACCTAGCACACAGTAGGTACATCGTAAATAGCATAAAATGCATGACAAATTTCATAGATGGGTAGGCAGACAGACAGCTAAAAAGCAGTCATCAGTGAGGTGAGGAATTAGGCCCACAAACTTGAACAGTTTACAACTGTTCAATTATAAATCAATTTCTGAATAACTAAGAATTAGCTAATAGTCTTAAACTGTCTTGATAAAAGTTTGTACACAAAAACATTCAGAACTCACCATGAGATACATGAGTTACTAATAACAATAAATCTATGCTTGTGTAGTCATATAAAATATTTTTAAATTAAACATATCATAATTCACATGTTTATCAAATGGTATAAATGCATTTAAATGTACACATATTTAATTATACATACAAAACTATTTTGTCCTGAAATAGAATTTGCAACTAAAACTGAAAAATTACTTTTAGGACAATAGAGGGTTAGAAATATTTTCAGATTTTTTATAAATTAGAGAAAGAGAACTATTTAAAAGTTTAAATCATAGACTTTTATTGACAAGAGACTTAACATTAACTTTCCTGAATGACACAGACTTGATTTGATGCTTATTATTCAAGTTAAGATTTATCTTCATTTTCAACTTTTGAAGTTTATTTACTAAAACTATTTTAACTAAGGTGCCCAAACATATTAATTGTAAATAAAATGTTGCCTTTCTGATAAATATGCAGTTATCCCCTCCATCCTTATTAGATATGTATGTTATATTATTTACCTAAAAAGTTGGAATTATTCCAGAACTCTTTATGTAATTGCATAATTAGGTAGTTTCTTAAAATGAGGATCATGTCCTCAAACAGAAAATGTCTGTTTACCATGCCAATATATAACCAAACTGTAGACATTCCAATAAAATTTCTGCCAAAACTCATATAAATATACTGAAAACACACAGGAGATGCCAATTAGAGTTTCGGCTAATGGGAATTTGGTAAACATTACATCAACTAACTTTATTAGCAAAAAGACCCATCTAATATGGGTAAATCAAAGGGATTAAGTTGGTGATGAAGTAAAAATAAATCTCTCCTCAAAAGCATAAAAACATTGGATAGATCCACAACACTAAGTTTATTTTAGGGAAGGTCTAATCCCTGGAAATGTGTCTCATTCAACTTGAAACTAGTCAAGTCATTCTCTTAATCTCAAACTAAATTTATGTCATTTTTTTCAAGCACCAAATATTGAATTATCTATAATATTTTTGTAAATGTGGATTTATTGCATCTAGTCCCAGATTTCTTAGTGGATTAAAATTTACTCATTTTACCAAAGATGTTCCCTTAAAAAAAAATTCAACTTTTGAGTTACAAGCATAGATCAATACCAATTTAATCTATTTTCTAAGAACTTAATAAAAAAGCAATCCAGAATTTTTATATTTATTGTTTTTAAAATCATGCCAAAACTTTATCAGTTGCAATAAGAATGATTAAGTGTCACAATATTTAACATCTGTTATCTATGTCCCACTGAGTAATCTACTTATTTTCATAAAATGTAAAACCGAAGCACCAAGCTAACAGTAGATTTCTCTTATACTAAAGAATAGTTCATATGTTGTCATCTCCTTCTTTTCAACATTCAGTGTTCTTATCACTGTAAACTCATTTGGCGTGAGTTATTGATCAAAGGAAGTTATGCATGAGGGAGTATTTGGTTCAGGAATGAGGGTCTGTCATGCCCTGAAACATCTCTGTGATTTATAATATATGAACTCTATGTGAAAAGAGGTAAATAAATTAAACCAATTTGAAAACAGGGAAAACATGCTGTATATACAAGTGATTGGTCACACAGTCATGGATATTATATTCTAATTCCATTTTAATTTCTAAAAATATTTGATGACTTGGGAAGAAAACTGTCCTAAATGTATGCAAAAGTGCACACACATACACTTGCACAAAGATCAAATACAATATGGGAACACTGGAAAAAATAATTTTCATGCTGATGCTTCCCTGTTCTCACTGATTAATTAAGTAGGTTGGTCCTTTGTTAGTACTTTTCATTTTTATCTTTAATTACTGCAAGAAGGTTAAAGAGAAAACATTCTCTCTGCTAAAGCAGGAAAAGTTTAAACCACACCAATAACACGAGAGAGATTGAGACTGAACAGGATCAAAAGTCAGAGGGACAGAGACAGAGACACAGGAATTCAGTTCAGGCTGATTGAAATCATGAGTTACTTCCCACATCAGATTGAAATCATGAGTTACTTCCCTCCTTTGTAGAAAAGAGGAAGGTGAAGAGCAGGGGCAATAGAAATTACTGAGGTAATTCTGCAGATATTCCTAAGTCAGGATTGTACTTTGACTTAAAGGTTGGTTTTGAAAAATTTTGACTGAAAACTCATGAACTCATAGTCATCAGTCAATGCTGAATTTCATATAAATAAGTTATTTATGGACTACTTGTATTTTAGGATAACTTTGTACAATCTTTCTTTCTATTCTATGGAAAATCATGCCATTTTTGGTGGTAAAATGAAAACCCGTTAGGAATGCTGGCAGACAACTGAAAGCATTACAAGTTTTATACATATTGTTAAATTAAGAAATTATCCCCAAAGTTTCACTGACAAATCCTCCTCATGATCTGGTTCAATTTTTTTCCAAAGAGGATCTGAGATCGTTTACGTTTAAGATGCAATCATGCTAAAAATATAAATAACAGAAAAAAATTTGAATGAAAAGAAAATGAAGGTATAAAAAGGAAATTAGACCAGTGCCAAGAATAATACATATTGCTAATCATAAAAGATTTTGTACAGTTTCAAGAATTATATTGTGAATTTGATTCTAAGCTTCCTCACATCCAAAGCAAAGTTGCTATTCAGAAGTATAGATTTTCCAAGTTCTGAGAAAAATTCTCTCCCTGGATCCTCATAAAGGTGACATTATGGGACATGGAAACATCTCCACGAGGTCATAAAAGTCTTGTTTTAACAGTATTCTTTAGGAAAGCCAATGTTACAGTGCCAACATGCCATTCAGTAAAACAATATTATAAGGGTAAGTTTAAGTTATTCTACCTGTAACATTCTATTGAACTGGATTGATTAAAGAAAGAATTGTCAACCATCAAGAATTCATAGGTTGAATATGTTTTAAATGAGTTTCATAATCTTTCAAGCTCTTAAAAATGGGAAAGAAGCAAAGAGACAATTCAAGGGTTGATTCCTTAGGTGAAATCCCTGTGCCAATTAACAGTGGATTTATGTGTTTTGATAACCATTCAAAGAGTAGGTAGGAGCTTCATCATCCTCTTAACAAAGGGAAGTCTACTGACCCAGATAAGGTGAAAGAAATGGCTACCCAACTTCCACAAGTGCCATCTGATGCTCTTGTCTCAATTCTTAAAGATTGCATTATGCATCAATTCTGACTGATACATTACATTTGCAAATACTGATAACACCCATTTGTGAAGGAGTCATGTAAAATGACAAGTTCACAAATGTGAAAAAACAAAAACACAATTTTTAAGGGCCAATACTTGGGAATTTCTCTTTCTGAATCTGCAGGCACTTGAACCTTGACTATCACAGCATTTATCACAGGGTATTATAAATGGTTCTTCACTTCCACATCTTTCTTTCCACATCTGTAGGCATTTGAGCCTTGCCTATCATAGCATGTAGGAGCACTCCCCATACCTTCAACCCATCCCCTCCCTCTTTCCCCATTCTATGTTGATGGACTGTGTGCCTGACACAGAGTGGTACCCCATTGGTTGTAATCTCGTGACCATGACTGGTCCAAAGACCATATATAAGCTGTTGTACTTTCTGGAATAAACAGATTCTGTGTCTCACTCCGGCAGAGCAGTATTACCAGACCCCAGAGTCTGGGTGAAGTGACTCTGCGAGTGACCACCCCATACCTCGTCCCATGGGACCCCATTTTGTCCCTCCTGGAGACCCCTTACTTTCGTCCCCCAGGACTCCAACTCGTCGGCAAACCCATGCAAGGCACGACATAAAACAACAATAGCACTTACCATGGGGTATTAGAAATGCCTTTTTACTTCCCTGTTTGCACCACAGACAGAAGTTATGTCTGTCTCCTTCACTTCTGTATCCTTGAACTGGCCACAGTGCCTGTCCCTGACAGGATTTGTAGATATCTGGCAACTGAGTGAATACCTCTAGGAAGAATTATAAGAACAAGAGTGGGGAAAACATGCAACAAGGTATAACAGTTGTTTAGTAAATGTTTCTATTCTTAGGTTTTCATGGAAATACAGAAACTTTTAAACAATAACAAAAAAGCTTTCTCAAGGCTGAGAGAAGGAGGCACAGTGTTACCATCAAATAGCTCATGTCTTTCACTTAGTATTTTGCCTGAAAGTTAGTATTTCCAGTATTTGGTAGAGCTTTGGATTCAGATCTTGGTTTCTAAATTTGGCTGAGATGCTAAGTCTGCATCTTCTCATGTGTACAATGTGAATGATATTGGTATCTAGTTATAAATGAAAAATAAATGAGACAATGCATGTACAGGGCATAGTACACAGCACACCCTAGGTGAATATTTTTGATTGTTGTCCAGGCTCCTTGTCAGCAGAGCTGTGGCTGTTTCTACAGCTTCTCAGGTTGCCCTTTGCTCTTCAGCAGCTTCTGGACAAAGTATATCTTGACAATTCATCAGGAGCAGAGCCAGGTCAGTGCAGAGATATTCTAAAGATATAAAATCAGTTCTTAGAGGTGGGAATTTTTATGTTTTGATGGGGAAAAAAAAAGATTAAGGACATCAAATGGCTGGGATTCTGCTCATAAACGTTGTGTAAGAATAAACAAAATGTATAGGAATTATGAAAAGGAGAGCCCTTAGGAATTTCCCCTGCATATCAGAGGCTTCCAGTTTCATTTGTCCCTTGTTCTTTATCCCTCTCCTTGAAGAATATACAGAGAATGAAACACTCCCCACACCCATGTCCCTAAAAACCATGTACTCACACATCAGTGGTATTTATGTGCAAAGTTAATTCCACACATGCATTTACTTTCTTTTGTTAAAATGACTTAAATTTTGTTAAAAGTATAACAAAGCATTTTCAGCATAAATAAAGTTTTAGTTTGAGCACTTTGTCCATTCAACATTTCAGAAATACATTTATTCCAGAAAGCAAGATACACTTGACTTATTTTACCCTGTTGAATTTATCTATGTATAGTTATAAAATCTGCTTTATATTGCTAGAGCAAAGTATTTCTACAAGAATGCACGAGGGCTGATGCCGGAACAAGACCTTGTGTTTAGCTAAGGTTTAAAAGGTGGTATCAGAGTCCCCAGTAAGGTGAAGGGGTGTGTTAAGTGACTGAGATGCCCGTGGACAAGAGTAATTACTATCCTCATAGGATCTGGTACAGTTCCTGCCATGTTTCATCATGCCATTGTTATTTAACTAAACTATTAATAGGAACAATGGAAGTAAAAATTTCTATAAGAGGTATCATACAGTCCAACTCCCTCATTTTATAGATGGGGGTCTAAATTCTTCTTTCAGGTGACTTGCCCAAATTCACATCAGCTAGCAGGCTTAAGTGTGGTAGACAGCCCCCTGTGGTCCTTGTCTACTGGTGTTCATGCCCTTGAGTAATCTCCCCAGGGGTGTGATTTAGACCTGGTAACTGGTATCTAATAAACTAGTGCATACATGATGAATGTCACTACTGAAATGAGCATAAAAAGACCCCAGCTCTTCCTCATTTATTCTCCCTCACTCACTTTCTCTTGCTCTCTCAGATGACTGATGGAAGCCAGATGTCATGTTATGAGTTCCTTCTGGAGACATCTACATGGAGAAGAACTGAGAGGCTTCTGTCCAACACCCAGTGAGAAGCTGAAGCCCTCAATTCAACAGCTTTCCCAGGAATTGAATCTTGCTAACAATGGTACAAATGCATCTGGAAGCAGATCCTTCCTCAGTCAAGTCCTCACAACCCTGGCCAACACTTGGATTACAACTTTGTGAAAGTCTGTGAAACCATGAACTCAGCTAAGCTACTCACAGATTCCTGACTGGCAGAAATCCTGAGATCATAAACATTTTAAATAACTAAATTTTAGTGTAATTTTTCACTCATCCATAAATGATTAAAACATTAGGATGAAGTCCTGAGTATTCATTTCATTTTGTATGTTGTTTCAAAAGCCATCTCCTTATGACTTCCATTTTTCTGCATATTTTTTCCATTTACTTTAAAAATCTCTTTGTGATGTCAATCTCTATCTTTTACTACTAAGAAAGTTTTTTTATTTCTTTTACCTCTGTTGGCAAAGTTCAGATAAGCTCTGTACCTTGCATTATAGATAGTATAAGCAAGGCATGGTATGCCAAAATGTGCATCCAGGGACTATTTTATTAGATACATATTGGATATATCTATTCTTAGAAATCCATAAAGACTCAAATAAGCTGCAAAACAAGAAATAGAAAAGGCCTAACACTTCACCCCTGGGGTACATCCTTCCTTCCCATTTTCCACTGAAACTGTGTTGATTCCCTCTGTCTTACCCAGACCTTATGTTTAGTCTGGTGGTTTGAGGTTTTCAGGTAGCGTTTTTGGGTTTCCTTTCATTGATTGGGTATCTAACCTTGGGCAAGTCAGTTAGGCTTGCTGTAGCCCTTGTCTACTTTTTGTTAGTAAAAATAAAAAGACTTAGGCAAAAATGTAGAAATTCTTAGAGAAAAATTATTAATAAGGAATATTATTTCAGATAAAAAATAAACTATATCAGACACTTATCTTTGTCAATTGTACTATTGCACATGTATATAAAAAATGTGTGTATTCATGATGTTTTACTGTTATGGTTTTAGACACATTCAATTACAAAATCAGTGAACAACCCCTACTAAATATGTTGAGGAAACAAGGTAATAAGCTTCCTACATGTGTGATTTACATTTAACACTGTGTCACAAAATGCATAAAAGCAGAGTTCATCGCTGCCTATAATGTACCAATTAAGAAGTTGAGCTGTGAGATCTTGATAGATTTGGATCAAGGATACTCCAGAAAAAATAACAACATATTACTTAATGTTAATAAGCAATAGTTGAGCTTTAAAAGTTCTTATTATTCAAATTATTCCAAAGTGCCTCACTCAGAATTTATCATATTTCTTGAAAAGTAAAGATGTGGAGAATACATGTTGTATTGCTATGAAATGATATAAGAATTGGTTTTAATTGGCTTACAAATACTTTAAGCTATCAGTTCTTAAAATTACCCCATTGGATGATGTAACCACTACATGATGAATTACAGCCCATCTGATTATATGGAAGTTAGTCACAATGTAATTCATTCTTTGTCTCCTTTTGCTCCTTCAAAATTAATGCAGGAAATAATCCTTCCTCTGCTCTTACTCCTATGACTTCTAGTCTGTCTTGAGTAACAGAGCATCCTACTATGCTTGTAAGTTAAAAAGCACAGTCTCAAATCAGGCAAAAGTGTTTGCACCCTCATATAAGCAAAACATCATTCTTGATCCAAGTGAAAACTTCCCTCTTTCCAGTGAGGCTTGCTGTGGCTGCCTGTTTCTGTGGGGGAAGAAGATATAATTCTTCCTTTCTTCTCTCTGCAGCCCCACTGGCAGCTATGTCTGTCCTAGTCGGGAGCCGAGGAAGGAGAAGAAGGAGTGAAGTTCTAGCCTGACTAGAGCTGTTAAAAGTGGCTTTTATGGTTTCTGGCTGCAGTTGTCGATGCTGACTTTCCATCCTAGGTTCTTGCAGTCCCCCTGGCGTCCTGCAGCTCAAGGGCTGATGTAAGCAGAACACAGAAGGACTCTTTCAACCGGCTTCTCCTGGCACTGTTTCATTCCCTGCTGAAACCCCATGTCCCTTACTTCTAGAGTACCTCCACCTGGAAATCTTCCCTACTGGGCAGGAGTCCTTTCAAATAAGACAACTTAACCAGCATAAAACTGTTAAGATAGGATGAATGAATTCTAGTGTTCTAGATCACTATAGGGTGACTTTTGTTAACAATAAATTTCTGTATATTTCAAAATAGCTAGAAGAATTTTGATTATTCCCAACACAAAGAAATGATCAATGTTTGACTAGACATATGTGAAAATTACCCTGATTTGATCACCACACATTGTGTACATGTGTGGAGATCTTACATGGTACCCTGTCAATATGTAAAGTTGTTCTGTATCGACTAAAAACAAATTATTTTTACAAAAAAGAGTCTTATAGTCGGGCTGTCCTGATAGTCTCTAACTTAACTCACTGTTGGAAGGTGCCATGGTATACACTCAGAAGCATTTCTCACCCTGTGGTTCTAGGCCATATGAGTTTAATCACTGTGCCTCCATGACTTCAGGGAAATACCCCACATTCTCTATTTGTTCCACTGAAGCCCCCTCACTAGACTTGGTAGGCAAAGGCAAAGATTTCCTACCTTCCCTTTGTCAAAAGACCCTATAGCCCAGCTCTGTCCAGACAAAGGGACAGGCAAGAAATCTTTGCCAGGGAAATCTCTTTCTTCATCAGCCAAAACTTTTGTATTCCCCTGGAATGGATATGGGCTGTGATAGTTTGGATATAACTACCTCCTGCAAAGCTAATGTGTTAGGCAATGTGGGAATGTTCATAGGTGGAATGATTAGATCATGAGAGTTGTAACCTAATGAATGGGTTAATCCATTTGATGGCATAGTAATTTACAAGGGCTGTTTGGTGGTAACTATAGGCAGGTAGGCATGACTGGAAAACATAGGTAACTGGGGGACATGCCCATGGGGTTATATTTTGCCCTAGCTCCTCACTGTCTTTCTTTGCTTCCTGGATGCATGATCGGAGCAGCTTTTCTCTACTATGCCCTTCTGCCATGATATTTATGCCTCACCTCAAGTCCAGAGTAATGTAGTTGGCTGACCAGAGACTGAAACTTCTTAAGCCATGAACCAAAATAAACTTTTCCTCTTTTAGGTTATTCTTGTCTGGAATTTGGTTCCAGTCGCAAAAGCTGAGTAACACACAGGCCAAGAGTTAAGAAGTCATTTTCAAGTCAGCTCCTTAGAAGACATCACATACTCACTTTGAAAAAAATTACACAAAATATAATTTCATTCTGCAAAATTTCCAATTGAACATACCTGATAGAATGACCTGAACTATGGTGGGAAAGTTGAGTGGCAAAATGATCCATGATTCTATAAAACTCAGATGTTTTCACACACCCTAGCAACTGAGAGCTGCTCTACTGGGAAAGTGCACATTGAAAAAGATATAAGATTGGTACGCACTCCTCTGATCCTATTATAAGATAAACATAAAAATGTCCCCCTTCTGACACTTTAGATACCATGGTGCGGCCTAGGTCAAAGTCTTATGGCTAAGTTATAAATTCTGAAGAACATTATTCTTGAAGCATTGACACAAGCTTAAAAGACAACTGAGCTTTGTTGTCTTTTAAGAGCAGTGGGAAAGAAAGAACACATACAAAGACATGTAAAAGCAAACTATAAAATGTGTCTACAATTCTGATTTTTAATTATAATGAATATTTTACACGTAATAAGTGGTAGCGGAAACACCTCTGAGGAACGCATCCTTTGAGACATCATTGAAATATTAACATCAAGAATCACCAAGAGGCTCTTGTTGTTTGTTCCAGTTGTCTCTTGCTATATAATAAACTACCTTGAAACAGTGGTTTAGGACTACAATAATTTATTTGATCATAATTCTACAATCTGGGCTGGGCTCAGCTTTATGGTTCTTCTTCTGGTCTCACTTGATGTCTCTCATGTTGCTGCAGTCATTTGGGGCCATTGACTGTGACTGGAAAGCCAAATTGGCTTTATTTACATGTCTGTCACCTTGGAAAAGAGGGCAAGAATAGCTGATGATCTCAAACTCAGTCCAGCCACATTTATGAGTAAAAGAGAAAGAAATTTCATACAAAAAGATGGTAGCAATATTTGTGAGACCTAGAAAAAGTGAAATACACATATAAGGAGTGTGCTAGATCTAAGATGTGCCTTCCTAGCCATCTCTAACTTCTGTGGTCCTATGTATTTGTCATCACTGATTACTATAAGCTCTCACCCTGGTGACAGCATCCAATGGCTCCTTAATCATTCATTAAATCCATCCTTCCACCATTTATCCATTTACTCAACTCACAGTTTGATCACCTTGTATGACAGATAATGTATTAGACCCCGGTAATATAAAAATGAGCAATGAATAGTTATTTCCTTCAAAAAACTCACAATTCTGTAATTGCAACAAAAGTTTAAGGAGTGATGTGACAGAGATAAAGAGGGCTGTTAGCTCAGCCTCTGCAGGTGCATGGTGATAGATTAGACTCCTAGAGAGAACAGAAGCCAGTCTTGAGTGAGGAATGCAGTTCACTGGGTGAATAGAAAAATACTCAAAGTCATGGAGGCAAAAAACAATTTTAGTACTCAGAAAAATGAGAATAGTTCAGCATGAACAGAGAAGGTAGCATGTGTAGAAAATGAACTAATGGTAAAGCTAGAGATATGCAGGGCATCATATGCTATTCTAAAGAGACATATTTTAACCAGTGGAGATGAGGAGACACTGAAGCAGAACAGGGACCTCTAAGTTACTACTATTAAAGGTCATAGTTTCTTTCTGCCTCCCATGTACTATCCATTCTATTGTCTTATTACAATGAATAACACTACAGACAGACTATATTCAACAGTCCTTGGTGATAATAATACTATGTAATTACTGTTCTTCAAAATCTTTTCCTAGTGTGAGTTTTCCTGCAGGCATCTGCTAGTTCCCACATAGAACCAGAATCAGTGCAGTTGAGATAGAAAAAGCAGAGAAAACAGAGAAAAAGAGAAGAAAAATGTGACATGCTATAATGACAAAAGTATAAAAAAACAAATTTCTTATTTCTGCTCAGTGAAATACAGAGACAGTTGATAAGCAAGCACACCAGCAGAACAAACCTAGCATGTACAATACTGGCATTCAGCAGGTAGCAAGGAGAACAATTTGTGAGATAAGAATTTCATGTACATTAATTGAGTAAGCCATATCCACTGCCTACAAACTACTTTCTAGACACATTAGTGAACACTAGACATGCAGTGATAAATGAAATGGATTTGTTTCCGCCTTCTTGGAGTTGGTTCTTCTTCTCCCAGTTGTATTTGAGGGAAACCTCTTGAGTCATTGCCCAAAGTTAATTTTCTTACTGATAGAGCATGAGATGAGAAATGGAACTTTTCTAGGAGACTTAATCAAGAGCTTACCCTTACCTTGGCTGCTTGGCTAAACTGTAGTTAAGACCCTCACACACATTGTCACTACTCGTGTGTTGTTTATGTCATGTCTCGTGTGGGTTCACTCGACAAGTTGGGGTCCTGTGGGATGAGGGGACCAAGGAATGGGGGTCCCATGGGATGAGGTCTGGGGTCCCAGAGGACAAGGGTTTATGGGGTGGACAATCGAGGATTCACTCACTCAGACACCAGGAGTAAGTAAAACTGCTCTGCTGGAGCAAGAGGCAGATCCATTTATTTCAGTTGGTGCAACAGTTTATATAGGGTCCTTGGACCAATCATGGCCCTGCGGTTAGGTTACAGCCAATAGGGTATTGATCCATGTCAGGCATGCAGCCAATCAGCATGGGATGAGAAAAGGAGAGGCACTGAAGGCAGCCAATCAGCATAGGATACGCTGAAGGCATGGAGAAAGCTCCTATATTTCCCCCTTTTTACTTTTATTTGAAAGGTCAGCGGGGCCTGTGTGGCCCATAAGCAAGCATGTTTGAGGAATCTGTGATAATCTCCTCATGGGAGAGTGTCATTCTGCTGGATTTCCAGACTCCTACATGTTGCATATGAAGGGAGGTGGCAAACGAGGCTCTGCCTGTCTTAGGTTGTGCTCCTCTGAGCATCTTACCCATCATTGACTAACCAGCCCATGCAAATGAGAGGGGGCAATCAGCATAGGAGGCTCTGAAGGCACGGAGAGAGCTCCTATATTCATGGGTCTTGTTTTTGTTAGGTTTATTTTCTTTCTCTGGAATGGGAGGAAACAGCTTGATTGGAGGGAGGTAGTACCAAGAAAACTTATTGCTGAAGACAAGTATAGAATAAACTGAGAACTAGGGGTTTTCTTCTGTCCTCAAAATAATTTTCTGAGTGTTGTTATGCATTTATAATGAAATATACAATGAACAAATGCATGAAGTCATTAGTGACATATTATCCTTAGTACACATTCCTCAAAGAAAACCTACTATAAAGATTTCCAGTATAAGACATTTTTAGTTCTTCCCACTGCAAATAGGAAACAGAATCTAGTTTCAGCTTATTTTCTGTTTGGAGCACAGCCTCTGATTTAGGGACAGCCCATTACCAAGACCTACTTGCCTGGTGAGTAAAGACTGATTTCAGGATCATTGTTATAGAGAGAAACTCCCATAATAAACTATGAACCTGCAGCGTCCAGATGTTGACGATCTGCTGTTTTGTCGAGAACTTGAAATTGACAGTCAATAAATGGCATATTTAGAAGAACAGAGATGATCTTAGAAAGCTACCTCCTGGTCCTTGATCTCTAAATTAAGATTTGGGGCTCATAGGCCCCCCTTAGAATTCTTCAAAATTCTAGCTACTAGGATTCTCATCTGCTCCAGTTTAGCCAATTTTGGACATACTCAGTAGGAGATGTGGCCACTTCCCTACCCTGTATTAAATATTAATAATCTATTCATTGTGGAGAGCTGAGGAATACAATGAGAATTTAATTATTTTGTTAAGATTAATTAAAATTAGACTACCAAAAGACATTTTATAAGATTTTCATTCCTACTCACAAGCTCTTTAATTTGTCTAATTTAGCATAAAACTCCATGCTGGAAGCCAAACTTGTAATTTGAAAGTAAGATGGGCTTTTCAATTTAAGTCTCCCTCCGCCCCCTTTTTTACTACAGCCAAATGCAACATGCTGTTTTAAGATTCTGTGGATTATAAACATTTATGTGCAATCCTCTTTTAAAATTATTATTTTCCAGACTTTAAGAGGCTAGACCTATTAAAAAGTTTAAAATTTCCTAAGTCTTAGTTTAGGAGGAAGAGCAAAAATGGTTTCTACTATTCAACCTTTTGTATGTACAAATTCAAGGTTCTGTTTTTACAGAAGAACCTTTTTCCAAATTTATTTCCAGCTACTTTTGTTTTCCTTGAGGGACCTTTGAAACACTATATTGCTACTTTTCATGTTTTTTATTTGCCCTCTGGAACAATAAAAGCTCAAAGGTTCATAAATATGCATTCTGTAAATGTATTATGCTGACAAAGTGTTGCTCAGATAGCTGTTTTTGCCTTTGGGGAAATGAATAAGTTTACAGCATGCTTAAACAACATTGTAAGGTGGAAAGAGAGAAAATAAAAAAAGAGAGAGCAGAAGAAACAGAGAAGGGAAGGAAGAAAGAAAATTGGAGATAAACAAAAAGGAGGAGAAGGAAATGGAGAAAATTTAAGAATCCCATCTACAAATGAGGGGAAGAAGGAACCTGTAGTGAATGAAAAATGCAAAAGGAAATTAAAGGCAAAAATATAGTCATATTTTTTACATGCTTATAATGTCACGAGGGAAAGAAATGTTTTCCCACCCAAAACCCGAAGTCAGTTTTTTCCCTTAATGTGGTTTGAACTGAGCAACATGCGATACTTACATTCTAATTTATGTCATGCTTTTATTAAAATAAAATTTTAATGCAAGGTTTTGGTCCTTATTAATTCTAATTTTCTCTGGACTTAATCTAGTTCAGCTCTACTCAACTCAAATTAAATAAATCATAGGCCTGATGATTATCAATATGCAAAGAGTAGAATGGATAACAAAATGACAAAAATAAAAACCCATAAACACAAAAATCTCAAATGAAATATATTAATGAACATAAATATAAATATTAGTGAACAAAGGTCTGAGTCAGAGTAAGTGCATCAGGTACAGGAATGATAATTGTTTAACCACATTAGCCATTCCTTTCTCATGAGAAATTAACTGTGAAATTCAGAAAATATTTTATTGAAATAAAAATGAATGTCTTATGCCCAAAATAGTAAAATTTGGAAAAGGAAGTAAAACACATTTGTAACTTGAAGGAAAACACTAAGAGACAGCAAAATCACCAGAAAGAATTTGACAAATCATTTGAGATGTGAAGAGTCGTTGTGTAACCTCTAGTTCATTAGATTACAATCATTAGTAATAATTATTTCCAATTATTGTACCAATATTGTTACTCCTCAGCAAAAATATTGAAAAGTAATGAAGTATCCTACAGATTTTTATTAAATAGTTTCTGTAAAAGTTTTTAACTCTTACAGTCAAAAGTCTATGATTATCTATTTTACATCTTTCTTTTTCATGAAATTCCCAGCCATTATTAACTGGGTGAAAGCTCCCTCCCAAACTACTCATGTTCCTTCTTTCAAGATCTCATCAAAAGCTGGGTGCAGTGGCACATACCTGTGATCCCAGTGGCTTGGGAGGCTGAGGCAGGAGGATTGCAAGTTCAAAGTCAGCCTCAGCAACTTAGCAAGGCCCTAAGCAACTCAGTGAGACCCTGAGTTACAAAAAAAAAAAGGGCTGGAGACATGGCTCAGTGGTTGAGCACCCCTGGGTTCAATCCCCAGTACCAAAAAAAAAAAAAATTTCCTCAAAATCCCATAATTCTGAGGACAAAATATCTTTTCTGTACTTATAAGAGTTATTTTGCTTTTATTCCTGTTTCATTTATCCAATGGATAATTGAGAGTTCCACATTTTATTAGGCAGTTGTCTGAGGAATTTCTAATTACAGAGAGGTGAAGAATTAAATATAACAGGATGTGAGGGGTGCTCCCAGACAGATACATCCAGAACACAAGCATAAGCACTGTGTTCCACCTGGGAGGAGAACAGAGGAGACAATATTTGAATTGGGCCATGAAGTTTTATCAAGCAAACAAATAGGTAGCAGTATGACCAAAGGCACAAAGGCATTGACAGTGTTCAGGGAGTTGTATGGGGTCTGAGTTAGTTAGATTGTATTTGAGGAATGAGGAGCAAAGAAGAAAGATTCAAAAGACAGAGAAGTCAATTGTGAAAAGTCCTATAAACCACACTGCAACTTTCGGTCAGATAGCTTTCAATATTTCAATAACAATGTGTAAAATGAAGTGCTTAACATATGCAACCCAGCACAAAATATATACAATAATTTAAAGTTTCACATGAGGAAGTTTATTCTTTGGATTTGCAGCACACAGATAGATACTTTATTTTATATATTTTAAGTCTGTTCTAATTAATTTTTTAAGGTTGGTTCTGATCCACCACATTGATTGTGACCTCAATTTGAAAGAAAAATTGCCCCAAGCAATGGGTTTTGTATCAAAATGATACTTTTAATCTGTTTTAGAAAAAGAACTAGAAACTGAATAGAGGAGGACTTAGAATGTGAGAAGTTGGAAGGCAGAAAATCAGGTTGGAGCAGTGGCTGTAGGGGTCTAGGCAAGAGATCTTAGAGCTAAAATGACAAGTGGCAGACCGCTGTTAATGTCAAATTGCCCAAAAACTCCGTCTGCACCAATGGTGTAGAAATTTGCTACATTGCCACTTGCTATTGCTGGAACCTGGAATGACCCCCATAGACTTGTGTTTAGTTTCCACTGCAGCCATGTTCAGAGGAGGGGCTTTTGGGAAGAGATTGGAATGTGAGGCTCTGACCTTATCTGTGGATTAAGCCATTCACAGATGAATGGATATTGGGAACTGGTGGAAATTATAGGCAGTGGGGCCTGGTTGGAGGAAGTAGGTCACTGGGGGTGTGTCCTTGAAGGGTATTTCTTGTCCCCTGTCCCTAGACCCCCCAAGACTCTTCTCTCTCTCTTTCCCAACGGCTGTGAGCTTATCAGCTTTTCCTTTTTCCACCTGCCTTGCCCTCCAGCTAGGATGTTCTGCCTCACCTCAGCTTCCAATCAATGGAGTTTGCCGACCACGGACCTTCTGAAACAGTGAGTCAAAATAAATTTTTCCTCCTTTAAGTTGTTAATGTCAGGTATTTTGATCACGATGGCAAAAAGCTGATTAATACACCACTCTCAGACCCACTTACAGATCTTTAAGAGATTCTTAACTCTTTGAAAGGGGCAATAACGTAGGGGCACATTTTACTGGAGCTACTCAAAATATCTTTCTCAGGGGATCCCCTGTGTTTTGATCTGAGCTGTAATTATGCACCAAAATTGGGACAAAGGGGTCGGTAATAGAAATGGGTACACATAAATGGCGCAAGCCATCGTAATATATGAATTTGCCCTTAGCTGCTTCTCTAAAACCCTTATTTTCTGTATCAAGGCAGAGGCTTCCTCTGACACAGGGTGAGTACAGAAAACCTATCACCTCAATGTTTTAAAACAATCAGTAGAGTGAGGACCAGCTAAAGGAGGAAGAAACAACAGTGAATCTATCAATTTATTGTTTATTATCTTTTAAAATTTCTATAAATAATGCTAAAATAACAGAAAAAAATTGTCATTGTCTCTATCATATCAACTATTTCCTTTTTGTTTCCTGAGCTGTAATCATAGTACATATACAATTTGAATTATTTTTTCCTTACTTTAAGCATTTCCACATTCCTGTAGGGCCTTGGAAGAACTGAAGCTAGAGGCTTTTTCCTATTTCCATTTGCAGAGTATTTACAAATCTTCTTCTATTTTTCTCAAACTCAATTTGAATTCATGCATCCATTTATGTCCCAATTTCCAAAGGAGATCATGAATTGAAAGGGGAGACATACAATGCAATTCTAAATTATGGCCTCTCAGAAAGTCAACTCTAGAATTTGAACTTAACGCTGAGTTCACATTAGATTTTCTAAACCATAGTTTAAGGTTGAGCCTTTTCTACATAATGGACAGACAGATTCAAAGCTAATGCAAAAGTCCAGCTGCAGTAAACAAACTGGCACACATTTTTATTTTACTATCTCCTCTGGTCTACATGAGCAAATAGATCCAATGGAAAGCCTCCTTGGTAGGCCAACAGTCCCCCACTCCTCAGGAGGCCCGACTCTCTCCAAGTGCCTTTTGCTTTATGTGGTCTTCAATATTCCTCCATTTCATCTCCATTCCTTTTCCATTCCATTCCCAAACCCCAAATGACATTCCTTAACATAGGGGCCTTTTATTGTAATGTTTTCCCTTCCCCCTCACTTTGATTTCATGCCCTTTAACCTTCTGTGTGTGCACGCACTTTCTAAACAGAGCCATCTTCCTCTGAAGCAATTTTACTACATCATTGAGGGTCTTTAAGAAAACTTGAAAAGTCAGCTTTCATGTGTTTCCCATCCACCATTCCCTGAGAACCCAATGAAATCAGCTACCACTGTGCCCAAAATCAAATGAAAAGAGGCTCCTGAGTGTATCCTACTTTGTTTATTTATTTGTTTGTTTATTTATTTATTGTGCTTTGCCTTTAGAAGTTGATTCCAAGAATTTTACTCAAGTCTAAGGCACTCCTGGATAATGGATATTAAAAATGAATTTTATTAAATAGGGAAATGAGAATCAAAACAGTAAGCTATCACCCAGGATTCTACCAGCCAGGAATGTCTGTTAACAAAGAGGTGTGCATTTCCTAGTGCACTGATAGTCCATTATCATAATAATGGACCTGAGTTATTCCAAGTCCCCACATTACTGTGTAGCCAAAGGCTCATGGCATGCAACATAGTTTCACAAGGATGATCCCAAGTCTTTGAAAATTAGTTTTCTCTGGATGCTTGAGGTAAGAACCTCATATAATTAATAGTTCATACATCCAGAAAGTTCAGAAAAAATCCCAAAATATCAACAACAACAAACAACAAATCATATCATGCACTATCTGTTTACTTCTTAATACACTGATTTATTTGTGAACCGTGTTTATGTTTATGGTTGTTCTATGCTTTGGGGTTAAAAACTTCAAATATAACAGTCTTCACCTTCATTTTGCCCTCATAATTGCTTATCTCTAGCATTGATAGTTAGCTCCATTTTCTGAACCATCTAGATTCTCCCTTGTCTTCAGTCTGCACAGGCAATCACTACGTCACTGTCTGCCTGGACAGCCACTGCTCGCTCTCTCATTCTGTGTTCTCCCCACCCCCTCCTCTCTCCCTATGTATTGCTTCTTCATATTTATGTCTTCATTGGATTTGTTCATTGGTTTTATGCATACACATACCATCCATGCTGAGGCTCTCAGAACTTGGGTAGGTTTTACTGGGTATTGTCTGTTATTTTTTCCAGTACATATTTATATTATTATAGTGATAAATTAAATCTTCTGTTTACAAAGTGTTGACCTGTGTTTCATTTCCTTAATACCCTCCCATTTTCTCAAGATTAGTCTCATTCACTCATCAGTGTAAGGCATCACTAGCCAAGAAGCACTATCATATAAAGATTAACATCATGAGGCCTAAAGTCTGATCACTATGGTTCAAATCCAAGCTCTGCTGCGTGACATTCTGGGACTTACTTAACCTTCTTGTGGCTCAGTTTCCTTCTCTGTGAAAGAAAGATATGAATAGTACCTACTCATGTTGTAGAACTAAGTGGGTTAACGCATATACTGTTTTAGAATCCAGTAAACACAGTATATCAATGGTGGCTTTGCCTAAAACTGTTGCTTGTATTGGATTATGATTGTCATAAAAAGAGTACCTGGCTCTGGTATTGATGCATGATATGAGTAAGGAGTGAACCAGATAAACCCTCAGCCTGCAGGGTTACAGTCCAGGTAGGAACAGACAAGCAGATACGCAGGTGCCACAGTGGAAGTGTCCCTCATGAGAGTCCAAGCAAGGCTTGTGGACTCACTAGTGACCAGGTCTAAAGATGGCAGAGAAGACTTCCAGTGGTGGTAGTGGGGGTATTTAAACAAATAGAACTCTTCAGGATCACAGTTGCCAGAATCCCAACCTCAACTGTCTCTTGAAATTATAATCCAAAAACCCAAATCTATACAAGTACCAAACATTGAGGTCTCATTCATCACAGAAGTATTTTCTTTTAAAATATGACCCACATGGAAGCCTGTGAGACAGAGCTAGTACAAAAGAAAACAGAAAAAAAAAAAATCCAAATTAGTTTTCAGAGCGATTTATACTTAAGTATGTTAGTAGATTAATGTTAAGTACTAGTAGTAGAACACAGGAAAACTGCCACACTCATTACATTGCCCTGTGATAGCATCATCTCCTTGTGCAAGTCCAGGAAGTACTGTTCTCATTGTGACTACCATGAAATGTGGGCTCCAGGAAATACCTGGAGGGAATAAAGCATGTGTGCCTTCCCCTGGGGCTGGGCAGCACAGAGTGCTAAATATAAACCAAGAGGTTGGGGACATATTTGATATTAGAAGTTAGTTTATTCTCAGAAATCATTAGGATTAGAAGCAAATATCAGTCATTTCACATTTTTATTCACCAGCCCTACCTTTGCCTACACACAAAACTATCCTACATATGCTCCTTATTACATAGAAACTTTATCACCAGAGCCCCATAGTAAAATTGGCAAACACCAAGTATCTAATGAGCTTTTATTTTAAGCATAACACTATCCTAGGTGCCAATGGGATGCAAACACATATTCATTATTGTCCCCTGAAAAATGGCTCCTCAATATTCACAAGTCCTAATCCCTGGAACATGTTAATGGTACTTTATATGGCAAGAAAAACTTCACAGATATGAGTAAGTGAAGGATCTTAAGATGGGGATATTATCCTGAATTATCTGAATAGGCCTAAATGGAATCATATGTCCTTTTAAGAGGCAAGAAGACAGAGTTGATTGCAGACCAAAGAGAAGGTGATGTGGCAAATGGGCCAACATTAGAGCAATGTGGCCACAGTCCAAGAAAGGACAGAAGTGACCGGATGCCCAAAAGACAAGAAAATAGTATCTCTCTGAAGCTTCCTAAGGAAGAGCAAGCTTGCAGATACCCTGGTTCGACCCCACTGGACTCCATGAAGATTTCTGGCCTCCCAAGGTGTAAAAGAATACATTTCTGTTGGTAAAAGTCACTAACTTTATGGTAATTTGTCAGAGCAGTAATGTGGAAATTAATATAATGCTATATACATTTAAAGCATCAAGATAACAGTCTACTAAGGAAGCCAACAAATATTCCTATGGAAAGAAATTAAGAGGTCCTGTTCCTAATAAGATTAACTAAAGCTGTTTTAAGCAGAGTGCAGGAGACCTCAGAGAGAAGAGAGAATTGAAACTGAATTTGTCAGATGGGGGCAGAGGGAGGAATGCTCAGAGGCACTTCAAGCCAGGGAACACTACTAGAAAAGACTCCAAAATCGGAGGCAGAAAGGTTTTTGAATAAGGACGGCTTACATAAAGCTCTCAATTTGGGGGCTGGGGTGGTGGCTCAGTGCTGTAGAGCACTTGCCTAGCATGTGTGAGGCACTGGGTTCGATTCTCAGCACCACATATAAATAAATAAAATATTTTGACAACTAAAAATATTTTTTAAAAAACTCTCAAGTTGGTAACTGTGCAGTGGTGATGGCAAATGATGTAGATCCATCAAGGGTGGTATAAGAAGGCTGAAGAACTAGATGGCTGTTGTTTCTTTGTGTGTGTGGGTGGGGGCTGGGAATCAACCCCAAGACCTCACACCTGCCATTGCTCTACTACTGATTCACTGATTCAGATTGTTGAATGTACTTTTAGACATTTTAGGCAACATTAAAATTTTGTATGATACAGATGTCATTTCATGGTTCCTTAAATTATTATTTTCATTAATCAAATGTGAATCAAATAATTATTATATAATTATAATTTTTGCCATTGATTATGATTACAGTACATAATACTAACCCCTGCATCCACCGCTGCCACTGCTCTTTTTTTTAGAACAATGCTTTTAGAGCTAGAAAAACTTGATTTTTGAATGGCTCTAGTATTCACTAGCCTTGTGATTTAGGACAAGTCTTTAAATCCCTCCAAGTCTCAGTTTTCCAGATGTGACTAATATTTGCTTCCAAATGCTTTAGTGAGGATTAATACCATGTCATATGTAATGCCCACAGTGCACTGATTGTTTATAGTACCTTCTCAATCTTTATTACCAGCCTGTGAAGTAGGTCTGGTGTAGCCTGCCTTAACAGATCTTCCTTTAACCACCTCATTGGATGGACCATATTTGTTCATTACCCTGGCACAAGTATGAACTAAAGCCCAGAACACATTGGTCACTTGTGCAAAATGTCTCCAATACAGAAGACACTGGACAAATGTGACTACTGAACACTTGCCATGTGCCAGTCTGAATTGAGAAGTGCTGCAAGTATAAAATATCTACTAGGTTTAGACGTCTTCATGTGAAGAAAGAATGCAAATAATATTCAAATTTTCATATTAACTGTTGAAATGATTTTGGTTGAAAGATTGGCTTCATCTTTTTGTCTTTCGGTTTTAATGTGGCTTCTAGAAAACTTAAAATCACATGTGCAGCTCACATTTTCATCTGGATTGCAATACCATTTTGGAGAGGTACCCTTCTGCTCCCAGTGGTGCTGAAGTCTGCTTAGCAAGAATTGGCTGTTTTTCTCCATATTCCTTTATTGTACTTGTTATTACCATCATGCAGCCTAATTAAATAGTAAGACATAAGAGCAAAAAGAAGTGTATTACTTCTAGAAAAGACTTGAAGAAAAGCTAGTTGCTAAAATAAATGGCTATTATATTAGGTAGAGATCAGACAAATATAAAAAATGGAGACAAATTGTAAAATATATTAAAGATTACTATATTGAGTTTCTTTTGCAATGATCTTTATTATTTCCATTTTAGAGTAATAAAAACTAAATGTCTATACAGTGCATTATGGGTGTGACATAGATAAGAAATGTCATGCCACTGGCACTGGCCTGGTGTCAGAAAATTGTTGAGTGTATGTACTTTTAGACATTTTAGGCAATATTAAAATTTTTTTATGATACAGATGTCATTTCATGGTTTCTTAAATTATTATTTTCATCAACCAACAACCAGCTCTAAAATCACTGAATCAGAGGGTTTCTTCTATATCGCTATTAACTGAGAAATTGAGGACTAAATAGCTTAAAGCACTTGTCTGAAAACATCATCTGATGCAAATGGAAGTGGTAACCTAGTCACAGGTCTCTGCATGCCAAAGCCAAAGCCCCTTTCCATTACGCAACCCTATCTCTTGGTTTATGAAAATAACTTAAGCCAAGATTTATAGCTTGTATGAAATGGACCATCTCATCCTAATTCCTCTAAAAACACATTGATCTTTATAGGATTAATTCATGTGATCAGAATAAACTAAAGATCAAATTTTCAAAAGATAGTCTTCATTTGCCACATAAAATTAAATTACACTTTACAAAAATAAGTCTTTCTCCAGATGCAATTGAATTCTCCCATTTGGCCATTTCTTTCTCATTTGGAAAATGTAAACAGTCAATACAGAGCATAACTAAGCCCAACTATTGACCTCAACAGGTCGATATGGATGTTCAATATTAGTCAGACATAGCTCAGTTGTCAAATTTGCACTCGAGGAAAAGATTACTGTTTCAGTTCCTATTACCTATTCCAGGAACCGACTGATTCCCTGTGGTCTTCTATGTAACCTATCTGTCATATTCAAAGCGAAGCTGCTTTCAAATGCAATATTGACCTTAGAGAGCAATTCTGTAGGACAGAGAAATTGTTCTTGGTCTGAGTATTTGTGCTTCAGCCACACATTTATCCTGGTCCTTGCCAATCCCCTTGCTTTGGAAGAAACAAATACATGCAATGTACTAATCAAGCCATGCAGGATGGATCTAAACAATAATATAATCTTGCATTCTTGACATTTACTTCTTAGTGAAATCCAACTATGCTTTTCATGGAAAACAGTTGTAATTTTCAACTGCCAAGTGAAAAGACTATAATGACTATCCAGACAGACCAATAAAAAACATTGTCACTTGGGTGGCCAATCTTTGGGAAAGAGAAGGATGGAAATCCTTCTTCCATAAGCACTGAATCTCTGCTATTGTAGCTCAAGGAGAAGGCACCGTGCTTCTCTTTTACCGATTCATAAGCACGAGCATACACACAGGTATGCACACACACAACACTATCATGAAAACAGCCTCAAGGAAACACAGTGGTAAATGCAAATAACATAGCACAAACTAAGGCCTTAATGGAGAGAGTTCTGGCAGGAAACAGCACAACAAGGTGACTTAACCTGCAACCTTATTGTCCTTCATCCTTACTACCAGGACAGGAAAGGACAAAGATGTCTCTCCAAATAAAGGTCTATTATCTCCATTTCTTGTGATGTTGATTATATATATCCACTTTTAAAAGATAGCTATTTTAAAATCAGAAAATAATCTTTTTTTTTAACCAGTTAAGCTCTGCTCATGTGAAAGAATATTTGGCAGCTGATGGATAAAACAAAAAGAAATTAAATGTCAGTAGACTAAGTCTTTGAGCCATGTGTTTGGCTTTTATTGGGCCTCTAGTATGTGTTAGTAAAGAGATAGACATGGGGGCTGGGGTTGTGATGCAGTGGTAGCGTGCTCGCCTAGCATGCGTGAGGCACTGGGTTCGATCCTCAGCACCACATAAAAATAAAATAAAGATATTCTGTCCACCTGCAACTAAAAAAATAAATAAATATTTTTTTAAAAAAAGAGATAGACATGGGGACACAAGAATAAATGAGACATGGCCTTTGGTTTCAGAAAGTGTGGTGTCTAATGTAAGTGGTGTGCACATAATGATAACATGATAATCAAAAACAGAGGCTTAAACAAGGTGAGAATATCAGGACAAGCTTTGGTGAGGATGGAAGAATTAAAATTAGTTTATAAAGGAAGGATAAGTCCTTGAAAAGACTCCAAATAATGGCATCATAAAAATAACAGTGGTGAAGACTAACTAGTGAGAGAGGAGGTAGAATAAAAAGAAGAAAAAAGAAATGAAAAATAAGTAAAAGAAAAAGTTGAGGCCTAAATTGAAAGACTATATATGTCAGGCTGTCTAGTCTGACATTGATTCCAGAGGCTATGACAACCCAGTAGAAGTTTCTAAGCTCAGGGAAAAAAGCAGACAATATCAGATATGTCTGTTGAAAAGAATTCTGACATGGTGTCTGGAACTAATATGCACTCAATATATATTTGATAATGGAAAAATGAATATAGAGGTTGCATTGGAGGGGAGACACACTGAACAAAGACAAACTAGTTTTATAATTATTGAAATACAGATGAGAGAAATAATGACCGTCTTTAGGCAGAACAGAGGAAATAGGAGAAATTGACCAACACATGTGAAGGAAGAGTCATTGACTTGACTAGTTCAGAAGTTGGCAGTTCAGGAGAGAAGCATCTAGAACTCCTATATTTCACATTTGTGTGACTTGATGTGTGGTGGTATCAGCAATGGGGAGAAGAAGGATGACAGAGAATCAGATTTCTGTTGGAAAAATTTAGTTGCTGCTTATCCTTATTATAATGTGTATGCATTTGCAAAATTATGTGTTTAACTTTTCTTTCCTTTGAGATTTAAATTCTATGGTTGTTTTATTTTTTGCTTTATAGTACCTAACATAGTTCTTGGTACAAATTAAAAACCCAGTTTTTTATTTAGACAAGAAAGGAAGGAAAGGGGAGGAAGAAGAAGAGGGAAGGGAGAGAAGGAGGGAAAAGAAGATGGCAGTAGAAGAGGGTCCAGAGTTCAGGAGAAAAGTGCACAGATCTGCAAATAGAATCATTAGATAGGACTCGAATTTCATTTATAAATTACAGAATCAGTGCTTCTGTCTAACTGCCACTTTAACTCTTCCATATCAATATAGATTTTTTTAAATCCACAAACTGTTTCCTAGTTGAAGGGCATTTTTTACACAGACTTTTATCTATTTCCACTGAAGATGCATCAACATTTTCAATACTTCATTATCTGTAATTGAAATATTCTATGTTAATTATAAAGCATCCTGAAGCATAGTAGTAAACTAATGCACCATTACTTGGTTGCCCATATGGTTGCCCATATTTAATATCACATTTTCATGACCCATTTCAAGAGATAAAGTGCAGGTTTTCATAAAACTGCAAACAGTCTAAAGGACACAGAGAGATGAATCCCTGAAACCAAAGTTTTCAGGACTTGTAACAAAAGCATCATTACGGTATTTAAGCAACTGCTATTAATCTGTCAATTCAATGTTGAAATATTTAGCTCATATCCCGTAATTCTGACACCAGCTTCACCCACTGTTTTGTGTAAGGATTGGAATTATTAGCATATCACAGGAAGAAACAGAAAGGCAAAATAACACACAGTGAGTAAAAATAACTCTGTATGTTTTAATATGTAGTGTCAAATATTCTTTAACACCTGACTCAATTTTGTCTTTAATGGAGGCCTGACTTAATGTAAGATGATTGACATCGTCTCCCTATTTCATCTATTGTAACGTTCTTCAATTGCCTGAGCATTTCTTAATCAAAAGAAGAGTTCCACACCACCCTTGAATATCAAAGGAGAAGGTTTCTATAGCTATTACTGAATCAAAGAATTATTCTTTGAAGAACCTAAGGTGAAACATTGAAAAATCCTTCAGGGATACAGATAAAAAATGCCACATGTGTGTTTCCCCCAAGTATCTGGTGCAATCCATCAAAAAGACTAATAAAAACACAGGTCCACACTCACTTGATGCATGTATTCATTTTTCCTATTCTTCTCCTGCATTTTGTGTGTGGCTGCTGATCTACTAATCTTACTCATGCGGAGTAGACCTGGACTCAGGAAAAATGCCAGGCCTGATTAGTGAGTCAGGTGAGAAAATGACCTCTGAAATGCTTTCATTTCAATAAGCCTTTTATACTAAGGAGCCCGGCAAGAGTGGGGAGACAGCACCCTGGAAGAGCAAAAGATACACGAATAATGGTGAGATTTCTTATATTAAGGCCTGTGGAATCTGTGACCATAATGTCACTGGATGAACATTATTTAATTACTTTGTTCTGGAAACCCAAGCCTTTTTGGCTCAAAAGAAGGCATTTATAAAGCCTACTGGAAATTAAGATAATTAACACATATCCCATTATGCAAAAGCTCAATTCTGTGAGACTAAATTATTATAAAATTCAAGTCAGAAATGACTCAACATATGTTTAGTCCTATGGCTGGTGAACAGTCTTTTTTTTAAAGATGGAAACCTACCCATTTGAAAACAGAAGTTGTTAACTTGCTCCTTGAATTTAACATCTGGTAACATTTTCATCTTTTGAAAACTAGTAAAATGTTATAGTATTTTTGACAGTGGGAGTTCAGTGCCAGAAGAAATTTTATCAGTACAAAGAGACTACAAAATAGGTTTCTTACTGGGCCACAGGGTTTCCTTAATCCTTATCTTACAGCATAAAAAAAGCGCTGCGGGGAAGGTGCTATTTGCCTATAATTTCTCTAGGAATTAATTTAGAGAGAACTTAATGGCAAAGAATGGAATACAACTATTCCCATATACTCTGTTAATGCACAGAATGAAATCTGCTCTGTTTTAATGTTTTAGTTATTGAAAGACTTTATGAGTGCGGCTACTTCTTTGGAATCCCTTTCCCCTCTTATTCAATCAATTACATCTATCTTTTATAGGACTGCATTTATCATTCATCAATTTAGTTTTTTGACCTTAATTTTAATACCATGTGATATTCAAAGACAAACATAGTAAATATTAACAGCCAACTTCTAATATGGAAAAATGAAAACACTCTGGGACCCTTGAAAATAGCCACCTCACGGTGCTCAGCACACACATTCTGAATGAACACAAATGTTTGAACAGAAGTGGAAATGGTCACCGAGTAGAGCAGTGTAGACTGTGCACCTGTGAATCTGAATTTATATTCTGGTTCTTACATTACAAGTTGTGGAAATTTTCTCAAGTCCTCTAAACTCGCAGTCCTTCAATTTCCCACTGTAAAACTCAGGAAATAAGACATGAGAATTAAGACACTCTATGAAAAGCAATTAGCACACTGTCTGGCACATATTAGGGCTTAATAAAGCACTGGTGATTCTTCTTCCTGTTGAACTATATGAAGTTTCAAGTGGCAGGAATTATTTTGAAATTTCAGCTTCCTCATAAATTTTGAGCAAAAAGACATGAGAAGTACACATGTGCTCACATACTCATGAAGCAGGTTTATATTTGACCACCACTGTATAAAATAAAACATTTCTTAGAATACAGAAGCCTCTGTATACAAATGAATTATTCATCAAGAACTTGCAAGCACAGATTATTTCTCTGAGGACAAGAAGGGTCATGCCCAATAAATGTTCTGATTAAAAAAATTCCAACTAGGCCTGATTTGTCTGTGGAATTACAGAAACAACTTCCAGGCCAGAAAGAGAAGTAGCATCTTTTCAAAACCAAACTATGCAAAAACCATTAAAAATCTTGGTTAAGGAAAAATAATGGCACTATCACCAAAATGTTCTCTACAGTACTCACAAGAAAGGGAAATAAATTATATGAATAGATGTTGGGTACAAAGAAGAATATTTTTATTTTGTTGTTATTAAAATAATATTGCCATGTGCTTTGAATACCTACTATGTGTCTGGCACATGATAAGTTCTTTTCACACATTGTATTATTGAATCTTCACAACTCCAGAAGGAAATGGAAGCTTAGAAATGGTAATAATTGCCCCAAATCTGTTATAAAGAGAAATGTAGACCATGGACCTTATGCCAGGTCTATCTGAGTACAATGCAGACTCCTTCTCAATCTAAGATGTGCTTTGATCCATTTTTTAAGGCTCTGTAAAATTAGAACAACTAAGATATTACAGAAAAGCATTTTCTTGAAGTATCTGAAATTTTCTTAGGAAGCAGAGGACAATGTGTGTACGTACTCACAATTTTATACACCAAAACCAAAGATGCATGTTAAATGAATGAAAAACTTGAAAACGTACAGATGTATGAAAATGCAACAGTCAATGACTACCAGTGTGAAATAGTCACTCCAAGAATACAAGGCACTAAGGTGATAAATAGGAATAGATAAACTTACCTCTAGAATGTCATAACAAAAGCAAACACATGACTTGAGCCTAAAGTTTTACCAAAGCCATGGATGTATGACCACAAACTCCTCCCATATTACATCAGCGAGAGTGAAACTTCACTCACCAATTTCACAACACAAAATAGAAAAGTATTGTCTCTTTATATTATGTCTTTATATGACTTGAGCAGGGGGAAAGAGATGAAAATATTTAATGCTACAAAACTGAGGAGTTATTGCCCCTTTACTGTTTTATCAGCAATGTCTCTCTTCCAAGAGAAGAGACAGCATAGAGGGGACCCTCTCACCCCATACTCTGCTGATATGTTACTTTGGGTGAGCTATTTAACCCCCATAAGGACTAAATGATTTATAAATCATGTAGAACACTATCCAGCCCAGACTCGATTAGTTTTTGTTAAATACATCCTTTCAGTTCCATGTGTAAATGGAAATATTTGCACTGCAGAGAATAATAGCTAAAATATATTAGCTACATACCTTATGGCAAGTACTGAAATAAATTCTTTAAGTGATATTGTGCACTTAGATCCTTGCAATAAATTTTGGAGGTGGTAAATACCAGGTAAGAAAAGTGAGGTTAGAGAACTTAAATAATTCGCTCAAGGTCACGTGGCTGGTAAAAATGTGAGACTGAGAATCAACCCAGGCCATCTGGCTCCAGAGGCCCCATTCTTAATTAGAAAACTGAAAACTATTCAACTAAATACAGGAAGGAAATCTCATCATTAAAGCACTAGGGAAATTGGTTAATGATAAGCATCAAGTGAGTCCTTAAACAAGCTTATTTTTCAATTAATCATCACAAAGTAAACATCTTATGCTGCTTTAGCTCAACAAGAATGTGTGTGTGTGTGTGTGATTTGTCAAAGACCATTGAATCCAAAATATATATTCAAACTCTTACACTTCAATAGTGATTTATTTTGCTATAAACAGGCAAAAAGAGAATAACCACATAGATTAACTATGACCTAATTACATTAGCTTTGTTCCCTACAGGTACTTTCCATCTTAATTATTAGCTTTATATTGAACTAAAGACAGCCCTTTGTATCTTTAGTTATTCTCATGCTGTGCACACAGAAGTCCACAGATAATAGCTATTGTTTATTGAAATCTATCACGTTCCATGTACTATAGTAGCCCAAGGCTTCCCAAATCATATTGAGACAAAAATGTTCTATGGTATGTAATTGGATGAACCAAGAAGAAAAGTCCTCCCCACACAAATAAATTGGAATGTTTAACTGTTAACCAGGTTTACTTTTTTTACTGCAGAATTTCTCAGAGCTCTTTCTATATTTGCCTATGTGTATGCTGTGAACCTTTAAGAAGGGGATTTAGCAAAGTGGCTTTTCCCACGTTTATTTGACCATGGAGACTTCAGTTGTTAAGAGCACAGATTTACATCTCCTGCAGTTAAGTGATCTCCAGAACACACTTTAGTACATGGGACTTTTATATGACTTCTGTTTTACATGTTACATTTTTAAAAGACAGGTAACATTGTCTTTGCTCTGCAATAGAAACTAATGCTAGAGATATCAAGTGTCTTGACTGAGGTCATAATTATGATGTGGTTGTGGCAGGATTCAAACTCAGGTTCCACTTGATATGCTAGAGATATCAAGTGTCTTGACTGAGGTCATAATTATGATGTGGTTGTGGCAGGATTCAAACTCAGGTTCCACTCAGTACAAACTGTCCTGCTCATTTCACCACGCCATGCTGCTTGCCCCACGAAGATATAGAGCAGTTCACTCCCAGAGGCTGGCTGCTGCAGGCTCCCCAGGTTTCTGCCTCCTAGAACATCTTAACCACCAGCATGTACCTGACATTTCCATGAAGAGAAAACAAATCTCTGTATCCTTTGTTTTCTTTTGTGCTCTTCTTGCAGACTTTCCTGGTAAAAAGAAAAATCATAGAATTATTTTGTTCACTCCAATATCACCCAAACTTTCTTCTTTCTACAATCTTCATCCTCTCATTTAATGTTAGAAGAACTACATATTTATTGAGCTTTTACTGCATACTAGATGGTTTATCTGCTTTTCTCCTTATCCTCATAACTCCACAAGGCATATAAAGAAAAAGAATTTCCTAACTCCTCTGAGTAAATTAGTCTATGATTTAACTCAGTTGTGAAATAGTCAATACTTTACTCCAATCTCCTTTACTCCAATCAAGGATTTTTGTGGTTGTTTGTTAAAGAAAAAAATACTTCTTAAACATTTACACAATTTAAAATTGTTAATGCTTTTTTTTCTCTAATGAAGCAAACCTTGTAGTCATTTTCATGCTACAGGTAGCACTATTCATTTTCAGTAACTGTTAATATGGCATGAAATTATTCAGAGTTTGAATCGTCCACATAGTCTGGGTTAAAAATGTATCCATCCACCTCAGCTCTCGCCTGCATTTTCATTGATGTATTTACTTGGGTCAAATCGATGCAGTCTTTTCTGAACTGCAAGGTAACAAGAACCAGATCCTAAACATTATGTAATAAAATAAATCAAGTTTCCCTTCTGTTCTGTTCTTGTCCCATGCATCTAACATGGCGTCACCTAATAAGGAGGTGGCATTTTTTGTTTTCTACCACCATTCTATCCTGAGCTTCTTAAAATTTTAATCATAAAGTCTCTCAGAATTAGGTTGGGAGTAAAGACTGGGAAAACAGTTAAGCAACCAAACTAAGCACAAATCATTCGCCAAACTGCTCATTTGGGGCTTATCATTTAAATATGTAGACTCTCAATACAGAAAAGAATTAGAAAACAAAAAACCTATATTCCCTTAAAAATAAGCACTTTTAATATTCTAAAATATTTAAAATATTTTTTCCAACATATGTTAGTGTTTCCTATTTTATTATATTAATATGTTTGCATGATATCCAATCATTATGTGAATATAATCGAGGGGGTACTTTTCATAAAAGTTGTTGTGGGCATCCACACATTTTCAGTAACCAACAAACATTAAAGAAGCAACTTTTTTCATTTACTGATGTCAGGTTTATGAAATAAAAGATGTAAGTCAGTATAGCGTTTGAACTTGCACAAGTGGGTGGAGAGAGAAAACGGCTGGATTTAGCCACAACCTGATGAAAGGTTAGAGTATGTGTTCTGGATCATTCAGCTAAAAGAATGCATAAAAATAGTAAGGGTAATTGGGAGAAGAAAGAAACAGGAAATATAGAGAGAGCCATAGATTTCAACAAAAGATTCGAACAATTCTCACTAGCAGCTGCTTATGACTAATAAATTCCCCTACTCTCAGGATTAATAGGTCTTCTAGGCAAAAATTTCATTTAAATAAGTCCATGAACAAATATAAATGTTTGTTAATTAATAATGATCATTTTGTCCAGAAAACATTTAAGCCATTAATGGGATTTAATTTTAAATACTTAATTGGTGTGTTTTCAAATTCAAAGACTTGTTGACATTATGACAATTGATAAACAGAGGAGAATAGAACACATTAGTATCAAGAATATTCCCCAAAGCACAAAACCTAAAGAGTAAAACACTTCTTGGGGGAAACACACATGAAGATTGGGATATTTCAAATGAAAATGTAAAATATTCCTGTTTTCTTCATGGGAAAATATTTTTTCAAAGAATGAGAAATGGAGAGATGGAAGCAAAGGCGAGGTAAGCAGGAAGGTAGACAGTGTGGTCTTTTTATGAAATTTAGCAAAACAACACACTGGTTCCCAGGATGTCAACGAGTGCTACAATGACAGGTCGTGTTCCCCTATAGTTAATAGGGACACCAACTAGTATTCTACATTGAGTCACCAGTTTTGTAAGTTGGTTAGGAAAAGATCAAACCCAACTCAAACAATAAAAATAGGGGAAGAGTAGGAAGAAGGGATGAGGTAGAGATGAAACTTTTAGAGTAATGAGAAATACATGCTTTCCAGGAAGGAAATCCACTAAGGAAGATGGATATAGAACAGCACTGGATTTACCAGGAAGCTTAAGCTGAAGGACTCTTTTCAAGGCCCCTTCTAAGATCTGGGATGGCAACCAAAAAGGTGTTCACATTGTGCTATATATTTTTTTTTTGTAACTTGCAAAAAATTAACAATTTTAACCATTGCCAATATTATGGTCTCCTTCCACTCCAACTTTCCCTCTTCCTTTTACCTCCATGTTAGGTCAAAAAGGAGTGGCAGTGGCATACTCAGCATATAGCTGAACTCAGGGAAGATGAGTTGAGAGCACATTTAATTTGCAGCCTCAATCCATATCAAATCAAGAGATGGAACTGAGTAAATTAAAGGGGGGGGGCTTGAAGAATTATTACCTATAAAAATGAACTGGAGCTGGGCAGGTGGTGCAGGCCTGTAATCCCAGCAGCTTGGGAGTTTGAGGCTGGAGGATCACAAGTTCAAAGACAGCCTCAGCAAGTAAGCAGGCCCTAAGCAACTTAGCAAGAACCTGCCTCAAAATATGAATGAATAAAGGAAGGAAGGAAGGAAGGAAGGAAAGAAGGAAGGAAGGAAGGAAGGAAGGATGGAAGGAAGGAAGGAAGGAAGGAAGGAAGGAAGGAAGGAAGGAAAGAAGGCAGGCAGACTGGGGATGTTGCTCAGTGGGTAAGCACCCCTGGGTTTAATACCTAATGAAATAAATAGAGGGGGGGGAGGGAGAAAAAGAGGTAGAGAGGGAGAGAAAGGAAGGAAGGAAGGAAGGAAGGAAGGAAGGAAGGAAGGAAGGAAGGAAATAAAAAAGAAGGGATTTGCTGGTAAGAAAAAAAACTCTAAATATAGGATTGGTGGATATAAAGAAGAGCCCCAGTCAGTAGGGCTAAGATAGAGTGCCCAAGGACTAGTCTCCCAGTGATCAGATCCAGACTCTGACTACCTGAATGACAGAAAAGTCTCCACAGTGCTATGTGGGTGGAATGTGCAAGAAACCAACCCCTAAGTGTGCCAGGGAAGGCTCCTTATGGGGAGGATGCATCCACTGTGAAGTATACTAACTGCTGTGCAGCACAAGAGCCTGGTACTGAGAAGCTGGTAGAGTGGTGGGGGCCTGGTGTAGTGAAGCCTTGCCCACAGGAGCCAGGTGCTACATAAACTACCCATGGAGCATTCCAGAGGCAGGGAGCAAAACCCTTTCCTCCTGTAATGTCTCTCCAGTGCCCTCTACTATCAAAGCTTAATATTGTGACAACTGGCAAAGGAAAAATATAAAGGGCCTAGATTCTCTTTATAGAGCAGGCAATGAATTTACAGCCGAAAAGCCATAAATTAACAACTAGCAGTCAACCCCTATAACTATTCAGCTTCTGTATACACTTTGATTCACTTTTAAGTCTAACTGCATACAGACCATCTTCTATACTTTGCTCTAAAAACTTTTCAAAATTATATAAGCTTCAGGCCTCCTTAAACTTGAATCCAAAGTTTATGGATAAAACATACAAAGATTGATATTTAACTTGCCAAATATTTTAATATTTTTACATATTTAAAAGCAATATTATTTATATAGACATTTACATATCAATCTGAGATTTATGCTGTTTTGTCCTAAGGCAATAAAAGTAAATCTAAAACTTCTAATTATTATGGAAATATTCTATCAGCAAAGATTACACTGGGACCAACCTATTAAATTCCTTGTGTTACAGTGGTATGTTTCTTTTAAAATATCTTAAAACTTCATTAAAACTTAAATTGAAAAATCTTCTGTATACACAGGGCCCCACAAGCAGTTGTGTGTGCCATTTGTAATCATAGATTTGCATATTTATTATAAAATTTCGTCCCAGAAGTTGGCATCAATTGTCTTATTCTAAATTAGCTAATATGACAGTTTTCTGACAGATAAAAATAAAATGTCTTGAGCACAGGTCTTCTTTTTTTCTGATTTGCATCAATATGCCATCTGAGATACTTCTTATGCTGAATTGTTGTGGTTACATGAGAATTCTAACCTAAAACTCAGATGCAGATTTAATTCTATGAGACTGTCAATTTGCAAGGCCTTGTGGGGCTGGAGATAATCTGACACCATCAGGCCCTGAAAAGGGAGAGGGAACACATATTGGCAGTAGCACGGTTTTTCTTCAGGGAAGATCTGGCTGACTCCTGTTTGAGAGATTGTTTTTCTGGATCCTGTTAATAGATATTCTGGAAAAGAAATAGTCTCTTAAATTCTAATAAATGTTAACTAAAACATTCATGGAATAGGGTCATTTCAGTTTGGATCTGAGTTGTCCCCCAAAAGCTCATGTATGAGACAATACAAGGTTAAGAGAGAAAATGATTGGATTATAAGAGTGGATTGATCCATAGATGGAATTAACTGGTGGTAGCTGAAGGCAGGTAGAGTGTACTGGAGGAGGTGGGTATTGGGGATGTGTCTTTGGGATATATATTTTGTGTCTGGTGAATGGAGTCTCTCTCTCTCTCGCTGCTTTCTGACCACCATGGAAGCTGCTCCCCTCCACCACACTCTTCTCCTATGATGTTCTGCTTCACCTCAAGCCCCAAGGAATGAAGCCAGCTGTCTATGCACTGAGACCTCTGAAACCATGAGCCCTGAAATAAACTTTCCTCCTCTAAAATTGTTCTTTTTGGGTGTTTTAATCTTAGCAACTAAAAAGCTGACAAAAGCAAGAATTAAAAATATTCAAGAAAACATGATCCAACTGGGATATCAGTTTGGATCTGCTATTGGTTTTCTTTAGTCTTCCTTTTCACATATACACATATGACCATATATGCTAAAAATGAATGGATGATCTTATAAAAATGAGTGTCTGTATAGTACTAGTATAAACAATGAAGTAAGTACTGGCAGAACGTAAGAGTTAAAAACCAAAGCTGATAAACAGCAGGAATAGTTTGCAGGTTGAGACTTAAGAAGCGGTGTGCTGCTGAGAGCTTTGAGAATAACATCAAGTGCAAACAGGAATGAAAATGATTTTGAATCGTGTAAAGGCTTAGACATCAATCTTGACTGAAAGACCATGAATGGATGCGCAGGATCAGTCGTTCTTTTAACTGAGGATTAACACAAGTCGCCCTATTATTTTAGCTGCATAAAATGTGCACATAATTGGCAAAGCTCTTGATGGCATGCAGTTCTCGAAAGATTCAACTGAGAAGTCTCATTCCCTACCAGAAAGCATTCTAATACACATTCAAGATACAGGGCAGGAGCTTGCCTCCTTAAGTTATTCCCTCCCATCGTAAATTCTAAGAATGGCACAAATTAGGCTGCTTGTACTTAATTTTCATTTTTGACTGACTAGAAAACTTTAAAAGTAAGAACCTTTGTCTTTTTGCTCTTTATCTGTTAATCTCTCTTTTCATTGACAAGTAATGTGTGTATATTTATGGGGTACAGGGTGATATAAAGAATCTATTTGCTGTCTATCCAATCTATCAATCAATATGGTAGACTTTGCTTCAGGAATTCTCTCTTTCCTACCTGTTCTTTTCTGCACCTACCTCCCAGACAGGATTCTTAAATATCAAAGTATATTTTTTGTCCTGAATAATCAACCCTTCCTATTGCTATGTCTCATTCTGCAAACACATAATTTTTTGTTCTCATTATCTTTTTTTTAAAGATGTGGGGTGTGTGTGTGTGTGTGTTGTTGGGGTTTTGAGAGGTTTGCTTTTGCTTTGTTTGGGTTTTTTTTTTTTTTTTGAAACAAGTACTTCAGTCACATGAGATTTCACTAAATTACACTGACTTTGTAGTCATATATAAACACATTTTCTCTGCAAAGTCTACTACCTATTAAAGTGTAGCCCACCTCTCCCAACAAATAAAATGTTACCCAGTATAAAGGTATCTTGGAAATGCTTAAACTCATGAATGTTCAACAAAGGGGCAGTGCAGTTAGAAATATGAAGGCAGTGACATCTTTGTGTGCCAGTGACAGGGAAGTATCAGGGATAAGAGAAGAAAACGAAGATATTATATACAAAAAAAAATTCTAGGATAAAGAGAATGATTTAATGAGGGGCTACTTGTTAAAGGCAGATAAAGAAGAGCTGAAATCAAGGGGTTACTTGGTGTATCATAGGTCAAGAAAAGTTCTTTCAAAGAAATCTGTCTGATAGGAGAGCTATCTATTACTGTTCAGAGTGAATGTACTGGACCAGATGACATTTCAGGCTCCCTTTTTATGTGGAGCTCCTTGGAATGCAATCTGACCTATCTTGAAGGAAATATAAGGTGAAAGAAGTAGAGAAAAGAGGAGGACGAGGAGAGCAGAGGAAGAGGTGGGGAGCTAGACCTGTAGCTCCTACTGAGATGAAACAAATTGGAATTAGGAGGAGAAAACTAAAAGCAATGGGCCTATAAATTATTGAACAATATGCTAAATTAAACTGAAAAACAAAAGTATGGCTTATAAATTGTCTTCTTTTATTATTCTGCAATTGGCAACTAAGACTCCCAACTGAAAGGATTTATTCTAAAGTAAGCACCAACAATTGGAAACCAGTGGTACTTCAAAGATGTACCAAGACAACCATGTGCCCCAAAAAACTTGTCATCCCCTCCCACCCCAATCTCTTACATTCCTAAGTGGATGATTGAGGAAAGAAGAAGGAAAACAGCTGAGCTGCTAGCTGTCCATAGACAGAGCACGTGGTACAGATGGGTGCTTCTTTTCCCTTCTCAAAACACAAGAACACCATGAAAATGGCTGACGAAAAAGATTGGGGTGCTACAAGAAAAGGAGAAAGGAGCATCTTCTTTGCTGGTTGGACATTTTCTTTGTGATGGTTTTGTAACTCTACTCCTGTACATATTTGAGTAAAGAAGAAAAAGGAGAGAATTAGAAGCAAAGTGGAGGGAAGGAAGGGAGAGAGCAGCTGTATGGCATTTTGCAAATTTGTAATTGTTTCCCAAGGTGAGTCTTCCAAGGGCCATGTGGGCAATGAGGACAGCTTCTTAGTCTTGAAGGAACCACACCTGAGAGAGCTGCCCATTACAGCAGGGGACTGACAGGTGTGAGCCACGTATCAGGTAGTATGTGAGAGAGGCAAGGTCAAGCTGAAATCGCATGTCCAAGGCTGTAAAATAGGCAGTTGGTTTGCTTCTACACAGACCCTTGAGAGAGCCAACACTGGATGTTTGTCACCAGAAGCATATTTTCCATGAAGCTTGAGCTTTCCAAATCTGAGAAGGGACTGAGCAATATACTGGCATAATCATGTTTGTATTGTTTTGTTGCTTTTTGACAAGTATGGAAAAGTAGGATACTGCTATGGAGTGAATGTTTATGTCCTCCCCCAAAATTACTACTTTAAAGCTTATTCTCCAATATGATGATAGTAGGAGGAAAGGTCTTTGGAAAGTAATTAGGTCACGAGAAGCCTTCATGAGTGGAAAATTAGTACTCTCTTAAAAAGGGAAAGAAACTAGATTGTGTGCCATTTCCCCTCCTGACTTCTCTGGCATGTGAAGATCTAGAAAGAAGACAACGGTCTCCATACACCTGATCTGCCAGTGCCTTGCTCTTGGACACCCCAGTCTCCAGACTGTGAGAAATAACTACTTGTCATTAAAGCTTCCCTGCATATGGTATGTTTGTTATAGGAGCCCAAACTGACTAAGTACCTATTGTACCTATTGTACCTAAGTACTTATTGTACCAAAAATCACTTGAGATCACTATCTCTACTTTAATTTCCCTTTCTGTCACATTTCTTTTCAGATTGGGTCATGTGCTGGGATATAGCTGAGAAGAAATGGATTTAGGGTGGATTTAGTTTGTGGCTCATGGAATATAGTTGCATAGATCTCAGTCACTTTCATTAGTTAGGTTGCTGCTGGCCCTCGGTATTCAGGAGAAACACTTATATAAATATTCCTACCATAGAGTATGCCAACTCATCCAGTGTTATGATGCGAATGTGTCCTAAGCGTTCATGGAAATTATGTAGGTAGTGAAAGAGAAACAGAATTTAAAATGTTTGAAATTAGAAGCTACTAGAGTTTTTCCCAAAGATTATAATTCATATTTAAGAGAAAATAAATATGTAACTATACTTAGAACTTAATATTACTAAAAATAAGTTATGAAGCTAAAGAATAATTTTTATACTGTCATAATACAAATAAATCAAGTGAACTTGTTTTCTTTTTATTTATAATTTTTTAAAATGCATTTGAAGTCATAGTACATATATAGAGTTCAATTTTCCATCTCTCTGGTTGCAAACAAGATAGAGTCACACCATTAATGTCTTCATACATGTACCTAGGGTAGTGATGTCCATCTTATTCCACCATTTTTGCTAATCACATCCCTCCTCCCCCCAAACCCCCTGCCCCATCCAAAGTTCCTCCATTTCTCCCATGCATGAACTTGTTTCTATAGAAAATGAAACTTCAAAATTGTTGGCACATGAACAGATGTCAAAAAAGGTTGAGCAAAAGTTTTATAAACGTGTATTAAAGTGTTAATAATGAATATATGTTGTTTTTCTAATTCTCTTGTGCTTTGCATGTTCACTACCTTTTTAAATTTACATACTTTGTGATTTATTTTCTATTATTGAATGTGTCTCCTTTCTTACCTAATTTGTATTTTTATTTTGTATGATTTACCTTAAAGAAGGTCTCTCAATTTGTTTCAGCTTGGGGCCCCCCCTAAAGGACCCCTACTCACCTGTCCTGTAAAATCATCAATGGCCAGTCATCCTTTGAGGAGACATAATAATCAACAGAGGCCACCTCTACCACAAGTCACTTAGTCCAATGATACTGGTTTTCCTCCCCTGTTTCTTTTCTCAGCATCCTACCTCAGGAGATTAGGCTTTCATAAAGAGGAAACATCCTCAAACCAAACTACAGGCCCACCTACCTCTACTTCAAGAAGCAGGAGTAGTGAGAAAACAAAGGATAGACTACACTCCTTCTTTATATCTGTGCTATCTCCAGCCTGGACCTTGACAGATTAAAAACTTATACAACTTGCCTTTGAAAGTGATGATGGCGATTAAAAAAAAGGTGGTTTTTTTTTTTTTTTTTTTTAATTGCCATCATCACATGCCCTGGCCCACAGTAATAGCTCAGTGAGATTGAGAAGATTGAGAAGATCTCTGAAAGAAAATGCAGTTTTAGCAGGACACTGTGGCTCAAGCCTATAATTCCAGCAGTTCTGGAGGCTGAGGCAGAAGGGTCACAAGTTCAAAGGCAGCCTCAGCAACTTAGCAAGGCCCTGTCTCAAAATAAAATATAAAACTGGCTGGGGATGTGGCTCAGTAGTTAAGTAATTCAATCTTGGTACAAAAAAAAGAAAAAAAAGAAAAGGACGTCCATAGATGTTGCCTCTTCAAAGTGAATGATATTAGCATTTGCTAAAAACTTGTTTCACACCTATGCTCTTTCTGCCCAAAGGGTGCAGAACACCAAAGTGGCAGTGGTGATAACAAGGGAGATATTCTGGTGTGATAAATAAATGGAAATGTAGCCACCTCAATCCATGCAAAGGGCAGGAAGAAATTATATGAAAAGTTACATTTAAAAGCCGGGTGCGGTGGCTCATGCCTGTAACCCTGCACTTAGGGAGGCTGAAACAGGAGAATCATGAGTTCAAAGCCAGCCTCAGCAATGGCGAGGCGCTAAGCAACTCAGTGAGACCCTGTCTCTACATAAAACACAAAATAGGGCTGGGGATGTGGCTCAGTGGTCGAGCACCCCTGAGTTCAATCCCCAGTACCACAAAAAAAAGTTACATTTAAGTAACCCCCAAATTAGGGCCATTTTATTTTATGATGTTCATTATTGCTTACACTAAAAGCTAATTTTTGTCTTCTTATATGGAAATCCACAGTATGTTGACCAACCTCACAAAGGTTCCATCCTGTTACCCTGTTCAATGATTCCGCTCCTTTCACATTTCTTGCCAGAATAAAATTCCAACACCACTACAACTAGAGAAATTTCCCAATCTAAAGAAAATGCTTTCTCCCCTGAAAATTAAAGGCACAAATACATTAGCAGGCCTCTCTAAAGTCCTGGTCAGGGTTTCGCCAGAGAAAAAGAATGGTGGGGAAGGGGGTGGGGAGGAGACATCATAGCAATTGGCTCATACAATTATAGAAGCCAAGAAGACCCAGGATCTGGAGAATCAAAAACGACAAGCATGTAACTCAGTCTGAGTCCAAAGGCCCAAGAATCAAGTGCACCAACCCCTGAAGGGAGGAGAAGATGAAGGTCATAGTCCAGACTCAGAAGGGGGATTTGTCCTTCCTCTGCCTCTTTGTCCTATTTAGGCCTTCAGTGAATTGATGGTCCCTACGTGCATTAGTGGGGCTGGACCATCTTCTCTTTATCTAACATTATGTTAATCTCTTCCAGAAATACTCTCACAAATACAACCAGAAAAAAAAAACAAACTTTTTTTTTTTCAATTTTCTGGGCATCAGTTAGCCCAATTGAGGTAACATGTAAAATCACCCACCACACTTGCCTTGCTACAATAAAGATTATTTATTTCAGCAAAATACAACAAAGTTGCTGTTGATACCGATGAGAAATTAGAATTCAAGAATATCTGAAATTCCAAATATCAAATTCTTGAATGCTTGAACAAGTAAGAATTAGTTGTATGTAATTGACATTATATAATTACAGTTAAACCTAACCATATTTGTGATTGGGTTTTTGCTGTTGTGAGACAGATCCCTGGTGACTGACAGTCATGGGTTTTTAAGAACAAGGGTAGCCAGCATTAAGTGGCACTGAAAATCTGAATTTCCTAAAAAATAATAATTACTTGTTTTCTAAAATAACTGAACGTTTCATTAAAAGAAACCTTTTTTTTTTTTTTTTTTTGCCTGTTGGTTAAGAACATGGAGAGCCCAAAATGTCCAGGTGGCAGTCTCATTTCCCAATTCAGTGGAAACATTGTTCTTCTGTCTCTCCTCTGGTTGTTCCAGTCCCACCTGCTCTAGACACTGTACCCACTGAGATCTCATGATTCACTGCCATCAGAAAACAAAGAGGGACCTTAGAGATATGATTGTCACAGTGTAACTTCAGGTTAACAATCATTTTATGTCCGCTATCATTTCCATGTTGAATCCTAAGTGTCACTTATAATTGTCCTGAAGCTTTGATAGAGGCTTCCTGACATAGCAATGAAACCATAGAATAGTACCAGGCAAGACAGGCAGGTTTGATGAGCTCCCTGCTTCTTAGAAACGGCTAGCAACCACTATGGGTGAAATAAATACCCACAGGCTAAACCTAGGATGCAGAAACTTGCAGCCATAGTCTTCATAGTATTCCGTAGTAAAGAATTTTAGAGAAGGGCCTGACTCAGACTCATAATCTACATGACCTATTCTGAAATCAAAGAAATTTCTAGTTTTGTCATTCATGTAGCAGTTTCCCTGAAGAGGCTTGTTTTGGACTTACAACAAAACTGTTAAATAGGTTCTTTTATTCTGATATAGAGATAAAAAAAAAACTGAGGTTTAGAGAGAGAGTCAAATAAAAAGCTTTTAGGTGGCAGAGAAAGAAATAAGAACAAAGTATAACTCATTATAAACCTTATGCTCTTTTCCTTACATCTTGTCAGAAATGTTTCACTGTGATAAAAATGGTAATATTCACATATCAGTAATATTTTGAGAGTATAATTCATTTGGATTAGCTGCTTACTTTTCCTGATTGATTCAAGTTTTACAGTGACCCTTCACTGTAAAAGTTCTCACTATCCCAACTGATTTATAAAACCCAAAGTATTTTGATAGCATATTCGGCATAGCACAATCATAGAATGTACATAAATTATTTTAAAGGTATAATAGATCTCCAAGGACACCCTCATAGATTAAGTGTCACAAATGAAATATTGCATTTCAACTTCATAGGCTTTTGAAAAAGATACAAAGACAATAATTGAGAGTTCTATAAAGAGCAATTTATGATATGGAAATTTTAGGAGCTAGTAACTTTTAGTAATGATTGAAATAAAATGCATTATTTGCCCCCTAGAGTGGATTCTGCTTCAGATCCCATTCCTGATGACAATGTTCCAGGCAATCACATTACCTTTGTGATTTCAAATGATTTACCTCAGTGCACCTTCGTCATCATCACAAAATCTCCATGCTTTGAAAAAGTATAGTCTGTAGTCTGTAGCAGGGAATTTGGCAAACCACTCGATTTCATCTCTAAATGAAAGAATTCTTTAGAGACACTGATGCTAAAAAAAAAAAAAAAAAAAAAAAAAAAAAAAAAAAAAAAAAAAAAAAAAAAAAAAAAAAAAAATGTGATTAGCAATAAGTGGATGTTGTCTTTGGCTCATAGGCAGTTCCTTAGAATGCCAGGAGCCAGCATGGTATCTCAGATATAAATGGGCGAAAGAATCAGAGAAGAAATAAAATCCATTCCAGCCTCCTACCTAGTAATGCAAAAGATGAATACCTGCTTGCTCAACTTTTCTGTATTCAGAAATACATACACAAAGCTCAGTGGTTTCTGGGCAGCAGGTGATCTATAAAGTCCCTTGCCTGTTTGGTTCTGGTCTAAGAGCAGCCTATTGAGCTCTGTGATATTGCTGTTTCACAAATTTCCTAGACTACATCTTAGCCATTCAAAGAATAAGGAAATCAATAAAGTTGCTTCTGTTTGTTTTTTACAATTTGGTATATAGTCATTTGAAAACTTCCTTTCCATGTTGGCTCCAACAGCTGAGGGGGGATAGACAAATAGGAAGGCATTTCTTTCTTCAGGAGCTTCATTATTTCTTCCCCTATTCCCTGTGGCTGAGTACAGGATGATTTAGCAACACAGCACAGTGAGGGGGATGTGATGATCGGCTCTGACACTGCCTGCCTGGGCTGAGGCGAGGCCCAGCATCATGGGGACGGCTGATCACACAGGAGAGAGGGAGAGCCTTTCAACGACTGGACTTGTTTGCCAGCAAATCTGTCTCTCTTAAATTTGGAAAGATAGCATTCCTAGCAGTAAGTTTTATATGTTGTCAGATTAGTCAACTAAATAATCATTTTTGACTGCTGCAGAAGACGCTCCCAGCCTGTGACTATCAAAAGCTTCCCCAAAAAGCCACCTGCCAAAACAAATGGCTATTGCTTACAAAGCTTACTCTTTTTTCCCCTTGTTGGATTATTATTTATATCTGAGTCCCATTTCCTATTTGAATAAAACGCATTACATCTGGAAATCTAAAGAATCCTGTCTCTGAAAATAGAGTTGCTTGAGTTTAAATTCAAATTAAATTTTTGGTTGTTTACTAATGATGGGCACATCATTTCTCTCCACCAGAAAATCTGTATGAAGAAGGAGATTTTTTTCTTAGGAGTTGATATGGTACTTCCTACCCTCAAAAATAGATATATAAAATAAAATCTGTTCCTATATTTAGCAATAGAAGCCAAATGCATAGTCATTTTCCTTTCATTTTATTCTTCATTAAGTACAGTTAGGCAAAGATTCTGAGAAAATATGAAAAAAGTGACTTTATTAGTCTTTGTAATTATTTTGGGGTGGTTACATAGATGTATATTGACTCACTTATAAATTAGTTCTAAAAAACAAGTGCTCACGAAAATAATACTACTTGAATACAAAGCCTCAAGCATTTTCCATACATCTCTGTGAGCTCTGACTGTCCTTGCTCCTTCCACTGAAGTCTCCTCTAAATGTCCCTTTGCATTGAATAGTGGTAGCATCCTCAATTTTTCCTGTATGTCACACAAGCTCTTTTCCTTCCTAGCTACACATTATGAACAGTTGAGTTTTTAAAATTAATTAAATATTCTATTACACATATCTTCTTTAAGATTGTTCTAAAAATATATGATGCATTCATTATATTCATGTACTATTTTTTAGAACTGTAGCTGTTTTACTAGATCTGTGTAAATGCTTTCATGGTTAAGATGGATGACTATGAAAGATTGACTACCTAGACCTAGTGTTCAAGGAGAACACACTAAACACATGCCAATACGAATGAGAATTCCCACAAGAATTGGACAGCAATGTATGCACTTGAATCACAACTTTTCATTAGCACAAAATGCCATGCTTCTTTGACCCAGCTGCCCAGGTGGAGACCAAATGGACTTTGCTCTAACTTGTGGATTTATATAAGAGTGACTGTCCTTCTCAGTGTGTCTATATTAGCTAGTAGAGAAATGGCAGGATGTCCATTAGCCTTAGCTGAAGTCTAAGGATCTGAGTTCAATCTCTGATTCTATTATTAACTAATGTATAGCCTTGAAAAAAAAGTCAACTTCTTTTTAAGGTTTTGTTTTTCTTAATTTTTTAGAGAAAGAATGATTTTCTACTTTACAGCACCAGTGGGAGAATCAAATGGCAAAATACACTTGTACAACTTTTTGAATCATAAATAACATTAATGTTAATCATAATTATCAGAGAACATGGATAATATGTCCTAAAAACAATGTGTCCAAATTTTTACTCTACACACCCACAATGAGAAGTGTTTACCAAATCATGCCAAGGGCCAACTCTCTTGGCCCTTATCTTTTCTTCTTTTCCTTGTTCTCTTTCCCTTGGTTCTCAGGACCCACATAGAAATAAAATACTTTGAAAATTCACAGTGTAATTTAAACCAAACAGGGTTTTAAGAGTACCGTTCCCCTTCTCCCCTTCCTCATCCTCTCTATCACCATTATGATTCCTTCTATTGAGTACTTCCTCTGTACAAAGCTCTCTGACAGGCACTGTACACATAGTATCTACAAATCCTCAACACATTTCATGGAAGATGGTATCTTAACACATCTACCGATGGGGAAACTGAGCCTCAGAGAGATTAAGTAACCCACCAGTGGAAACTTAGTAGACTGACTAACTTGAATTCATGCAATGTGGTCCCTTCTGAACTTACCAAATATTTTCCACCAGAGTTTAGAACAAATTCCATCACTTCTGAGTAAGGACTAGAATAGATGGAGGAAAGAGATAACTGGGAAAACCTGGGTCCACAAAAGATGAGAAGGCACAAATCCCCATTGTTGCAACTCTTTGCGGTCTACTTTCCAGTGGTGAGAAATTGCCCTGTTGTGCTGCCTTTCATAAGGCAAGCCTGAGGAAGTGTCTTGAAGCCTCAATGTGGGGTGTCAGATGCTTACGGGACGTTGCACACCTACCAAGAGGAAGAAGCCTCTAAAATTGCAGAGAATTGATCCTGGGTACTTCTCTGCTCACTTGTTTATAAGGCAAGGATGCCTAGTCTCCATCCATTGTGAGAGCATTCTTGCGTGCATGGCTACTTTCTGTTTACCAGAACCAGCTGTACCCTGATTTCTGAGAGAAGCCACAGGTGCTAACCATTCCTTGAACTCCCGTGTTCTCGTGGTCTGAGCTTGTTTTGCAGTCTGAGCAATTTCCACACCTGGGTCTGCAGTTCCACGCCCCCCACGCCCCGGGGGGTAGGAAAGATATATAAGCCCAGAGTGCTGACATAAACGAGCTTCGAGCTTCTTTTTCTTCATCATTGTTGTGTGTGTGTTTTTTCATCCACGGCTCCCTCGCCGACTCGGTTTCACTTTGGTCCGGCGCAGGCGCTGGCAATCCATTATCCAGAATGATTCCAAAATTAACTCTGGATGACTCTGTGTATTGCACCATACTAGCCAAGGTTAGAGAGCAATTTAGTGACAAAACAATTCCACACAAGTGTCATTCCAAACCCAACAATATTTCCATGGTTAGTTTTGTCATGTGGCCCCCTGACTATAAAAAACAAAACAAAACATTTTTCCTCAGACCTCCAAAGATTTTTTTCACAAACCACTCTCAATCTCATCAAACTCCTAACTTCTTGAGAGTTTGAGACAGGTTTAGTGCTTAACCAGTTATGCATCCTAAAATGTGAAGTCAGCCTAAACAGGGAGTTTTATCCTATTTATCAAACGAAGCAGTGTTGTTCTTTTTAATAGCTCACCAAAAAATTTCCAGAAATGTTTCTCTCATGAAAGCCAAAATGCAGTGACTGTCCTAAATTTTGTAAATAAGCAACAGCTAGCCTTAATGTTCATCCATAGGCCACAGAGTGAATGCATATTTCTCAGGACTACATGATACCATGGCTAACAACCAAGGTAGAACCTAGGAGATCCAGGTTTCTTAGGTTCTACCTGATAGGAGCTTTCTTTCCTAAAAGAATCAGCCAACTGTGGATAATGGTTCTAAGGATATTGACCTGAACTTCATTAACTTACAGTTTCAGCCTGAGAATGACTGGTGCACTCATTAGCTCCCATTAATTGGGAACAAGTGACTTAGTGGAATGATGATAAACAGAGGCAGAGATACACTGAGGGAAAAGGAGCCGGAGCCACCCAAACAAGAAGTTCTTATGGAGAATAGTAGACATCCCACTGAGCCTAGCAGATGGTTAGAAGTAGCTGCCTGGGTTTGCTACTTCAATTTAGTGAGACAATTTCAAAAGTCTTTTTTATTTAATCACTATCATGGTAGGTCCTCCTAGTGCCCTAATCCTTGAAACCTGTGAATTTGCTAATTTACCTGGTGAAGAGTGTTTGCACACATGATTAGTATTATGGACCTCGAGTTCTGGAGAATAGCGTGGAATATCCAGCTGAACCCAACCTAATCACATGTGCCCCTAAAAGTAAAGAGTCTGTTGCAGCTGCAGCCAATAAGAGAACAGGCAGCATAAGAGGAGCTCAGCCAGCCTGGGGTTTCACTTGACTTTCGACATGGAAGAAGAGGTCACAAACTACAGAAAACAGGGCCCAACAGAAGACGGAGAGTGCTTTCTTCACCACGTGCTTCCTAGAAGAAACACAGACAAGCTGATACCTGGAGAGATTCCTGTGGGACTTCTGACCTACTCATGGTAAGATAATACTTTTGTGTCTTTTAATTTATTACAGCTAGCAGTAGATAGATGAATAAAAATATGTATAGAGTGCAGCCTGGCAAGCAGCAGGTTGAGTACTAAAGTTACAACGTTGTACAAAGTAGACCCTATTCCTGCCCTAAGGACGCCAATAGTCTAGTTATTACTGGCTATAAACCAAGTGAAAATTATAGTATAGTGAAGGACAGGCTAGAGAGGAGGATTCTTGACAAGGCCTTTGCCTTCTACGGTGTGTCTCACAGTTGTAAATGTAGCCAATTCTTGAATCACCTTTTCTATCTAGAGAACGTGCTTTTCACAAAAGTATATCGTGTCAGTAACTTCAGAACCTCTTGCTACTGAGCTAAAGGAGTACTCATAATTCTTATAAAGGGTAACTCATTATACAATACTTAGGAAAAATGGGGAATGAATGAGATAAAGAGCAATAAATTTGGCAGGAATAATAACAGGTGACAGATGCCTACAGGGTTTTATGTCTGTTATAGTGAAATTGATTGTGAAGGCTACAGGGAAATAAAGCTACATATATACTTATGATACACTGATTCTTGGGTCACAAATTGAAGAAATGAAGTGTGTTCTTTAATTGACTTCAAGTTTTTTTGGATTTAATACAAAATAGTACAGCAGGTGCCATTACTAAGAAATAAAATTCCTTTTTGTCACCAATAGAACCCAATTGACTTAGCTGGGAAGACAAAATTGAAATAACAGTTTTGCTTCTCGGTGAAGCATTTCCAACCACACAGTGGCTCATTTCAGAGCAGCATCCTAGTTTAGGTAAAAATAGAGGACAAACATACTTCTTGATGGCCAACTTAAAGAACAAGCCCTCTACCTGACCTAAAAAATAATTTTCTTTCAATAGTATAGGAACTATTCTAATAATCAATAGCTCTCATTTCAGTAATTTCTGCAGACACTATATTCTCACATATGAAATGAGCTTAGTTCCCAATTTCCAGTATTACATCATGCTTCTCTAGCATACATGAGGATTTAATTTCTACATTGACTTCTGGGGCTGGATAGTTCTTTATTTTTGGACTTCCCTGTACATTGCAATATTTAGCAGCATCCAAGTTCTACCGATTCTGTGCCAGTGGTATACTCCCTACTCGCCCCAACCTGTAGTTCTTATGCTCAGACTTTAGTGACCTGGTGGGAGATGGAGTGCAATATCTTACCAGGTGAGAAGTCCTAGTTTAAATGAGTAATGATTAACGTAAACCAAAAGAATCAATCTACCTTTGGAGACATGAAGTCACTTTTTTATTCATGGTTGCCATTTCTTTTATTGACATGGAGACAAAAACGGCTTTCCATTACCAGAGCATGGAATTTTCTGAGAAGTAATTTTATAACCTATTGACCATTAATGTGGTGCACACAGATCTTCCATTGCAGTAACTGACCTCTTCCATCTTCATAACTAGTATTAAAACTTTAAACATAATTAAAATTTCTAGGGAAACACAATATTCTGTCAACCACTTTCAGATCATTTTGTAGACCCTGCTCTAATTAAATCAAGACAGCTAATTATAATGACTGAGGCAAAATTTTAATAGAAAATTCCAAACTACTTAAATATTGCATACATCAAGAATGAGGATTTAAAAAAAAAATCAGTCCATGCAGAGACTTACATGACACTTAATCCCTTGTCATGACAGCTTGATGAATAAATTCCTAGAGTGTAAGATGTGTGGTATCACTTAACACTAAATATACATACAATTCTAGTTCCATTGTGTAAACTTACTTACAAAATGTTTCCAAGGAAGGAACACTTTGAGGGGGCAGGAAAGGAGCATGCTCATAAAACTCCCAAATTGTATCACTTTTCATAACAGTAAATTTAGGGTTTATTTGCAAAGCATGTTAACAGTTTTGACCAGTCACCTGTGCCAGAAGTTTTAAAGGAGATATTGTTAAATCTCTGGATTTTAAAGTGGAATAACGTCTTGAAAATAAGCATTGTCATATAAAATTCAAAACTAGTTCAAATCTCTAAAGACATGTATCAATGTACATAAGAGTTGACAGATTTCTATAGTTGAACTGGACCATGCCTGTGAAACAAATCATTGGTGGTGTCTCAGCCAGCAGATAAAGAATGGATGGCATGGACAGAGCCCAAGGTAAACTGGTAGAGTGCTGCTGTTTTCATACACACACCCTCTGGGTGCCTTGCAGTAAGATTAGTATCTAGATCTATTACCATTTCTGGTGCCTTGAATAAGGAGAGGTTTAGGAAAAGTGGGTTTTACCTGAAATTTTATCAAAAGAAATCAGCATCTTACATTTATAACTTTCTTTAAAAATCGCGTTTCTCTACATTTTGCCACGAGAAACCCACAACAGGGAACAGTCTTAGTAAGGACATGGATCAAATTTGTTTGCTCACTTGGCATATCTGGCATTCGATGTATAACCCTAGGTTTCAGGAAATAATGGTATGCTTAAAGAATACTATTTCAGTTCTAAAGAATACTTTTGAATTCCTCATCTTAAACTTACTATATCAATTCCTGTGGCTGAATCTATGGAAAGACCAGATCTTGGAGCACAATGAACACACACGCGCACACCCGCATAAGCAGGTATACATAGCGACACATAAGCAGGCTGCGTGTTCTTTTCGCCCTTAGGAGTTTGAAGTTTGATTTACCAAGCTAGTGGACGGGTTAGCAATTGAAATCAAACTGCTGCTCAAAACACTAGGCATGAGAGCCATTTCTTCTGATTGGTTATCCCTGGAGAGAAGTACAGAGCGGAGGGAGAAGATATTGTGTCCAGAACGCACCTGAGCTGGCTGCCGGATCAATGGTCAGTATCAGCGGGGCTCTATTTAATGAAGCGTGCACCCGTGTCACCTGCTTGCTAACAGTGGGTAGCGCTGGTGCCAGTGCAGAGGAAGCGGTATCTAAGACGAAATAATTGCTTCATTTTGTGGTACAAAGATATAAATCTGATTTTTGTGTACATGAGAGCGAGCTTTAAATTCTTAACTGGAAGAGAGCCTTGCACAGAACACAGTGAAACATGATAGAGATCGTGCGAGACAGTCTGGCTCACAGAGCTCCAGGAGAATGGCTAGGAGGGCTTTATAGTCGCGGAATCGCTGGCTCCATGGGCAAACACTCCCCCAAAGCATGCTGTCTTAGTTGCAGACAGAAAACAGTTGTTTTCATTTGTACTTTTCCATGATAGAGTTTTGACAAATCAATAGAAGCAAGGGAGGGGGGAACCCTACTGATGTGATTTACACCTAATCTATTTCATCATTGCCTCATTATTATGGGGAGCCTCAGCAGGGAACCTTTCCCAAATGCTGTATGGGGCATGCACTTGAGAGAAGGAAAATGGAAGGGACAGGCCTAACTCTGAATATCCATGTCATGTTTAAATTTTCTTGAATTTTCTCAAACTGCCTTGGTGCTGGCAAGTAAAGTTGAGGCAGTTAAACACACTTCAAGACGTTTCTAATGTCACCAGGATTAAAATTCAGGCGTACCTTCTCTGAAACATTACGCCAATGCACACTAAAATAAGCATCCACACACTATGTACAGGTTTCGTGTAGATTTTTTCAGATCATCTTGATTCTGAATTTGATTTTTAAAACTTCATTATGCTTGTTGAACAACAGGATAAATTGGTCCTTCATTAGACACCTGGACAGTTACTAAACAGATTTGATTAGCTTCAAAACAACCTGATTCTAATAGAACAGTGTATAAACGCACATCTCTCCAATCTTGGAAGAGAATGTGAATTTAAACTGATCATCCAAATCTTAACTCCTAACTTCATGGCACAATCAACACTAAGATATTTATCCTTTAAAATGAGCCACTCTTAACATCTTTTTCAGAATCTCAATTTTCCATCCACAGATTGAATGCATAAGAGTTCATTTTGATCATATGATGGACATAATTTTGTTTCCAGCTATGTGTCCCCAGGCCACTCAATATTTTGAGCTTCCTTTGCTTGATACTGTTTAAAATGTGGATAATGGTCATAACCACCTCCTAATACAATTGTGAAATTTTAAACAAAAATGAATATAGGGGAATGTGCCTAAGTATCATACCTGGCTGGCTGAATGTCCCCAATGAATACAAGTCAAATGTATTCCTTTTGCATTTACACTTCTGAGTATTAATGGCGATCTACACAGGATGCTAAGTAAGTCTCGTTGAGCTTTGTAGTTCTTATATTGCTGGCTTATTAAGCTACCATTTCTTCATCACAGGGTCATTAGTCAAGACCTTTATCCACCATACCTACTGGGCTGGTTTTCCTCGCATTTAATTTTGCTGAGTGTATCAGCAAACTACCAGATGGAGACACATCTTTTTTATATTTTAGCTCTTTAATGCAATTCCTCTGTGATCAACAGATGAGAGCAGTGAGACACTTGTTTTAAAAATTCTTTTCAGTGGATCTTGGGGAAATCCCTCTAAGGGCCTCAGTGTTATCAACTGCTGGATAGTGGGAGAGACCATCATTCTTACAGAAGTACTAAGAAAATACATACGAGATAATGTGTGTAAGCATTCATTCAACTATTTGGGTACTTATATTCTGGGTGTTCTGCAAACAGGATAGAGCTGAAATAAACATTCTCTTGGAGAGCTTTTAACTTTACATGGAAAGCAGACATGAACTGATTAGGAATATTCAGTTGCAAGAGTGATGTATTATAAGGAGACATACTTGTGTTAAAAGTGTATTTCAATGCATAGGAATGTCAGAAAAGCCCAAGTAGAGTAAGGAGCACGCTGCCACCCTTATTTTAAATACTCAATAATGCCAGGTGTATTTCTGGATCTAGGACTTCATACAACCCTTAGGATAGAAATGTCTCCTGTTCACTCAGTTCATTCCATTTTCATTTAAAAATGTGCTATGAAAATAGCCTCTACCATCAAATACACATATATTCATGTATATGACAAGATATTTTTGCTTGAGATATTCAAGGCTGTTGGAAGATAAGTGATAAGGAAACAACAAATGTTGATAAATGATTCATATTCCTTAGGCAGTGCTAGTTAGGCAGAATTGTCAACTTTCAGTATTTTCTATTTACTTATCAAAGTCTTTAAGTGCATCTATGCCAGACACTTGGATATCAAGCTCAGTTTCAAGTAAAACTGCACAAATTCAACATTTTCTGGCCCCTCTGTCCAGGGCCCTCGTGCTTCCTTGGGATTGGTTTGTCCTTCCTAAGTGCTCACTGCCATCCTTCATTAAATTCCATTTAACCAATTTGTTTCAAATCAAAGTATATGTGAGTAGCTGATTCAGACTCTTTGGATAGTGGGAAGTGCTGAGACTCAATAACACTCTTGGGCCCTGCCACACATCTTGAATTACCATTTGCTCCAGCCATTGCCAAGACAGTGTCACCCAGGTGGATTCAATAGCACCTGACCTCTGCTGATGTTTGATTCCCACTGTCTACCCAGGGCTGCTTTGATGGAGCAAGGGATCCTGTGGAAATGAGTCTGGTATTTATGCATGCATAGCATGCAAGTGAAGGATAGACACCCTTACAACTGAATAATGTGGGCCTGGATGGCGTATAAATTCTTCCCTCCATTTTCAGGGCACACAATTCCAAGCATGCATTTTCTGGCTTAGAAAGTTCCAGTCAGATTGATTTCTAAACAAAGTGCTGATGAAATGAAGAAAAGTCCTGGTACTGCCGCCTTTCCCTGTTGTACTTTTCCAAAGACTTTCACAGCCATATCATTTTCCTAAAATAAGTCGCCTGCATGCAACTTCCTAAAGTGCTTTTGGACCAGGGGTGAGGATATCCAGGGTAATACTTATGGTTCATGTGTGTACTTGATAACAAGAGGGCAGACTGAGATCATTCCGGTGTGAGAGATAGGAGTCAAAAAAAAATGTGACCAAGTCGGGTCAGGGATGCCAGTGGGAGACGGTTGGTACATAATCTTTGATAGAATTGATCTGGGTAAGCTAACTTGGAACTCTTGATCTGAAAAGAAAATGATAGGAAATGATAGGGAAGATTTTGCTGTGGGAAATTCTAGAGTGGGGGAGGGGCGCAGAGAAGGTTCCCTTTAGTCAAAAGTGCAAGGCCCCTGCAGTTTTTTAGGTGTGTCCTGGAAATAGAACATCAGTGTAGTTGGAGCACAATGAGTGGGAGAAATGAGCAGATGCCAGATTGTGTTTTGGGTCCCCTTCTAGGCCATGATAGCTTGAACTTCAAGTGAAGTGTGACTAAGATTGAAGGATTACAAGCAGATAAAATGGCATGTGTATTGTAAATTGTTCATACCAATGGTTGCATGGAAAATTGACAGCTGAAAGGAAGGTGGAAGTGACAATGCTAGGAAGACCAGGTGACAGATAATAGTTTAGACATGGATAACAATAGAGGGGAGAAAGAATCTAGCAGAGAAATGGACCTATACAGTTTCCAGGCAACGCTTGGATTTAAAATCAGATATAGTACCCTGCTGATACAGGTGGTAGGTGTTTTAGCAAAGAGTGCCTGCTGTCCTTTCTAATCTGGGGTTCCCAGATCTATATAATATGAAACATTAGTTCAGCATCTCACTTTTGAAAGACTTGGTTCTTTGAGATTTATTACTTATGAAATAGTTCTGTTCTCTTATGTTGGAGTGACTTCAGAAAGTCCATTTGCATCCTGTCGATCTTGTTATAGCTCTGATGTAAAGCAAACACAGGGAAGTGTTTTGCATATAGTACCAAAGTAGGGAGCCCTTGCCTAGGTCAGAGTAAAATTTTGTATGGGAAGCAACAGATTTTATCTAGGTGATATACAATGAGGTTAACAAATATTAACACAAGTAAAATTCTACCTTTACAGAAAATGGAACCATTTAAAATGTTTCAAAACCTAACACAACGAGGAGGTTGATATGGGAGATTCTCAAGTTCAAAAGCTGGCCTCAGCAACAGCAAGGTGCTAAGCATCTCAGTGAGACCCTGTCTCTACATAAAACACAAAATAGGGTTGGGGATGTGGCTCAGTGGTGAAGTACCCTTGAGTTCAATCTCCAGTACAAAAAAAACCAAGCTAGAATCTATCTTGGGCATTTGCTACAGGTTAACAGATTACTAAGTAAATTCATACCAAGTTAAATATTTTATGGCAGCAGCATCTAGCTACATATTTTTAAACTATTGAAAAAGTAATTTGAATACACTCTGGGAACTTCTATCATTTTGGGTTCATATTTATGCTTGCCTAGTTTCAGATGTCATATACATAAGTCTAGATTGGCTAAAGGCTTCATTCTTATATTTGGCTTTTTAAATTGTTTTAAAATGTCTTCAATTTTTCCCTTTTCTATCAACTAGTTATTGCTGCATTTCGCTTCCTTTGAAACAGATAAGGCTGAAGTCTGCAGGACAAGGACCCCTACAGAAGTCAGATGAGGTTGCCAGGGCTGAGACAGACAACAGAGTGGGGTTGAGATGAAAATACTGGTTATAGACAGTAGCAAGTATTGATAGTGAGAACTGTCAGATAAGTTAAAATTTGAAAAAAAAAAATCTGATTCTTTTGTATTAGTACTGGAGGTATTGATATAATTTTTGAAAAATACACATGCATACAGATGTGTATCCACATGAACAGATTTGTCTAGCTCTGTTCACTGTAAAGGCCCAGAATCAAGGCCATCCCAATAGAAATGACATTTCTAGCATTTTTTAACGTGCATTAATTGTACATGCCAATGGAGTTTAGTGTAATATTTATATGCAAATGGGAAACAGTTGCCAAATCCATTCACCCTTTTCCACACTCCCCACCAGTATACTTGCCAAACTCTAGCAATCACTGGTGTATTTTCAGGTTACCTTTTAGTTTATACATATGAAAGAGCTTGGGTACTTATCCTTTTGTGCTTGCCTTACCTTAATTACCTCATTTTATCCCATCTGCAAATTACAGGGTTTCATTTTAAAAAACCAAATATTTCATTGTACATGCATCACATTTTCATCATCTGTTGAACATGAGGCTAATTTCATATCCTAGCTGTCTTTCATTGTGCCTCAAACAGGCATGCAGGTATTGCTTTGGTATGTTAATTTCATTTCCTATTGAATTCAATTTGCTGGTACTTTGTTGAGGATATTTTGCATCTTTGTTCTATATTGGTCTATAGTTTTTGTTTCCTTTTTATTCTCGTTGTACATAACATTGGGGTTCATTCTTACATAATTAGAAAGGCATCGAATAAGACTTGCCCTAATTCAATCCCCAGTCCTTACCCTTTTTTCCTTCTCCCTCCGATTGTTTAGTTTTGTTAGTGTCTTGTGGATATTCATGTTTTTCCCCCTCATCAGGTTTTGCTAACAGTATAATGCTACTCAATAAGACTAGAAGATTTACCTCCTTTTGTGATTCTATGGAATAGTCTGACAAGAACTGGCAGGATTCTTTTAAAAGCTAGGAAAAATTCAGAGAACCCATCTGGTCCTGCCCTTTGGTTGGGAAATTTTTTTTACTAGTTTATTTACCCTTTAGTTTATTGACTTTAGGACGGGGGATCCTCTTGGTTCAATTTGGTAAGTTCTGTATCTATTTGGCCATTTCGTGTGGGTTTTCCAATTTATTAACATGTGTTTTTTCATAATCCCTAATGATTGTTTCAGTGGTATTACTTGGAATGTCTTTTAATTATCCGATTTTTAAGTTAACACATTAATTATGCATAAAATGAAGTTCAATGATATTTTTATACATGAATAAGCATACAATTACTGTAAACAATCACCCTTTCATGTCCTGACGCCCTTCCAAATCTCCTGTAATCACTATTCTGACAGATCAAGACTCTTCAGTTTCTACAAAATGAAAGAATATATACTACTGATTCATTTCATGTGATCTCTTTCAGTTGCATCTGTTTGGCTGCAGATGACAATACTCCATTTTTTTGCTCATATTGTCTACTCATTTGTTCAGGAATACTTACTGTTTCTGTATCCTAGTCTTTCTGAATAGCACTACAATGAACATTGGTCTGCAGGTGCCCCTTTGGCGGGCAAATTGCACTTTCTTTTCAGGTATACTTTGGAATGGGATAGCTGGATCATACAGTGGAACTGTTTTTGACTTGTTGAGCATCCTCCATACTATTCTCCATAGTTACTGTACTGACATTTGCATCAACAGTGTATAGAATCTTCTACTCGACCTCTGAGCATTTTGTTAATGCCATTTTAACTGACATAATATCTCATAATTTTAATGACTAAAACATTGAGCATATGTCAGCCATTACTCTAGTGTTAAGTGTCTATTCAGATCATTTGGCCTATCTTACATTGGATTACATGGACCTTTTCTTGGTTCTTCATATATTCTGGATATTAAACACTTGTCAGATAAATAGTTGGAAAATATCTTCTCCCATTCTGGGGTTAATCTTTTACTGCCTTGATTTCCTTTGCTGTGCAGAAAATTTAACTTAATGGAATCTCATTTGTTAACCTTCCCTCCCCTCCCCCCGCATGCCTTTAGGGTCCTCTCCAGAAAATCACCTGTACCAATAGTCCTGGGTAGTATTTTTTACTGTTTTATTCTAGTAGTTTCAGGACTTAAATTTTGGTCTTTCATCCATCTTAATGATTTTTTTTTTTTTTTTTGTATAGGATGAGCTTCAAGTTTGTTTTCTGCATGTGGGTACCTAGGTTTCCCCAGCACCACTTATAGAAGAGGTTGTCTTTAGTGTATTTTTGGCATCTTTTTTTGAGGCTCAGTTAACAGTAGATGTGTGGGTTTACTTCTGGAATTATCCATCCATTGGTCAATGTGTCTTTTATTCCAATGACATGCCCTTCTGGTGACTATGTAGTATGTATTTAAGTTAGGTACTGTGATGTGTTGAACTTTTTTCTTGACTGCTTTGGTCATTTGGGGATTTTTCTTCTGAGTCTTATTTTTCAGTTTTACAAATAGCCATTGGTATTTTAAAGAATTACGTTGAATCTATAGTTTGTGTAGTATGGACACTTTATATTCCAATTGATGAATACAGCTCTTTCCCTTTTTTTTAGTGTCTTCATAATTCAATAGTGTTTTAATTGTAGAGACCTTTCACTTATTTATATTTATGACTTTTATTGGCAATAGGATTTTTTTCCCCACAAATTCTTATTGGTATATAGAAAAGCTAGTAAATTTTTTTTTTGGGGGGGGGAGGTGGGAGGCAGATCAACTTCATATCCTTTACTAAATTTCCTGAGTTCAGTTTTCAGTGTGTTTTGGTGAAATGTTTAGGTTTCCTTGCTTATGTTATAGAATCATGCCATCTGCCGAGGTCATTGACCTTGCCCATTTGTTTTTGCCTTTTGTATGCTCAATTTGTCTGGCCAAACCTTTTAGTACTGTAAGAGATAAGATCAGTGATAGATGACACCCTTGTTTTTTGTTTGTACCAGGGATTGAACCTGGGGTGCTTAATCACTGATCCTCATCCCCAGAACCCCTCCTTTTTTTCCTTAAATATTAGAGACAGTCTAACTTGCTTAGAGCCTCAGTAACTTATTTCTGAACTTAAAGGACATGCTTTTTTTCTCCTAATAGGATGCTGTCTGTGGGTTTATGCCATTTTATATATATATACCCCACACAAATAATTACATGTATATATGTAAATATGCTGACTATAAATGCTTCTGTACCTAATTTGTTCAGGGCTTTTATCCTGAAAATGTGTTTTATCAAATGCTTCTTCCACATGTATGGAAGAAATTCATATTCATCTTGATATATTATTTGATTTGCATGTGTTGAACAATTCTTGAAATCCTGGAATGAAATCGGCATGATTGTGGTATGATTCTTTTGATGTGCTGTTGAATTTGATTTGCTGATATTCTGTAGTTTTGGCATCTGTTCACCAATGATATTGATCTATATTTCTATAAGTGCAACAGCTTTCTCACCAGGTTTGGGTAACAGGGTAATGCTCATCAAAGATTTGAAAGAGTGCTTCCCCTTTAATTTTGTGGAAAGTTTGAGGAAAAACTGGCAATAGTTCCTTTTAAAAATTTGGACAAATTCAGCTGTGAATCCATCTAGATCTGAGCATTTCTTTGTTAGAGAATTTTTGCTTTGATTTCATTGCTTATTAATGGTTTGCTCAGGTATTTTTGTTCCTAAATTCAATTTGGTGGGTAATGTATCCAGAACTTTGACCACTTAATGTGTTACAATTGTTTAGCATGATTTTTACATAATCATCCTTAATGATCCCTGTATTTGGGATTTTAGTTGTAATGTTTTTCCTCCCCCACCCCGCAACCTGCTCCACCTTCAGTACTAGGGATTGAATGATTACCAGCCCTTTATTTTGAAACAAAGTCTTCAGTTCTAATTGTTTTGAATAATTCTTTTCTTCCCCTCTTTGTAGTTGATAGTTTATTACACAGATCTATTTTGTCTTTTGCATAGCTACTTTGATTTATACTTCATATACTTGAACTTCTGGATATATGGCTGCCAGAGCACCTTTCATAAGACACTTCGGTAGTTATCCTGTTTTTGCGTAGCTTGTAAGGTCTTTGCTTCTCCATTTCTGAAGGATAATCTTGTTATAGAATTGGTTGGGAATTATTTCAGAAATTAGGCTATTTCATTTCTTCCTATCCTATAGGGTTGTTTCTTAGAAATATTTTTATGATGGGAATGCCTTCAAATGTGATGTGACACTATTCTCTTGCAGATTTTAAATAGTTTGTCTTATACTTTAGTATGACTATAATATGCTTTGGAGATTTTTTCTGGTTGTCTGCTTTGGGGTTCTATAAGCTTTCTGTACCTGACATCCATCTTTCCAAAGATAAAGGGAAGTTTTCTGCTATATCATGAAATAGGTTTTCTATACTCTTAATGTTTATTTGCAGGTATTCACAGATGCAAATGGTCATCTAATGACATTAAATTGTAATTTTGATTCTTTGAGTTTTGTCACCCCCAGATGGGATATTTTGAAAGACCTGTCTTTAAGTTCAGTATTCTATCTTCTGCTTGATCTAAATTGTTCAGAATTTCAAATGAATTATTTGGATCTTCACTTCAAAGATTTGATTTCCTTTCTCAAACCTGAATTTCCAGTAGGTATCCCACATTGTCTTCCTAATATCATTTAATAAATCATCTGTATTCTCTTGGATCTCATTGAACTTCTTTATATTAAAGTCTTGTCTGTCTTGTCTGGGATTTATGTTCTTTTGGAAGTTGTCATTACCCTGTCTTTTCATTTCTCATGTTCTCATTGAGATTTGTGCACCTGACAGATAGCTCTACCACTTGGGGTGGCCTTCACAGTAATCATTTTAATATGTATTTTAGGGTGTCAGTTATAAAATGTTGACTTTGATTCCATCTGGGCACCATATTTCTTTTAGTGAATATTGGTAGAGTAGAGCTGAAAGAGTGACCCACTGTCTCTCTGGCTTATACAATATTAGATACTCTAGCAGTTCAGGCAGGCATGGTGTTGACAACAGTGTGTGGGGGTTGCTTACTATGACTGCTTCTACAATGGGAACACATCAGGTGATGGGGTTTCCACAGGAACTGCTGCTGATAGCTCTGCAACTAGCAAGAGCCTTTGGCACTGGTAGGAAGTAGTGGTGAGGGGCCCAAAGTGCTTTCCCTTTTGAACAGTCAGCAGCATGAGCCCAAATACTGCATGGGGAGAGGCAGAAATAGGAACCACAGTACCATCCTCCCCCATGCCTGATCCTGATGGTAGAATATGGCCAAAGTATGGGGTGACTAGTGGTGGGAACTATGAGGCTATAATAGGAACAAGTATATTCCTGTCTGCTGTGACAGTAGTACCTATCCCAGAATGAGATCCCATCCAGAGTTGGGCAAAGTACTTTTCTTGCCCTACAATGTGCCTGGGGTTGAGTCAATGGTTAAGGATTCTCTTCCCTGGATGCCTTCAGCTGTAGTGCCCACCTAGGTATGAGTAAGTGTGGGATGTGGCTGGTTCCTGCCTAGTTACGCATGCCCAAGATAAGGAAAATAACCAGAGCCATAGTGTTGCTCAAGATTGCCTAAGAATGCCCTTATTAGGGAGCAATTCTTGGAATTTTGGTATTTCCAGCCTTTAAAGTCATAGTGGGCAGCTAAGCACAGTTCATGGGGAAATGGTAGCAGAAACCCTGTGGATGCCTGCCCTCAGTCCTGGCACTAGCATGAATCTACAAATGGCTGGCTGTGCCCTTGATCTGAGCACAAGCCCCTTCAGCTACTGCTTCTTGAGGGAAATTCTTTCCATTCCTTTCCATGACATAACACCCATCCAAATAGCACATGACCCCAGAAGAAGTGGATCAGTCTCTGCTGAGTCAAGTTTTTGAGGTGGTTACCCACTAAACTAGTACAGTGGGATGTCTGGGGGGTGCTAGAAGAGGGAATGTACAGGTTTTATTGGCTCATTAGTGCAAGCCCAAGCTCAATAACTCGCTTCCCAAGATGACTTCTGGCTACAGTACCTTGGATGTTTGTTGGGTAATACCATGAGATCCTTCTCCAAGGCAAGTCTATTATACAGATTTCAGGTTATTGAGGATTATAATCCTGTGAATACTGTGAATATTGACAGCACTGAGAATTGCTAGCATTCACACTGACAGTTTGGGACCCTTTCACCCTTACTCCTGCAAAAGGGAGACTCCCTATACCCTGACTATAGAGCTAGGATGACAGATGTCAGGGCATTTTTTCCGTCTTTCCTACACTATTGTCCCAAGCTCCTGAACTTTACAAGGTTTCCAGTCTTCTCTTGCTGATTTCCAGGATTCTGCCATTGACCACTCAGCTCAAAATGGAGCTATATACTTGTTACCACTTCCACAAAGAGCAATAAAAGTGCTAGATGCCTTTTATTGTACCATTTTGGAGCCCCATCTCCATTTCTAAATACCATAGTATTACTTTAAAAAGTGACTGATCCTGGGGCTGAAAGAAGGGAGGTAAGATATAAATCTTCTTACCAGAAGGTAAAGCAAATGCTCAAATGAGACTGGCTCAAAAGCCACAGGAGCCAGCCTGTAGGTGTCCCCACTGACAATTTGTGATAGTGAAATATGTATTGAATAAAATAGCAATCTGTTGCTATCATTAGGCTTCAATATGAGCATACTGATGTAATAAAGGAATAAAATCAAATAATTCCTTACAATGGAGTGCAAACTAATAAATGTAAAAGGAATAATGGAATTGTAATATCGCCATTTGCCATCTTTAACAGCCATAATTAAAATTGGGAATGAACAATGAATGCTAAAGCTAGCATATTTACATATGCTCAAAGCATCTACCCACTACATACTATTAATAACAAAAAACTTTAAGGTCAGCAACTTGCCAGGTAATTAAAATTTACATCACCAGACAAAATGACAGTCTTGCTTCATGATATGTTGTCCTGAGGTACTCAAGATCGCTTCTGTGATATTCCCCCCAGAATCTAATCGTGAGGAAATGCCAGACAAACCCAACTGAAGGGCATTCCACAAAATAACTAGTTTGTACTTTTCACAACTGTCAGGAAAGACAAAGAATAGACTGAGGAACTATTCCTAGATTGAAGGTGACTAAAGAGATCTGACAAAAACACTTGATCCTTAATTGAATTTTAGATGAAAAAAACAATCTTGTGAATGAAAATTAGTGAGGTTCTAATATTTTTAGGGTAGATAATGGTATTGAATCAATGTTAATATGCTAATTGTTCTGCGGTTATGTGGGAGAGGCTCTTGTTTAGGAAAGACACTGAAATACTTGGGCATCATGTTTGGAACTTGGCTTAGAAATTTATGTTGATATAGCAAATGTGGCAAAAATAACATGTAGAAAATTTGGCTGAAGCATTCATTGGAGTTCTTTCAGCTTGCCTTGCAAGATTTAAGTTTGTATTTCCAAAATATTGGCCACCTGTTTTATCTATCCTGCTGTGGTAATCAATGTTAGCCGCTTATTTTGTATCCCTATTTTTCCCATGTTAATATGAGCATATTCAAGTATACACACGTGCTTGAGGGTTTTGCTTTAAGTAGAACTACTGCTAGCTTGGAACTTACTAAGGGAAGATGTATCATGAACTTAGAGATGTTATTAATGAAAGGATGATATGAGTACAAAATAACCTAGTCAAAGATTGAGTTCCTCCAATTCTTCACTACACTCTATACTTCAATAAATATCCTCATGGAAACTAGTAGAAATCTTCATAAATTTCTGCTTTTTTCTATAGGACAGATACCTCAAACTCTTGCTACATCCAAGTGAATATTTAACAGCTTTGCCATTTTAACTTCATTTGAATTTTAACTGCATAAAAAAATTGTACATTAATAGCATACCACAATGTTTTGATACATGTATACATTTGATGTTTAAATCAGGTTAAACATACTATTTCTCAAACATTGACATTTCTTTGTGGTGAAAACTTTCAAAATCCTAACTTTGGGGAATACAGCTCATTAGTTGTCTATGGTCATTTGAAAAACAGCAATTTGCTGTTGACAACAAACAAGAGTGTACTTCTACACCTTCAATAACCATTGCCATCACTTCAATTTTGACTGATTCTTCAACCTGACATCAGGTTGACAAGTGACTAAATTTCTTTGGCTCTGAATTGTCCATTTATACCCTTTGTGCTTTTTTTTCCTATTTTGTATTTGCCACTTACGTGGTTACTGAGTCTATTAATTTATTTACATATGTATAAATATTTCCACTAACGTATATTAATGGTCTAGTGCACATATCCATCTAAACATTCACCATGCATTGATCACACTTCCCACACTCCAATAATCCTAATCAGGTCTGCTTTTTAGAGGCTACGTTGAAAGACAACATGTTATCCAGTCCTGGGCTTTGAGTCTTGCCCTCTTCATTCCATTTTTGGTAGGTCATGAGTTCCGATATTTCTCCACTTCTTTTAGGCTTTCCATCTTGTCAGCGTATTTTTTCATAATCCCACTGATCCTTTGTATCTTTGTGGTATTGGTTGTAACATCTCCAACTTTATTTATGTAAAACATTAACATACTAATGGGGCTCAGTGAAATTTTCAAAAATGCTTATAGTGTGTACTGATGTTCAATGATACCTTCTCTACCCTTTCCTCAACCCATACCCTTGCCAATCCTAAGTAACCATTTAGGACAAATCTTTTGTAGCTTACACAAATGATAACAGGTTACTTCTCTCTGTATATGAATAATTTCACTAATCATACGTAGTCCCTCCAGTTGCATGCGTTTGCTTTAAATGAGAGTTCACTGTACTTAATGTCTGGGTAATACTCTCATATGGCACAATTTCTGTATCCATCTGTTGAAATACTTGAATGATTCTACATTTTAACTACTGTGAATACTGCCCCAATTAACTTGGGCATGCAGGTACGTCTTTTATATCTCAATGTCGTGTGTGTGTGTGGTTTTTCTCTTTTTTCAGATAAATCCTGGATTGGGATAGCTGGATATTATGGCAGAACAAGATTTTTTAATATTTAAGATTGGTGAAACTTTATTTTATTCATATGTGGTGCTGAGAATCAAACCCAGTGCCTTACACATGCTAGGCAGGTGCTCTACCACTGAGCCCCAACTCCAGCCCCAAGATTTTATATTTTGGAAGATCCTCCAGACTGTTCTCTATGGTAGCAATATTATTTATGCTCACACCAAAAACATACAGGAATTTTTTACTGCATCCTCACCAGCATTTGTTTTTCCATAAGTTATTCTACATATGGTAACATGGTGTCTCACTGTAGTTTTGATCTGCATGTCCCTGATGTCAAGTGACATACAGCATATATTGACCACTAGCATTTCTTCAGACCATTTACCCACTTTTAATTGTTATATTTTCAAGTTTTTTTATACAACTTGGGTATTAACCTTCAGATGAAGAGTTGGCAAATAATTGTTCCCATTCTGTAGGTTGAATCTTCTGATAACTATCACTGCTGTAGGAAACTTTTGAGTTGTCATCCCATGTGTCAGTTATTGGTCAGTTATTTTCTATAGTTCTGGGCCCCTGTGCAAAAATTGCTTGAACCAAGTGCTTTCTCTGTTTATTTCTTAGTTTTAGGTCTCTATACTTAGGTCTTTGGTTCATTTTAGTTGACTTTAATACATGGTGAGAGACAAGGTCAAGTTTGTCTTCTCTATGCAGTTATGCAATCCTCTCAGCACCACATTCTGAAGAGACTGTCCTTGCTGAAATGTGTATTTTTGGCAACATTGTGGAATACAAGTTGCAGTAGGTGAATAGGTTTTTCTGGGAGTTCTATTTGTTCTATGGGTCTGTTTTTAGGCCAGAATTATGCTGGTTTGGATACTATGTCATGTCTTGGGTATTGTGATGTGTCCAATACTCAAGACTACTTTGGTTTTCAGGGTCTTCCATGCCTCCATATGAACATCAATTATATTTCTGTGAAGTGTTATAGGTATTTTGATGGGGATTATTGCATTGAATGCATACATGGATATTTTGACTACATGTATTCTAATCTGAAGTCTTTCAAATTGTTAATGTCTTCAATTTCCTTCAGTTTTCTGTACTTCTTATTGTAGAGGTCTTTTACTCCTAGTAAAACTTATTCCTATGTGTTTAGCTATTGTGCATGGAATGAATTTCATGATACTTTTCTCATCCAAGTCATTACTGGTATTAGAAAAGTTGCTGATACACAAGGTATGACACATCAAAGTTCATAGCCACACAATTTGCAATAGCCAAGCTATGGAACCAACCTAGGTGCCTTTCAACAGATTAGTGGATAAAGAAAATGTGGTATGTATACACACAAGTTATACTCAGTCATAGAGAATAATGAAATTATAGCATTTGCCAGTAAATGGATGGAACTGGAGCCTATCACATTAAGTGGAGTGACCCAGAAAGTCAAAGGTCAAATGTTCTGATAGGTGGAAGCTAGACTAAATGAGTGGAGGAATTCCATCAAAATAGATGATGGAATACAGGGAGGGGATTGATGGAAAGGGAGGATGGGTGGGTTAAGGGAAGAACAGTGGAATGAATCTGACCTAACATTCCTGTGTACATATATGAATATAGCACAGTAAATCTCATCAGTATGTGTATCAAGAAGGCCACTAATGAAAGAAACTACAAATAGCAGAAAGATTAGAATAGAGGGAAGGTGGAGGTGAAAGTACTGTGGGCCAAATTGGAGCAGATGAGATTCCATGCTTTTATAATTATGTCTCAATCTTCATAATTAAATCTTCATAATTAAAAACCACTACCAATTTTTTAAATATTAAAGCTGCTGATATTTGAATCCTTTTACCTATTTAACTATGCTAATTTCAGATGAAGTAATTAGGTTTTTCTCATTATAGAATAATATCTGCAAACAGATGAGTTTATACTTTGTTTTGAATGCCTTTTATTTAGCCTTAATTGATCTGGCTAAATTTTCTAGTATGATATTAAGGGCTATGACAGTATACACACTAGTCTTGTTCCTGGTCTTGGAGGATGTTTGTTATCCCCCATTCACATTCAGTAAGATGTTACCTGTGTTTTATATAGTATTTTATGTTGAGGCATGCTCCTTCTCTACTTAAGTTGTCTGAGGCTTTTATCATGACATGATTTATCATGTGCTTTCATGCACTTATTTGAATGATCGTTACTCTTCATTCTATTAATGCAACATTACATTTTTTGCATATATTGAACCATTTTATATCCCTTGGATGAAACCAACTTGATCATGTGTAATCCTTTTGATGTCCTGTTGAATTCAATTTGCTCATGCTTGAGTTTTCAACTATATTAATCAGGACTATTAGTCTTTTTCTTGTGTCCTCATCAGGATTTAACAAGGCAATGCTCACCTCATGAAAGAAGTTTGAAGGTTTCCCTTTCAATTCTGTTAAATGATTTGAGAAGAATTGTACTTCTTTCTTTAAAAGTATTGAAATTCAGTGAAACCATGCAATCCTAGCTTTGGGTGGTTCTTTACTGATTCAATCTTATTAATTTATTCACGTGTTCTTTATCTGAGGACATTCTGAACACATGACCCATCTCTTCTGGGTTTTCCAATTGTTTAGCATTAGTAAGATCTACTTTTTCATTGCTATCTTTTAACACAAATCATACATATTCATGAGGTTGTTTGAATGCTTTATTCATATGTGGAAATACCATTGATCATTTACAACCACTGCTCTTCTCGCTTCTGTCCTAAAATATTGCAAATCCTCAGTAACTGCTTTTATCAAGACAAGACTTCTTAGAATCTGCAGACCTTGAAAGAATATGCAGACCTTGTTCTGTCTATTTCACTGTGTCCCCCAGTTCCCAGTTACATCCATTTTGCTACAAATGACAGGATTTCATTTTTACATGATTGCATTGTATATATATGCCATATTTATCCACTTACCTAACTTTTAAGTATGCATATAATTTGATTTCGGTGTGATTCATATATGAAGTGTACATTGTTCACATACATCCACCCTTCCATGCCCTGACATTCTTCTAAATCCTCAGTAGTGGTTCTACCCACTCATGTTCTTTCCTTTTTACAAATAGAATACATGGTACTTCTGTGTATGGCTAATTTTACTTAACAAAACAGCCTCTTAGTGTCATTTTCTGAAAGACAGATTTCATTTCTCCTTGCAGTTGGGTGGTACTACATGTTGTGTGTATACCACATTTTCTTTTTGCTGACATTTATAAGTTGATTTCTTATTTTTGCTCTTCTGAATTAGTGCTAAAGTGTGAGCATGCAGGTTCTTTGATATGCTGATAACATTTCCTTTGGAGATATACCCCAGAATGGAGTGTATATCTCCATTATGGCAATAATGGTAGATGATAATATGGTAGATGCGCTTTTAGTTTGAGGATCTACCATGGTGTTTTCCACAGTGGGTATACTAGCTGCATTCCCAGCAACAGCATGGAAGCTCCTTTTTATACACATCCTCTCCAGCACTTTGAGCCATTTTAACTGTCATATGGCTTTCCATTGTGGCTTTAACTTACATTGCTGTGATGACTGCTAGTGTTTTCTCACTTGATGTTCTTTAGTGGTTTCCTTTGTGCAGTGTCAATTCAGATCATTTGCTCATCTTAAAATTAATATTACCTGTATTTTTTTCCTTTTATCATTTGAATGTCTTTCAGATGACTAGTTGGGAAGTTTTCTCCCAGTGTAAATTATCCCTTCTGAGATTTTACTTTTGTGGTACAGAAGTATTTTAGATGTCATCCCAATTGTCTCCCCCACCCTCCCAGGGTTTTCTTCTCAGAAATCATTGTCCTAAAGTCTTGAAGTATTTCAAATATATTTTCTTCCAATATTTTCAGAATTTCAAGCCTTTAAGTTCATGTTCCCATTTTTTAGTTATTTTGGGGGGTGTAAGGAAGGTGCCAAATCTGAAGAAATGGTACAAATTAAAGAACTTGACGTTTTGGTGTAACTTGTACAAAAAGTGAAGGTAACCCCAACATGCATGCAATGCCTTGGTGACCAAGGAAATCACTTCAATGGCCAGGGGAAAGTTGGTCTAAAACTCTCATTGCCATCTCCCAAGGTGTGATCATTAAAGATACTCTAGTATGCCAGATTCTGGGGCTCTCATCTTCTACGGGTTGGTTACATGGTCCCTCAATTCTTTGGATTGCACTTGCTCTTTCAGGTAATGAGTCTCAAGTCACAAGTGGGGGTCATTTTTGTCAGTGGCCAGTTTGTGCATGTAGATATGAGGTTTCCCCAGAACAATTTATTGATAAAGTTATCCACTCTCCAATGTATATTTTTTAGTACATTTATCAAGACTGACTTGGCTATGCGGGTTTATTTGGGGATCTCTATTGTTTCATGTCTTTTTTTTTTTTTTTTTTTAATTCCAATTTCAGGCTGTCTTAAATATTTCTGTAGAACATCTCAAAATTGAGTGGTTTATGGGTGTTTTTTCCACTGGGGATTGAACTCGGGAGTACTGGACTACTGAGCCACATCCCCAGGCCTATCCTATTTTGTTTTATGTAGAGACAGGGTCTAGAGTTGCTTAGCGCTTTGCTGTTGGTGAGGCTGGCTTTGAACTCGGGATTCTTCTGTGTCAGCCTCCCAAAGTGCTAGATTACAGGTGTGGGCTACCATGCCTGGCTCAAAATTGTTTTATGATGTGTTTAGCTTTCATCTTTTTGTTCAGTGACTATTGGGATCTTTTGTGCTTATATGTAAATATCAGCATGGCTTTTTCTAGTTCTGTGAATGTTTTGATATGTACTGCATTTGACTTTGTAGATCATTGTGGGTAGTACAGGCATTTTAACAATATTTCTTCAATATGAACATGGAGGTCTTCCCAATTTTTTCATCCTGCTTTGTAATTGTCAATGTAGAAATCCTTCATAATAGGGTATTTAGTTTGGAAGGTTTGGCTTTATAACTTTTAAATTTGTTGGTATAGAAGAGCTACTTTTTGTATTCTTTACAAGATTGGTTTGTTTTAATAGTATTTGGAATCTTTAGGTTTTCCTATGTATAAAATTGTATAACCTGCAAATATAGGTAATTTCAGTTCCTCCCTGTTTGCCTTTTATTTCCTCTAGCATAATTGCCTGGCTAAAACTTCTAGTACTATAGTGTGTAAAAGCAGTGATTATTGACACACTTAGTTCCTCTTGATACAGGAAATGCTATATTTCCTATTTGGTATGAAGTTGACTATGCATTTGCTGATGTAGCCTTTCTTGTATAGTTAAGGTATGATATGTTTGTTCTTGAATTGCTCAGGACTTTTATCATGAAGACATGTTGAATTCTTTTAAGATCACATATAATTTTACCCTTCATCTATTAATGTGATGCATTTATTTGCATATGTTGAACCATCCTTTAATCCCTGAGCTAAAACAACTTGATTATGGTATGATTTTTGTGTTGAATTCTATTTACTGGTACTCTTAGGATTTTGGCATCTATGTTCACCTATAATGTCCTCATTAGGCTTTGGTACCAAGGTAATGCTACCCTTAGTGTTTTGAAAGACTATTTTCCATTATTTGTATTTGAGAAATGACAGTACTCCCTTTTGGGAAATTGAGTAGGAAGCCATGGAATCCTGGGCTTTTCTCGGCTGGGAGACTTTATTAGATACAATCTCGTTTTTCAACAGGTTTATAAGGTGTTTTCTATCCTGCTGGTTCAATTTGGCAGGCCATATGTATCCAGAATTTTCCATTTCATCTGAGTTTTCCAGTTTCTTAGTGTTTTATAATAGTTTGCATATCTGTGGTATTGCTTGTAACATCCTTATTCTCTAAGCTATATTTTAAAATTGTACACATATTAAGCTTCAGTGATATACACTGACATGAATAAAGCATTCACTTATCATATACAACCACCCTTTCATACCTTAACACCCTTATAAATTCCCAGCAATCACTATTTTAGTAGGTTGAGCTAGTTTCCACAATGAGAGATCACATGGTACTGTCAGACCAACTTATACTTAAATAATATCCTCCAGTTCATTAACTTGGCTGCAGACAATTTCATGCTGCTTCATGGTGGGATAGTGTGTGTTTCACTTTTTCACTTTTTTTGAGCACCTAGGCTGGTTCCACCTCTTTATGAATGATGCTTCAACAAACATGGATGTGCAGGTATCCCTTGATATGCTAACTTCATTTCCTTTTGAGATATACTAAGGACAGATAGTTGGATCAAAAGGGTAGGTCTATTTCTTAGGTATTTTAGCATTTGTCATTTCTTCCATAGTGGCTGGACTAATTTACCATTCCACCTATATTTAGTTTCTTCCACATCTTATGCAAAATAGTTATTTCCTTTTTAAAAAATATTTGCTTCTTAACTGTGGTAACATGGTGTATCTTTGCAGTTTCCATGTGCATTTTCCTGACGGGTAATCACATTAAGCATTTTCTCATGTTTCTTGGCCATTACTGTTTCCTCCCTTCAGAAGTATAAATTCAGATCATTTGTCCCCTTTAAGGATTACTTGGTTTTATTAGGTGTTTTTTTATGTTCTATATATTGATCTTTCAGATGAATAATTGGTAATTTTCTCTAATTTTTCAGGTTTCCTGTAGGAACACTGCTGATTGCTTCCCAGAAACTTTCTATATCTAATTTCTCTTTGTGCTTTTAAGTTTATCAAGATATAATTTCCTGTACCAATGTTTTAAGGTGCTTGTGTTTTTCTTCCTAGTTATCAAGTATTCATTCTATACAAAAATCAACTGAACATGGAAGATAGGGGTCAAGCATCAGTCTTTTGCATGTGGACATGCAATTTGTCCAGAACCATTTATTGATGGTTTGTGATATATTTTTCAATAATTGGGTGGTTTGAATGCATGGGTTTATCACTGAGATCTCTATTCAATGCCTGTTTTTATACCAATTTCATGCTATTTTGAATATTTCTGTACTACATCTCAAAATCAGGTGTTGACACGTTCCAGCTTTGTTCTCTTTGCTCATAATTGCTTTTACTCTTCAGAGTCTTTCATGCTTCCATGTGGACTTCAGCATTGCTTTTCTAATTCTTTAAAGAATGTCATTGGTATTTTGGTGTGGGTTGCACTGACTCTCTAAATTTTGTGTAGCATGGACATTTTAATATTCTATGTGGGTCTTAAGTGTTCAGGCTTTTGTTTGCACAGAACTACTTTTTAATGTTAATACTGTATCCTGGTACTTTGATAGTTTACTAAATTTGTAATTTTCTAATAGTTGGGCTTCTGTTTTGTTCATCTTATCCTGCTGGGATAAGTTGTTATATACTTCTCCTGCATATATCGGAGTGATGAGACTTTACATTTTTATTTTGTGGTGATGCTGGGGATTGAACCCAGGGCCTTATGCATGTGAGGCAAGCACTCTACCAACTGAGCTATATCTCTCTAATCCTTATGTCTATTATCTTATGCATATTGAGCCATTATCATTATATCCCTAGTATGACCAAATTGATCAGAGTATTTAATCTTTTTGATGTGCTCTTGAATTTAATAATCTGGAATTTTGTTGGACTTCTGCACCTGTGTTCCTTAAGCAATTGGTCCATAGATTTGTTTTGGCCTTGTCAGGTTGTTGTGGTGGGGTGTGTGTGTGTGTGTGTGAGATACCATGGATTGAATTCGGGGGTACTCAACCACTGAGCCACATCCTCAGCCCTATTTTTTTTGTTGTAGAGACAGTCTCACTGAGTTGCTTAGCGCCTCACCTCACCATTGCTAGGTGAACCATTGCTGGCTTTGAACTCCCGATTCTCCTGTCTCAGCCTCCCAAACTGCTGGGATTACAGGTGTGTGCCACCATGCCCGGCCCTTATCAGGTTTTTGAGGCAAGGTAGTGCTAGTCTCGGAGTAATTTGGAAGTGTTCTGCTTCTCAATTCTGTGGAATAGTTTGTTGGTGACTGGCATTAGCTCTTATCTAAAAACATGGGGAAAATTCAGTGATGCCATCAATTCTTTTTCAACCTTTTTCATAATCTCATTAGTTGACATTGTATTACTTATGTAGGCTTTTTCCCCCCAGTTCAGTTTTGATAAGTTGTGACAAAAAAAAATTGTCATTTTATAAATTCTCCAATTTGTTAGGATTATTCAGGGACATTTTTGAAAAACTTTGTATTTATATGGTATTGATTTCAATGTTCTTCCCCTTCTAATTTTGTCTTATTTTTTTGGTTAGTTTCATTAAAGGGTAATTCTTTCAAAACACCACTTTTAAATCTTTTTTTAGGCTGTATTTCTTCACTATCTGAATTTCTTTTGGGGGGGGGGATTTGTTCTTTATCCTGAGATGCATAGTTAACATGCTTAAAATATTTCTAATTTAACACTTCTAAACTTCCCTCAGTTCTGCTTTTGCTACATTACAAATTTCTGGTATGTTTCTATTTTCATTTAAGAATTTTTAAAAACTTCTTTTGACTTAATGAACTACTACTGTTCAATAGTGGATTGTTTGGTTTCCATGCATGGATGCAATTTCTAAAATTTCTTATGGTTTGTCCTTTTGTAAGCAGTTAAAATGTAGGTGGTCATTTCAAATGTTTTGAATTTGAAGACTGGTTTTAGAGGCAAGTGGGACCCTTCCAGCTTCTCTGTAGCTTGGAATTGAATCATTTGGGGAACATCTATTCAGTAACAATTCCCTTAAGTTCAATATTGACCAGTCAGACTTGGAGACATAAATTCTGATATTTGGAACAGAAAGCAAGAAAGTACCTTAGCACCAAGCCTGTAGTCATGTCTACAGGACACAGGGGATAACACAAAGCAAAAGAGAACAGATCTGACATGGAAACGGGCATAGACAGAAAAATAATACAAACTTGACTGATCCAGAAGTGGCATAGTGTGTGGGCCCTTAAGAGGCACTTATAATTTAAAAGTGGAGAGATGGAGCTAGCTTGTGACGATCACAAGCTAGCTCCATCTCCTCTTACTTTGGGAACCATGGAAATTGATGCCAATATTGCTACATTGTCCCATCCAGCATTTATCATGTGGCCCAGTGTGGCCCCACTAGAATAGAATGCCATTAAAGCCAGAATAGAGGCAATTATTATGCAGTAAGATTGATGCTGGAGGTACAGAATTGTTGCTCACTTTTCCTTTGAGTCTGGCAGCTTGGGATGAGTTGAAGGTCAAGAAACTGAATAGGCATGCATGGTTGGATGCAATGACCCATGCTCAGAAGGCCATAGATGTGGGAGGTATAGTAAACATGACCTACCATACTCCCTCTGGTTTCCATATCCTGTAAGTGGGAACCTCTAGAACCATCCAAGATCTAGATGGGTAGCAGAGATCAGTGCACCCCAGACTAGATCAATGTTGATCTATCAGATTCTAGTCAAGGGAACTTCCCCTTTAGAGCTCAGTAACAACTAAGGAAAGCTTGGTTAGTTTGGCACTAGCCCTACCCTAGGAGTGCATGGATATAATCTATCCAGAGTAAACTCTGGTAGCTGGTTCTCATTCTATAATATGTGATAGTCCTGAGTAGGGAAACTGAAAGCCATTTCAATGATATTAGGTCTTGGGCCACTCCAGCTGGCAGACTGCTGAAGAAAAATAAACAAAAGGAACAAGAGATTAATAATTCCCTGCCCTTGCTTTCTCTAAAAGGCAAATAGTCCAAGAAGACATAAGGTAGTGCAGATTGGCATAGGTATTGAACATCTACCCTTGTCTATAGTTTTGAAAACCTCCGTGGAGACAATTCTTCCTATATTAAGACTTTCTGACCAAATCTGAGTTATCAGGATAGAAGGCGGCAGAGTTTCAAACCAAAGGAATACATAATCTCTTCAATGAAGTATCAGAAAATTTCTGAAACATGAAGAATGAATTGGGGGAGACCAATTTGGATCTCAGCAGATTTTTTCAACCCAGACCCTATAAGCCAGGAGATCCTGGAACAATATATCCTGAGCTCTGAAAGAAAATGATGCCAACCAAGAATCTTATATCTGCAAAATTAAGCTTCAGATTTGATAAAATAACCTGTGATAAAAGATGAAATAACTTACAGCAAGTAAAGCTTGGACTACACAGCATTCTTGGCAAAATAATCCATGAGGAGGATGATAACCAACAATAAAAATCAGCAGAGAGGAACTATCCTAAAGGAAAGGCCAATCAAATAAGAAAACGAGTCAAGGTAAAAATCAAAAGTAAAGGGCTGGGGATATGGCGCAGTGGTAGCGTGCTCGCCTAGCATGCATGAGGCACTGGGTTAGATCCTCAGCACCACATAAAAAAATGTCCACTTACAACTAAAAAATATCAAAAAAAAATAAAACAAAACCAAAATGACCAGGATTACAAATCATATTCCAGTAATAACACTGAATGTAAATGACCTAAACTCATCCATTAAAAGACTGAAAGATTGGATCAAACACCCAACAATATGCTGCCTTCAAGAGACTCATGTCACAGAAGACATCCACAGACTGAAGGTGAGAGGTTGGGGGAAAAACGTATCACTCACAGGGACCATATAAACAAGCAGAGGTTTCCAGCCTCATATCAGATAAAGTAGACTTCAAATCAAACTTAGTGAAAAGGGATAAAGAACATTTCATACTGCTTAAGGGAATCATACATCAAGACACAACAATCTTAAATATCTATGCCCCAAACAATGGGACATCTGTATCAAACTAAACTTTTCTGAACTATAAGAATCAAATAGACCACAACAATACTGGGTGACTTTAACACCTCACTACTGGATCTTCCAAACAAAAACTAAAATCATAGGACTGAAACAATTTAGACTTAACACATATATAGGATATTCCATCCATCAATGAGCACATACTTTTTTCAGATGTACATGGATCCTTCTCCAAAATAGATCATGTTATGCCACAGTGAGTTTTGGCAAACACGATACTATCCTGCATTCTGACAAAAATGGAATGAAATTAGAAATCAATGAGATTAAAAAATAAACTACTCCAACACCTGGAGACTAAATATTCTATTGAATGATTCATGGATAACAGAAGCATCAGGGAGAATTCTTAGTGGTAAATGAGAACTCTGATGCAACATCAATGTTGAACACTATAAAGGCAGTGCTAAGAGGAAAGTTCATTGCATTAAGCTCATTCATTAAAAAGAAAAAGCTAACAAACCTGACATTACAACTCATAAGCCCTAGAAAGGAATAAACACCAAAAGACATAATTTAAAATCAGGGCTGAACTCAATGAAATTGAAACAATTCAAACTAACAAAAACCTGGTTCTTTGAAAAAAATTGACAAACCCTTAGCCACCCTAATGAAGAGAGAACAAATTACTAAAATTTGTGATGAAGAGGGAACTGTCACTGTACACTATTAAGAGGATAACTAGAAACTATCTTAAATCTATACTCCAGTAAACTAGAACCCCAAAGATGACAAATTTCTAGAGGCATATGACTTACCCAAACTGAACCAGAAGGTCATACACAATTTAAATCAATCAATTTCAAGTAAGGAAATAAATGCCATCAAAAGCCTACCAACCAAGAAAAGCCCAAGACCAGATTTTTCAGACAGGTTCAAGACCTACAAAGAACTAATACCAATATTCATTATTCCATGAAATAGAAAAGGAGGAAACTCTTCCAAACTCATTGAGGCTAGTATCACCTGATACCAAAACCAGACACATCAAATTTCAGACCAATATCCCTGATCAACATAGAATTTTTTCCTCTAAATTTTGGCAAATTTCATACAAAAACACTAAATACACCATGATCAAGGGTTCCTTCCAGGGATGCAAGGTTGGTTCAACATACGGAAATAAAACACATCAATAGACTTTGAAGGATAAGAATCATATCAACCGATGCAGAGAAAGCATTTGACAAAATACAGTACCCTTTCATGCTCAAAACACTAGGAAAACTAAGGATAACGGGAACATACCTCAACATTGTAAGAACTATACTAAACCGAAGGGTACTAACATCTAAATGGAGAAAAATTGGAATCATTCCCTCAAAATTAGAACAAGACAGGAACATGACTATTCAACATAGTCCTTGAAACTCTAGTCAGAACAGTTAGACAAAAGGGATAGGAATAGGAAAATTATTTGCTGACATGATTCTAGAGGATCCAAAAAAATTCCACCAGAAAACTTCTAGAATTAACAAATCAGCAAAATAGCAGGATATAAAATTAATACCCATAAATCAAATGCATTTCTATACATCAGTGATGAAACCGTGAAATAGGAAAACTACCCCATTCACAATAACCTCAAAAATACTTGGTAATCAATTTAACAAAAGAGGTGAAAGACCTCTATGATGAAATCTACAAGACACAAATTGAAGATCTTAAACAATGGAAAGACATCCCATGCCCTTAGATTAGGCAGAATCAATATTGTCAAAATGGCCATACTACCCAAAGCGCAATACAGATTTAATGTGATGCCAATTAACATTCCAATGTCATTCCTTATAGAAAACAGACTGGCACCAAAACAGACATGTAGAACAATGGTACAGAATAGACAAACCCCACATAGTTATCTCATACCGAAGGCACCAAGAGGCACTCTTCAACAAATGGTGCTGGGAAAACTGGAAATCCATATGCAGCGAAATGAAACTAAATCCCCCTCACAATGTACAAGACTCAAAGTGGATCAAGGACCTAGGAGTTGGACCAGTGACACTGCGCCTAATAAAAGAAAAAGTAAGCCCAAACCTTCATGTCAGATTAGGCCCCAACTTCATAAGACTCCCAAAGCACAAGAAATCAAGAATCAATAAATGAGATGGATTCAAACTAAAAAGCTTAGCAAAAATGACGTGGAGAGCCTACATTCTGTGAGTAAATTTTTGCCCCGAATCGCACTAATCTCCAGGATGTATAAAGAACTCAAACACCAAAAAACCCAATTAATAAATGGGCTAAGGAACTTAACACTTTTGAGAACATATATGAAAACGTTCATCTCTAGTACTTAGTAGTTTTGATTTGCATTTCTCTTAAGATTTCACCTCAACACCAGTCAGAATGGCAGTTATCAAGAATACAAGTGGTGAGGATGTGAAGGAAAAGGCATGCTCGTACACTGCTGGTGGGACTGCAAATTGGTGCAACCACTAGGGAAAGCAATATGGAGATTCCTCAGGAAACTTGAAAAGGAACCACCATTTGACCTAGCTATCCCATGGTCTACATGTCTATTTTGGTGCCAGTCTATTTTCTATAAGGAATGACATTGGAATGTTAACTGGCATTGGTCTATACCTAAAGGACTTAAAAACAACATATTACAGTGACATAGCCACTTCAATATTTATAGTGGCTCAATTCACAATAGCTAAACTGTAGAACCAACCTAGATGCCCTTCAATAGATGAATGGATAAAGAAATTGTGTTATAGGTACAAAATGAAATATTACTCAGTAATAAAATTATGGCATTTGCAGGTAAATGGAGTTGGAGAATATGCTGAATATTCTCTGGTAATTGGATGCTGATTCACAATGGGGAAGGGGGAATGGGAAGAATGGAAGTGCTTCGGGCAGAGGGGTGGGGAGGAGACATGGGAGCAGGAAAGATGGAATCGGATAAACATCATTGCACTAGGTACGTGTATGACTGCACATATGGTGCAACACTACATCATGGACCATGATTTCATTTCTCTACATTTGTATACACTGTATCAATGCATTCTGTCATGCACGCCTAAGTAGAATAAACAACTGTAGCTGCTAGATAATTTTTTTCTGGCTTTTACTTTGTTTTGGGGGGGGGGGGATAACTCAAATTTTTTCTTTCTTTTATGGTCTTCATATTCTACCTTCCTCTTTGCTTTTTGAAAATCTAGCTTTTCTTTGGTATTCCTCTTCCCTTTTCCTCTTAAAACTGTTCAGCTTATATAACTTCTACCATCACCATTCCTGTTGATGGTACTATGGATATTGACACCTGGTTTAATATTTTTAGTTGTATATGGACACATCTTTATTTTTATGTGGTGCTGAGGATTGAACCCAGTGCCTCATGCATACAAGGCAAGTGCTCTACCACTGGGCCACAATCCTAGCCCTGACACCTTGTTTTTACTTTAATGCTACATCTGGTTCACTGTTTCCCCTTTTCTGCAAGGGGCAGTGGATCAAGTGTATAGGTGCTTTGCCACTTCACTCCTACTCAAGAGGTAGCACACCTAGCTCTATAATCACTCTGAAACTTTAACCAAAAAATGGGGAGGATAACCAGGCTCAAAATAGGCACAGCTGGGGTGGGGGCTGAATGCCAACTCCTGAACTACTCCAGCAGAGAAGCCACCCCCAAACTGGACACACCTATGTAGGGCCATCAGAATTGGTCGCTCACACACTCTTTCAGAATGTACCTTGTTGAGAAGAGTAGATAAGTAATCAGGATATTTCATATACCCTGCCATGTGTAACACAAGTGCCTGATTCATGAGGACCTACAGAGAACAGGTTCCTCAGGCTGACATAGTAATGCATTGTCAAAGTGCACTAGTTGCCACAAAGTATGACACCACAAAACTCAATTGGAAACGTATTCAATTTATGATAAATGTCAGGATACGCTGTTAAATGTCCTAAAAAGGCTCTCATGTTAAAGTGGAAGAAAAATTCAACAAATGGGTAAATCTCATAGAAACACTTATGAATAAACAAGGTGCATGACTAAGAATCAAATTCACTAGAACCGACTCCAAATATTCTGAAGTAGATGAAGTGCCAGGTAAAAAATATTAATGACTACCAATGCTGGATGCGATGGCACATGCCTTGTAATCTCAGTGGCTCAGGAGGCTGAGGCAAGAGGATTGCGAGTTCAAAGCCAGCCTCAGTAAAAGCGAGGTGCTCCACAACTCGGACCCTCTACATAACCTGCAAAATAGGTCTGGGATGTGGCTCAGTGGTAGACTGCCCCTAAGTTCAATCCCCAAGACCCCTCCCCCCAAAAATGAATTCTAAGAACACTAATTGATGAAATTGAGAATGCAATATATGAATCAAATTCATTTTGAAACAACCAAACACTGGAAAGGCAAAGCATAAGTAAAATTATAGAAGCAGACTAATAGCGTAAGCCCAAGGCAGTTTCTAGAGCTTAGGAAAGTGGGCAAATTAGCATTCAGATGGTAACAGACTAGACACTATATAAGGTATCTTGGACAATGTTTTCAAAATCTAAGATTCGGGGCTGGGGTTATGGCTCAGCGGTTGAGCGCTTGCCTCGCATACGTGAGGCACTGGGTTCGATCCTCAGCACCACATAAAGATATTGTGTTCATCTACAACTAAAACAAAATATTAAAAAAAAAAAACAACCTAAGGTTCATGGTCTTAAAGGAATGAAGATTAACAACATTGAAAACATTCAGTGGTAGAAATTTTAACAAATCTAAGGAATGAGATAGACAATGAGGTATTGGAGACTTTTGGAACTACAAGTAGACATGATAAAAAGAACCTCTCCATGACAGGTGCCAAAAATTCAAAATAAAGAATAGCTGTAAGAAGCACCAAGTCACTTATTTAGGGGAAACCCATCAGAAAAACATTTCACAATTGAAACGCTAAAGGCTAGGATGGTGTGGAATGATGTATTTTTACGCCCGGGAAGAATGTCACTCTTGCTATATACATCAAAGCTATCATTTAAAATTTAGGGAAAAATAAAGATCTCCCAAGATAAGCATATGCCAAAGGAATTCATGACTACTAAGCCAGCATTATAGAAGATACTTAATCTCATGGTTTTCTGTGGATAAGATTCCATTAATGTCACTAGGACATCTAAATGAGAAATAGGAAACATTGTAAACAAAAAGGAATAAATATATAACTTTAAATAACCCTGATTGTAGATTATTTTGTCTGCAATAGACTAGTGGATTGGATTAAATAAGACCCAAGTGTTCGGGTGTATTCACATGTGTTTCTTGCAGGCAACAAAGTGAAAGGACAAAACATTACATGTAAGTTAAATCTGAAAGCAAGCAGAAATGGTTATATTTGTAGCTGACAAAGCAGCTTCAAACCAAAACTGATCAGGAGAGAGGCCACTACATTTTAGTAGACAATCCAAGAAGATAATACATATGCGTAGGACGTTAGTACACCCAATTTCATAATAAAAGAACGATAGACCCAATAAAACGGTGAGTTCCACACTCCATAAATGGGTCATCCAGGCAAAAATACAATTAAACTGCACCATAGATCAAAAATACTTAACATCTACAGAATTATATTCCAATGGCATAATACATCTTCAATATCTCAAGGAACATTCTCCAAAATTATATCCTAGGCCATAAAGCAAGTTTAAGTTGTAGATGGACACAATACCTTTTATTAGGTTTTTTAAATGTGCTGGAGATGGAACCCAGTTTCTGATGCATGCCAGGGAAGCACTCTACCACTAAGCCATAACCCCAGCCAGCAAGTTTTAATACCAAAGATGAAATTTCTTGCATTTTATCAGATAATGAAACTAGAAATCAACAGCAAAAGAAACTATGGAAACAGATTGAGAACACATTTCAAATTATAAGTTTAGTCAACTTGGTATAGTTCAAGAAAAAAATTAAATGGGCCTTCAAATCAGCAAAGGAAACCAACAGTGAAATAATCTGCAGAATAGAAAAAACTTTTCTGGCTACTCTTGGCAGAGGATTGCTAACCAGAAGACCTAAAACAACTCAATGGGAAAACAGATGCTTTTCAAAAGTACAAATGACCAACAATCATGAAAATGTTTATTTGGGAAATGCAAATCGAAACCATAATGAGATTCTATTTTACCCCAGTCAGGTTGGCTATCCCAGGGATACAAAAATGATGGTAAAGATGCAGAAGTAAAAGATACCCTTATATGGTATTGGTGGGAATGTAGATTAGTACAGCCACTATTGAAATCATTATGGAAGTTCCTCAAAGTACTAAAAAATGAACAACTATTTGATCTAACCCAACCAGTCTATGTACCCAAAGGAACTAAAGCCAGCATATTAGATACCTGCATAACTGTTTATCTTGGCATGGTTCATAATAGCTAAGTTATGAAATCAACCTAGGTGCCCGAGGGGAGAATGAATAAAGGAAACAATGTATATATACATGGTGGTGTATTATTCAGCCATAAAGAAGAATGAAATGTCCTTTAAAGGAAAATGGAAGTAGAAATCATAATGCATAGTGAAATAAGCCAGACAAGTACTATAAAATGTTTTATCATATATGGAGCCTTTGGAGAGGGAATGTCATAGTAGGGAAACTGCTGGGAAATGGGTAAAGATTATATGGGTGGGGGTGGATATGATCAAAGTATACAAGCATATACTTACATGTAGGAGTATGCCACAATGGAACCATTATCTTTTATAATTAAAATGTACTAATCAAACAAAGCTGGTTATGTGACCTAATATATGATCCCTTCTAAAGTTCCAATGGAAAATATTCAGCAGTTGGTTTGAGTGTTCCATAAATGTTATAGTATGTTTTGCGTATAGTTCCTTGGGTTTTACTTCCCCTTTTGTCTAGATAATCTCTTCATAGTGTTGAAATTCCTCAAATACTGGAGCTTGTGTCTCCTTTTAGATCTAATGTTTATTTTATAAAATTGGTGGTTCCAGCACTAAGTACACACCAGTCTGTAATTATCTGTTGAATTGATACCTTGATTAATATACAGTAACCTCCTTGTCTCTTCCAGTTTTGTCTTAGTCTATTGATATAAATATAGCTATTTCCATTGACTTTAGGTTCCAATTGGCTTAGAGTTATCATTTTCCATCCTTTCGCTTCAGTCCGTATCTTCAAAGTGAATTTCTTTTAAGCTGAATATTGTTGGGTTTGATATTATCCAGTTTCTCTTTCATTTGGAGAACTTAGCCTGTTTATGTTCATGTTGTTATAGGTAAGGACTTTTACCAATTTTTAAATTATTTTTAGTCGTACCTGACAGCAGAACCCGTCTTGATGAATTATACAAGCATGGAATATATCTTATACTAGTTAGAGTCCCATTCTTATGGATATACATGGTGGTAGAATTCACTATTTTCGTCTATGTACATAGGAAAATGTCAGATTCATTCCACTCTTTCCTTTGCCTATTCCCTGTCCATTCCCCATTGTTGAATCTACTGAACTTCTATTCTTTCTCTCACCCACTTCTTGTGGGTTGACTTTTACATATCAGAACATTCAACCTCTGGTCTTTGGGGCCTGGGTTACTTAGCATGATAGTCTCCAAATCAATCCATTTGCTGGCAAATGTCATAGTTATTCTTTATGGCTGAGTAATACTCATGCATGTGTGTGTACATACACACACATTTTGTTTACACTTATCTGTTGAAGGGCACCTAGGTTGATTCCACAATTTAACTTTTGTGAATTGGGCTGCTATAAACTTGTGGATGTGGCTGCATCACTGTAGTACATTGATTTTTAAATCTGGGTATATACCAAGGAGTGGGATAACTGGATCAAATGGTGGTTCCATTCCAACTTTTCTGAGGAATCTCCGTACTGCTTTCCAGAGTGGTGGCACCAATTTCCAGTCCCACCAGCAGTGTATGAGTGAACCATTTCCCCACATCCTTGCCAACATTGTACTTGTATTCTTGATAATTGTCATTCTAACTGGAGTGAGATGAAATCTCTGTAGTTTTAATTTGCATTTCTAATTGCTAGAGATGTTGAACATTTTCATGTATTTGTTGACCATATTTCTCTGAAGGGTCTATTCAGTTCCTTTGCCCACTTATTGATAGGGATTTTTAGTTAGTAAAGTTTTTAGGAAATTCTGTAAGGTGCAGGTGGCAAAGATTTTCTCCCATCCTGCAGGCTTTCTTCACTCTTGTTTCTTTGGCTGTGAAGATTTTTAGTTTGCTGCCATTCCATTTATTCTTGATTTTACTGCTTGAGCTTTAGGGACTTAAGGAAGTCAGTTCCTGAGGCAATGTGTTGGAGTATTAAGAGTAACTTTCCTTCTAGTATGTACAGGGTTTCTGCTCTAATACCTGGGTCTTTGATCCATTTTGAGCCAAGTTTTGTGCAAGGTGAGACATAGGGGTTGATATCATTCTTTTTACATACGAATTTCCAGTCTTCCTAGCATCATTTGTTGAAGAGGCTATCTTTTCTCCAATGTAAATAGCATCTTTGTCTAGTATGAGATAACTGTGTGGGTTTGTGTCTTCTATTCTGTTCCATGGATGGTCTTGCCAATACCATGCTCCTTTTGTTAGTACAGCTCTATTCTATAATTTTAGGTCTGATATTGTGATGCTTCCAGCTTTGCTTTTCTCACTAAAGATTGCTTTGGTTATTCTGGTCCTCTTATTTTTCCTAACTGAATTTCATGACTGATTTTTACTGTTTCCAAGAACATCGTTGAAATTTTGATGGGAGTTCCAGTGATTCTCTATAGCACTTTTGGTAGTATGGCCATTTTGACAATATTAACTGTCTAGCTGAGAACATGGGATATCTTTCCATCTTCTAAGGTCTGAATTTCTTTAAAGTTCTGTAATTGTCATTGTAGCAGTCTTTCCCATCTTTTGTTAGATTGATTCCCAGGTATTTTTTTTGTTACTGTGAATGGGATGGTACTCCTAGTTTCTCTTTCAGCTGATTTGGTCATTGGAGTATAGAAACACAATTGATTTGAGTGTTAATTTTGTATCCTGCTACTGTACTGAATTCATTTGAGTTCTAGAAGTTTTCTGGTATTTTTTGGATCTTCTGAATTTAGGATCATGTAATCAGCAAACAGTGCTAGTTTTAGCTCTTCTTTCCTATTTGTAAAGAACTGGCCTAATTGCTCTGCCTAGAGACTTGAAGACTGTTCAGTAGAAGTGGTGAAAGTGGGCTTCCCTATCTTTTCCTGTCTTTAGGGGGAATGCTTTGTTTTTCTCCATTTAGAATGTTGGCCTTCGGTATGTTGTATATAGCTTTTACAAGGCTGAGATGTGATCCTTTTATTCCTATTTTTTTCTAGTGCTTTACTCATGAATGGATGCTGTATTTTGTCAAATGCCTTTTCAGCATCTATTGATTATGTGATTCTTAGTCTGTTTTATGATAAATTACGTTTATTGACTTCTGTATGTTGAACCATCCTTACTACCCTGGGATAAAACCCACTTAGCCTTGGTGCACTATCTTTCAAAAACGTTTTTGTACGTGATTTGCCAGTATTTTGAGATTTTTTTTTATCTGTTCATCAGATATTGGTCTGAAGTTTTCTTTCCTCGATGTTTTTTTGTCTGGCTTTGGTATCAGGGTGATATTAGCTTCATAGGATGAGTTTGGAAGAGTTCACTCCTTTTCTGTTTCATGGAATAATTTGAGGAGAATTGGTATTAACTGCTTTTTAAAGATGTGGTAGACTTGGCTGAGGATCCATTTGGTCCTGGGCTTTTCTTTGTTGGTAGGCTTCTTGATGACTTCAGTCTCATTACTTGAAATTGACTTAAATTTTCTATATCCTGTTTCAATTTGGGTAGGTCATATGTCTCTAGGAATTTATCAATGTATTAAAGATTTTCTAGCTTCTTTGGCATAGATTTTCAAAATAGTTTCTGATTATCCTCTATTTCAGTAGGTCTGATATTTCCATTTTCATCACAGATTTTAGTAATTTGCATATTTTCTCTTAGCTTGGCTAAGGGTTTATTTGGTTGGTTTATTTCAAAAAAAAAACTTTTTGATTGCTGATGTTTTTGAATTTTATTCTCAATCATTGATTTCAGCTCTGATTTTATTTCCTGTCTTCTGATTTTGGTGTTGGTTTGTTTTCTAGGGCCTTACAATGTGATGTTAGATTATTTAGTATCTATTCTGTTAATGTATGAGCTCAATTCTATGAGCTTTCCTCTTAGAACCACCTTCATACAGAAATTCATTTCATTATTCCCATTGACCTCTTAAGTATTTCATCCCTGATTTCTTCTGCTATCCATTTATCACTAAATAGTGAATTATTTAGTGTCCAGGTGTTAGAACATTTCTATTATGGATTTTTTGGGGGAGGGGGTACCAGGGATTGAACTCAGGGGCACTTGCCCACTGAGCTACATCCGCAGCCATATTTTGTATTTTTAGAGACAAGGTCTCATTGAGTTTCTTAGTACCTCACTTGCTGAGGCTACCTTTTGAAACTGATCCTCTTGCCTCAGCCTCCTGAAATGCTGGGATTACAGGCATGAGCCACCATGCCAAGCTAATTTTATTCCATTATCTTATACAATGCAGGGTATTATGTCTCTTTTGTATTTGCTAAGAGTTGCTTTGTATTCTAAAATATGGTTTATTTTGGAAAATGTTCCATGTGAAGTTCAGAAGAAAGTATTCATTCTGATGGATGAAATGTTCTGTATATGTACATTGTCTAAATTATTTCTGTAGCTTCTTTAGTTTGGATGGCTGTCTAGTGATGAGAGGCATGTTAAAATCACCCAGTATTGTTTTGTGGTCTATTTAATTCTTGATACTGAGAAGGGTTTGTTTAATATATGTATATGCTCCATTGTTTGGGGCATAAATATTATGTCATGTTCATATATAATTCCTTTTGACCAGTATGAAATGAACTTCTTGGTCCCTTCTGATTAACTTTGGCTTTAAGTATACTTTATCAGACATAAGAACAGAAACCCCTGTTTACATGAACCAGGTAAATTATAGTTGTTTTCCCCCCATCCTTTCACCTTCAATCTCTATCTTTTAGGTGAGTTTCTTGGAAACAGCATATTTGTGTTTTGTTTTGTTTTAATCCAATCTGCCAGCCTATGTCTTTTGGTGAGTTGAGTCTATTATTATTCAGTGTTATTGAGAAATCACTTTTCTCCTGTCAACTTGATTTATTTCTAGTTTTTAAATTAGATTCTCCTTTGGCATACTACTCTAGTTTAGTTTCACCCTCTGCTGGTTTTCATTTGAATTCCCCATGTCTTAAACTATTTCATTGAGTATGTTTGTAGTGCTGGCTTTCTAGTTGTGAAGTCTTTTAACTTTTGTTTATCATGGAAGGTTTTTACCTCATCAATCTGAAGCTTAATTTTGCTGGATACAGTATTCTTGGTTGACATCCACTTTCCTTTAGAGCTTGGTATATATTACTAAGACCTTTTAGCTTTTAGGGTAAGGGTTGAAAAATCGGCTGAGATCCAGATTGGTTTACCTCAAAATGTGACCAGTCATTTTTTCAGTCATTTTTTTAATTCTATCCTTATTCTGTAAGGTATTTTCATACTGTGTCTAGGAGTAGGTCTGTAATTTTGTATATTTGGAGTCCTGTATGTTTCCTGTACTTGGTTTTTGATATTTGATTTCATTCTAGTGCTTCCTGCTAATCTACCATCTTGTTTTGAAAAATCTTTATTGTAGTCTTCCTGTTTTGTGTGTGGTTTGGGTGGGGGTTTACTACACTGATAATGTTTATTTTGTTTCTTTTTTGTGCATCTACTATTTGGATTTATACTTGGACATGTTTTTACTTTTGGAAGTAGGACTCCCTTTAGTATATTTTGGAAGACTATCATAGAGGTCATAAATTGTTTTTGCTTATCTCAGGTCTTTATTTCCTATCCATTTCTGAAGGATAGCCATACTTAATAGTTTCATGAATTTTAATCATTGTCTTTCAGGGATGTGAATTCCTACAAATTTCTAGATATTTTTCTTAGAAATCTGCTTTTAATCTAGTAAGGATGCCATCAAATGTGACTTGGGATTTTTCGTTTCCTATATTTTTTATGGTCTAATTATAATATGCCATGGTGAAGATATTTTCTGGTCATATCGGTTCAGGATCTATAAGCCTCTATACCTGGATGTTGAAATACTTCTCAAGATTAGGAAAGATTCTGCTACTACATCATTGAATAATTTTTTCTAAGTCCTTAATCTTTACCACCTCACTTTCAGATATTCCAAAGATGCAGAAATTTGCTCATTTAATGGTGTCCCAACTTTTTAAGATGTTCTCTTCATTATTACTACTATTACATCATCTTCCCTTTTGTTTCCAAATGGAATTTCAAAGAACTGTCCTTGAGTTCAGATATTATTCTGCTTGATCTAGTCTGTTTAGACTTTCAACCACATTTTTAATCAATTTATTCAGATGTTCATTCCCAAGATTTGTTTGCTCTTTCAAAATCTCTCTGCTAAATTTCTCATGCATATCCTGCATTCTATACCTACTTTCAATTAACCTTCTATATTCTCTCAGATCTCTTTGAGCTTTTATAAATCTTTCAAATTTGGGGGCATCTCATCCATTTTTTCTTTCCAAATGTGTTGATAGAGAATAATCTTTGGGTTGTGTTGTAATGCCCAGACTCGAGACCACCAGAGACCACCAGGAGTCCGATTCCGATGTAATCACAAAAGGGTCTTTAATTCAAACTCGACTAGGGTCCGCCAACCCACACCAACGCAGTGGGTTAGGAAGCGTGGCCCCGAGTCTAGGGGAGCAGGGATTTTTATGGGTTACAATCGCAAGCAGGGGAGTACATGCCTTGGCGCTACATGATTGGGTAAGGGAAAACGCGCGCAGGGGGAACAGCAGTAGGATTGGATGAGGATGCGTGAAGTCACTGGGTGGTCAGTGGGCCTTTAGACTGATAGGTCTGGCTACAATGGGCCCAGTTGACCTTTAGGTTATTGATAGGTCTGGCTACAGTGAGCTCATTGCCTGGCCTTCTGATTAGCTGACTTAAGTTGTAGAACCACTTTTTGGCGCCAGGGAGGGGTGCCTTTGTGTTGCAACTTCCAGTAACTGGGTGGGGGACCTAGGGCTCTGGACAAGAGGCCTAGAGTCACAAAATGGCTTTAGTCTGGTCCTTTCAGTGTCATTAACTTTTTCCATATATCTTGTGCTCCTACATTGATATTTGTTCATCTGTTGTTAGATAGCTTTTTTTTTTTTTTTGAGTGACCTTAGTAATTGACTTAAGGTGTGTGTCTTGGAATGTCATTTTGTGAAGCAATGCTGGCTTTAGTTTTAGCTGAACACTCCTGTTGCCTTTTGGACTGTCATTAGACATTTGGGCACAGTGTATGGCATGTCCAAATCAGAGACCCATGTTTCTATGAGCCATGCAATACTGAGAATATGCTGGCAGTTCAGGCAGATATGTAGATAGCAATAGATATGGGGTATTCATTGTGTGACAACTCTTACAATGAGAGTTGACCCTGACTGGGTGATGGGAGTTTCCTCAAGCACTGTTAGCTCTGTTACTAGCAACAGAACCTCTGGCATTTGTGGTACTAGTAGTGGTAAGGGTCCTGAAGCACTTGTCCTCTGACCAGACAGTGGTGCAGGCTCAGGCATTGTGGGAGAGACAATGGCAGGAATCTAAACACCCACTATGTGGTGCTCGCTCCTAGTCCTGACAGCTGTACATGGTCTGGCAAGGTGTGGGGGCAGCTGGCACTGGAAACCATATAGTTTGGTGACAGCAAGAACTGATATCTTTCTCCTGCTACTATGTTAGTGTCCACTGGGGAGCAGGACTGCAGTTCCTGTGGACATGCATACCCAGGAATCATACACTGGCAGTGTTTTTCTGTCCCATCTCCTTCAGCTATCTATGCCTTCCCAGGAGTGAGCAAGAGTGGAATATGACTAGAACCAGGCTGTTTCCCTCTAGGACTCATTTGGCAGTGTGTGCCTGAGGCAGCGTGACAGTCTGAGTTACAACATTGCTCAGGGCTGCCTCAGCCTGCTATTCTGTGCAGGTCAGCCATGGAACAATGGTGTTGCCCTGTGTACAACACAGGGAAGGGGGCAATAGGAGCTGTGTGGATACCTGCCTTGAGTCCTGGCACAGGCTCAAACACACACATTGCTGGTCACACTCTTGGTCTCAGAAGGCAAGCTGCCTAATCTCTGATAACTGATAAATGGCAATGCCCTCCATTCTCCCATTGAGGAGCATTATAATGATCATTAATTCAATAAAAAGTGACTATGAATGTGGCATTGTTAGTTTAAAATGCCAGAGTGCATGACCCAGGAAGTACTTGTCCTGGCATTTAGGATCTAGCAGGGAGATAGGGATTTAATAACACACATAATAGCTGGGTGTGGTGGCATAGTGCATGCCTGTAATCCTAGACTCAGGAGGCTGAGATAGGATTGCAAGTTCTATAACCAGCCTCAGCAAATTAAGGAGACCTTAAAAAGCATAAAAAGGGTGGTGGGGTGCCGCTGGGGATGTGGCTCAGTGGTTGAGTGCCCCTAGGTTTAAATCTGTCCCCCACCCCAAAAAAAAAAAAAACAAAACCCAAGTAATCATGTGGCCATATTTGAAGTAAATGGTAGAAAAACAGAATGTCATGTGGGTGGTTCCTAAAGTGCATTTAAAATCAGCTTTCTAAGATTTTTTTTTCCCCCTAACAACAAAATGAGAAGAACCATTTATACTGGCCCTAGAATGAAAAAGTTTGAGGCCTTTGCAAAACTAGGCCAGTGGGACTAGAATGAATAGAACAATGCACAGTGGTTAGCAGTGTAGCCAGGTTCCCACGGTTTTTCTATACACATTATTTATGAAGCACTCATTTTGCCTGTGACTTTGCACTAAGTCCTCAAAACGTATTGCAATGTTAATTCTCCTGTAGGGTTAGTAATTAGTATCTCCAGTTTACATAGGAGAAAGGAAGGTTTATAGAAATCATCCATATTATTCTTCTAGAAGTGAAAAATGATTTTCTATGCATTAATATTCATAGTGAAAATTAATAAAAGCCCGTTCATAAATCCTAGTTCTAAGTTTAACATCTTTTAAACTTTAAAATTAAATTTTGGTAAGCAAGTTAACAATGAATTCAATGCATAAACCTAAAAACACCTCAACTGGAAATAAATGGTATGCGCTTTCACATCTTTGTCTAAAAGATGATCTGATGTGTAAGGCATCACAAACTATCAAATTCTCATGTGATGAGGTAAAAACTGAAGTGTCAAAACATTTTTGATAATTAGTTCAAAAATTTTTTTAAAAAGCAATTGCACCAACTTAGAGTTCCTATAGCTGCATTAATACATTTATAAATATATATACCTAGTACTGTTTTTTCCAATTGATATACTATTGAAACAATAACTAGTCTCAAACTTGTGTCTAAAATTTAATATTTTGTAATTAAGAATACTTACCCATGCCAACGTACACACACAATCAGACCAAAGTTAAATACCAGTCATAGGCTATAAAATAAGCCATTCTTCATTATGGACTATATGGCATGTAATACTGATGTGTAAGGTATATCCACTAACTCTACCACCGGTCTGGCAGGTTTTACAGTGCTCAAAACACCTTTACCTCAAAGTTTGAGGCAAAGCAGCAAAAGAACATCCAATATATAAAATATCTGGAACATTATTAGCACTCTGTTAGTGACAAGAATTAAATCCAGTGTTAAAAGTTCAAAGCAGGAAGATTAACATTCAGAAAGCATTTCTCAAAGATAGAAAATAAGGCACTGAAGAGAATAGGAACATATGAAGATATGCCTTATAATGCATAATCAAAAACTAGTAGGCTGTCACAGCTCTAACTCTTCATTGTTTCAATTCTTACGCTTTTCCAAAATGTCAAAGCTAGGGAGATGCATAATTCCTTTTGTAGGATAAATGAAATAAGTAATGGTAGATTCTGGCAGGGGAAATAAGATATACAAACTGTACAATACTCACTTTTTTATTTTTATATATTTATATTAGGATATTGTACAATTTTCAAAGCTAGTAATCTTTGTGTTTTTAAAGCATAACAAAAGTATTTCACAAAAGTTCATATTACAGTACTATTGAAATATGAGGCATAGACTAATTTATGGGTTATAAACAATACATTCATTTTAAAGAATAAACATTTAATGTGAATAACATTTTGGTTAAAATAAATATGGTAAATGTTAATGGCAACACCTGAAGTATATGAATATAAGAAAGGTGTTCTGTAATAGACACTACATAGAATGTTAGAGCATTCATGAAATGGCTGTATATCTTACTAAATTTACAATCATTGCACATTGTTGAGCACTTTATTTATATAGATACCCTTCATTCACCACTCCTAAACCTCAACATAGAAAAGTTACTCCATGCTTTCCCCTGAGTAACTGGTACCAATGGTTAAATAAGGTTTAGAATCAGATGTACCTTTCATTTTACTGCTTCTCAAATAAATTCAAATGTTTAACTTAATATAAATTTTACTTATAAAAAAGTATAAAGAGAACATTCACAGGTGATTAGAACTTGCAATCATCTTCATAATTATTTGAAATGATCTCATTCAAAATTAAATTTGATTTTACCCAGTTTCTTCAGGAAAAAAATTACTGGGATTAAAATATTTGAAACAATAGTTTCCACCAATAGAAAATAGTAACAAATTTTCCTGACCATCAAACTCTTCCCAGCTACTTTCTAGCAAATAAGTTCACTGAGAAGAAATCTTAAAAGTCACTGTGAGGGGATTAAGCTGATGAACTTTAGATTTGTGTATTCAAGACTGCAAGGAGGAGAGGATCTGTTCCAATCAGATATTACATTAAAACAAATGTGACGCTAATGGTCAACAAAACCCCTTCTCAGGCTTCTGGGGATAAGCCTATTGATGCACAGTGTAAATGTTATGAGTCATTAAAATCTGGGAAATACAATATCCAGCCCTCATGAAAAAGACCAACCAGGTTTCCTTTGTCTATTCCTAGAAAATACTCCCCTTCAAATATAATATGCAACCTATTAAATGCTTTTTGCCCTGTATGTGTTTTTAAACTTTACAAGTTACTTGAAAGTATTCAAATGAGCCTAAGAAAACTGCTATGGGAGCTAGCAGGTGTATTGGCTAAAGGCAGGTGTTCTCTGAACATAAGGTTTTCATGTTGGCAAGATGATCCATCCTAAGGCTTTGTGGTGGCAAGCACAGCATCCTTTAAGAGTGACTGCCACTGGGTCTTTTGGTGTTACAACTCTGTAAAGAACTGGTTGCTACTAATATGAAGGCATTCAGGGAAAACACATTTCCATAATAGCATTTACTAAAACTCTGCCCATTTCCTTGCACTATACTAAGCATTACCATCTCTGTCATCTTCATGCTTACAGTACTCTGCTCAAGTTTCTCAACAGAAATGTTAGTCACAATTCTGGCTGTAATGGCCATTTTTCATTTCCTTTAACATTTTAAAATTACAACCTTTTGTCAAATGAAAACAGTGTCAACATTCACAGGTACATTATAACACACATCCTTTCTTCCTCTAATAAGACTAAGAACACGTATACAAGGTGGCCCAAATTTAAGTGTTCAATCTGAGGAATTGTTGGTATACTAAATATTTCTCAAAAGGGAATTATGTTCTCAGAAAATCTGAAACAGTAATGGACAAAATGCACATATAAATAAGAAAATAACTTGAATATAAAAATTTCTGAAGGGGACTGATCAAGACTTTAATAAAATCTACAAATAAAAACATATGCTTACACTATAGTGTAAAATGAGTTAAAATGCGTTTAGATTTATAAAGAAACTGAAATATAGTACTGCAAAGTTATTCAAAATAGTTTTCAAATGTACAAACAATAGTAACACACAAAAAGCCTTGAGCAATGTGCAACTTTAAAATTACTTATACCAGCCAATCGAGTCCTTAACCACTTTTTAAATGGATTCATTTATACCATTTTAATGTAAAGAATATCAAAGATATTAAAGCAAAACAAAGACTTTTCAGTGTCTGACTCATATTTCGTCCCCAAATCTTTTCACATTTAATAGTTGCATTTTGAATGTCTAAGAATTTTAAATGTTTCTCAGTCTATTTAATAGAATTACATACTGAAAGCTACAATGCTAAGAGCTAAGACATACTTCAAATGTTAAAGAAAATCACAAGTTCACAATGGTGTTCATTTCAATATCTATAAATAACTAAAAAGCAAACAAGTCAAACGTTCAGGTACTTTGATCAGGTTTCACACCTCTTCTGATTTGCGCCAAGTGCACCTTCAATATTTGGCACTCAGTCTATCAGCAGAAAACTCGATTCTAAAAGCCTTTAGCTATAAAACTACCCTGTATCACTCACTTTCCTAACATGCATTTTGATTATCCTGAAGACATTCTGGGTTGCATAAAGGTGATTTAGACTGGTACAAAATGAAGCTTACATGAAAACTGGCTAAGGATTCAAAGCCCATTAGCTCTGAAATATTAATCTTAACACCCAGACAAAAAGGGGAGGTATGATTTGCACAAAAATACTTTAAGTTATTTTGGTTATGTTCTTCATGATCATAGCATGTTTAGCTGCTTGCAGTGCACGCATGCATCCTCTTTGCCACGTCATAAACATAGGTGATGTCTGGTCGCTTCTCTGGATCCGGGTTGATACACACATTGACTAACTGCCGTAGCTGCAAAGAAAGGAAAACAGCATAATCACTTAAACCAACCTTTTGTGTTTTCAAGAAATTCTGAACGAAAGTATATTTTGACTAAATATTCCTTCTAGAACTATGATTGCCGTTAATGATTTTACAATTAAATGTTCTAAAGAATATACTCACTGGAGAGTATTCTCAAGTTTCCAGATTTTAAAATGGACTTTTTTTTTAAGAAGTTTATATTGGAAAACAGCAGTTACGAAGGAACATTTTTCATTTTTAACTACAAGGCTCCAAGCTAACTATAGTTATATGCATGAATTTAACCTAGAACTCAGTACATTAGCCTTGATTATAAGCTTAAATTTTTGTAAGGTTATAAGGATGAACCATTTCATATAAATGTATATACATGAGCTTTCTCTTAAGAGAACGTTCGTCTAAATTAAGGATAAGTAAACTGACCAAGGGAGATTATAAGTATTGTTCCAATCCTTGAGGTTCATTTATATCATAATAAAAGTAAGGAACTAACTTCACTTCTGGTCCAGATCCACTGAGTAGGGATAATCCAGGATTTTCTCAATTATAATTGCCTCCAGTTTAGTCTTATATAACACTATTTTTCATTTGTAGATTCTTCGGTCTCATGTGTTAAGAAAAATTTAGACATTTTGAAAACCTTTACGCACTAACTCCTTTGGCAAATATGTTAGCATTTAGTAAACTACTAAATTACCATAACTTTTTTGTAGTCCTCAATTTCTACCACAAGACAATTTTCAACTAGAAGATAACAAAAGCCATTTCGTCTGTGGGCTGACTTGATTAGTATCACTGTCTGGAGGGCTAATGGCAGGAAGAGATGTTATTCTGAAAGAACTGTGCAAAGGAGCCTGCCAGACGAGGGGTCGGGTTTGGGTGAGGAGACAGGTGGAAACCAATCTTGCTGAAGGCACTTTGCAGCCTCGTGCCCTTAGGGAAGTCTCTGGAGGTTTATTTCTTCATCTCCTCCAACCTCACTATGTAACAGATGATCAATGAGTTCTCCAAGCTCACTGCTTAAATTGTATAATTCTAGCAGAATAAAATTTAATGACTCAGTGTTAGTCACACTGATAATGCTGAATGGCAATATCGTATCTGAGAAGGCTTAAAGATTTCAATTTATATTCCTTGCAAAAGAGCACCGCAATATACAAGGCATTTTACTATGGTGACCAGAGAAATTTAAATCAGAAAGGGGTTGCATTTTGCTAGTTTAAAACAAAATATATCCACTTATGCACCACTCCGGAGAAACATAAAGACAGTGTTCTAATAGGTCATCCAACCATTAGATACTTTGTTTAGAGATTTAAAATGATGATGAAAGGATAACTGATGAAAAAATTCAGTAACCAAAATACAAGTAGATGTGATGACTCCTCTTGACTTCATAACACTGCCACGCCCTTCAAGCTAGTTCAGAAACCTCACTTGCCTAAACTTTCAGAATAAGGTGGAATTTCCAACTTGACAATGACTGGTCCTAAGTCCTCCTGACATGAGGAAAAACCACCCAAGACTAGAGACAGAATGATGCAAGGCTGGCTGAATATGGTGAGGCGCTAGCTCTCCAAAGTAAAAGATAAGAACCAGAAAGTTTTAAAAAGAATAAAGTAAATAGATAATGGGAACAAGAGGAAGCATTTGAGAGGCAAGTGCTCCTAAAGGACAGCATGTCAAGGGACAACAGGTAAATCAACCCTTGGGTAGAGGGAGCCACAATTTTGTTTTCCTTTCTCTATTGGTTGGTCCAATCACCACCAAATATGAAATTTATTTTGCCATATTTTCCAGAGAAATTACTGACAGATCATCACAAAACCTCAAATATGTTAAAATCAGAATATGTATACCTGAACACATCTATGAATCAAATCTGTTATTTTTCCTGAACTATGCTATTAAAATCTGAAAAATCCTATAAAATTAAAACATGCCTTGGCAATGATCCTCCCTTGCTATACACCAATATTTCTAAAGGATCTATGCCATAGTACACTGATGACAGACTAAATCAAAGTATCCATCCCCAAATGCAGGCTTGATCAGGATGACAGACTGACTTAGATGCCTGACGCTCTTGTCCTTTCCACCCCACCCTTCCTCTCCTTTCATTATTCGTTTACTTGTCTATTCAATAAATTCTTGGAGTATTAGGTACCATTTTATTAGGCGGCAAGGATGAAGTGATAAATGAAACAGATATGACACCTGCCCTTATATAGTTTACAATCAAGTGAGAGCAGATAGCAAACAAATGATAACAAGGAAATAGAAATAAATTAGGGAGGAAATGGTAGTTAAGCTATAAATAAGTATATCAAGATACTTGTGAGACAGAGGTAAGACTGTGTGCCTGCCCAGAAAAGGGAATAATTACTGTCATTTTTCTGGGTGGTTCCACTTCATTCACTAAAGACAGCCAGGTGACAGTGATCTCCATTCCTAGCATCTATAACCACCATTTGGAGGCACTCTGGCACCCACTTTGGATGTTCCATTGAATGCTAAAGTTTCTTGATAATCTGGGCTTAATCTTCACTTCCACTTCCTTTTAGTCTCTGCTTCCCAGGGCTATAACCTGTTCCTTAAAATGTCTGATGACGCATCAGAAATGTAAATACCACCTGCTATCCTTTCTCTGGCCTCACAGTATGTTGATTGGATTTGAGATTATTTAAGATCTTTCATCCCAGTCATTCACTTCTAGACCTTTAACTTTAGCATTCCTTTCCTAGTTTCCTTTGTAGGTTTGCTTTTCTTGAAAGATCATTCCTGTTAGTGTGCCCTCAAAGTGTTATATTTTTCCTTCAACCTAGCACTGACTAAATTTGAACTATAAGCATTTCAACAGTTACCCATTACCCTCTGGGAAGTCTGTCACCTAGCATGGAAAAATGTGGGCTTCTAAAATGTGGCTCCTACTTACCTTTCTGGCCTCTCACCTAGCCCCACAGTATATTCTAACTATAATGAAGTACTTGGAGTTCTGTGATCATCAAACTGTATTATGTCCCTACATCTTTATTTTGCTCCTTTGCTTATAGTGCCTCCCCTCCAGACCCTATTGGCCATAAGTGTTCATTTCTACTTGGCCTCCATTGTACCTATAACCGACTTGTGCTCACTGGCATTTTAAATAAAGGAGCAACTCCGACGTGAAGGTAAATGGAATGTTTTATGAGGTGGAATGAGCTGAAATCTGAAGCATGAATATAATCTTAATTTATTAAAGGAATGGAAATTCCTCGAAAGGAGGCAACAATGAACAAAGATGCTTGGCCAAAAGTATGAGGTGTATGACAGCGATGTCAACTACTTCTGAATGATTAGGAAGCAACAGGACTGAAATAATAAGCTGGGGTCAAAAAGACTTAAGGATTTAGAATCCATTCCTATAGGCAACTGGAAGTCAGTATTTAAGAGCCAGGAGGGGGAGAGGACAAGAGATCCATTTCAGTACATGTTTTCTTGGAACAAAGATGGAGCACAAAAGAGAACAATGCCAGCAGAACAAGCCAATTAAGATTTCAGGCAAGAAACAGTATTCATCACAAGTTTTCATCTGGGCATCTGAAAGCATGTAAACAGTATGTGAAGGAATATTGAGTTTTGAAGACAACACATTTGAGATACTGATATTTTGAGATTTGGATAGAAATGAGTTCCTAAATTTTTGGTTTCATTCTGTATCCATATCTAGATGTTTAGATACGGATACTATATGACTTTACTACATCTAGATTTTGAAGATGGCTCAAATGACACAGTAACCTATATGAAACAATTTTATGGTGAGGTTCTCAATTATTCATGTGTTAATGTAGTCTTAAAGGGGAGGTATCATTCTTGATTATAAAAATGTCACATATTTACATAGAATTGAACATATTAAATCCTCCATATTCTTTGTACTGGGGATTGAACCCAGGGCCTCACATATGCTAGGCAAGCACTTTACTACTGATAAATATCTCCAACCCTTTTTATAATTTTCTTTTTAGACAGGGTCTTAGTTGCGAGCTGGACTCAAACTTGAAATCCTCCTGAGCCTCCCAACTAGTTGATTCTGGGCATGTCACCACACTCATCCTTTAGTATCAACATCTAAAACACTGTTATCTTCCATAACAATTTTATTTTATAGATTAAGAAACTAAGAACCACTTAAACAAAATGAAGCTTGAATTGAATCAAGTCACTTGATTTTGGTGGGGGGGGGGGGTACCAGGATTGAACTCAGGGGTACTCGACCACTGAGCCACATCCCCAGCCCTGTTTTGTTTTTATTTAGAGACAGGGTCTCACTGAGTTGCTTAGCACCTTGCTGTTGCTGAGGCTGGCTTTTAACCTCCTGTCTCAGCCTCCCAAAGTGTTGAGATTACAGGTGTGCACCCAAGAAGTCATTTAGGAAATCATTTAATTATTAGTGCAGGTCTTTTCCACTTGCCTTGGTGAAAAGCTTTCTTGCTTTTACTTGGTCTTCTGGTTTGACTTTATCATGATGCATAATACAGCTTCGCCTGCATAATGATTATCAGTAAGTAACAAACTGGTTGAATTTTAACTCATCACGATAAAGAAATGTCCTGAGTTGAGGCAGCATCTGAGTTCCCATTGAGAGAGCTGAGTTAGTAGGTGGTCATGACAGTGGAGAAAGTAACCCATTTCAGGTAGTTTATTCCACTGAGACTGGTCTGACTTCCATCCAGTAAACAGTGGGGAGATGCCTCAGATTTCATTAAAGGTGTCAACTGAATTTGCTCTTCATTTCCTCTTGGGCAAATCGGCAGAATAGGATCCAGGTCTTTGTCAAAGAATATACAAAGAATATATAACCCTGAATAGAGTCCGCATGGTAGGTCCTAAAAATTTAGGATGACTCTGTAATGACTATAATTCACTATTACAGTTTAGCATAAGTCCTTTCTACAGTGTGCAAAATTACATACTGGGAGCACATTAGTTTCTAAAACTTTTAATGTTTACATTTGAATTTTAATGAACACCACTTAGGTGTTTGTGAAAGACACTGGCACATTACTTATGGATCCTTAAATATTTCCATCATTTAGTAGGAAACTTTAGTTGAGAAATTGGTACATATCCTATTTATAAACAATGCTATATTTTCCATTGCTATGACAAAGGAAGCAATAATCCAAAAAGCAACTGTTAGCCATTAGGTCAGGCATATTTACATTCCCTTTTATTGTGGTTCTAAATTTGTACTTGGGTTCCTATTAATAGCCAACAAGTCATGTTTGCAGTTATCTCAAATCTTTTTTGAAAAAGTGGATTCTAAATTATACAATTCAAGATTTACAAATGTGGAGTTCTCAGTTTAATGTAGTTTTCAAAATACAGATAACTTAGGTCTAAAAATATGAGTTGGGAAAATCAGTTGCAATAGTCCCTTGGCATAGGGAGGGAGAAAAATGTGATTAACAACCATGGACTATTTTATATCTTAAGCTTTAATAATGTGGTTAAAAATGTAGATTCATATGGATCTATTTTATTAGACTAGATAAAAAGGTTAGTCACTTACTTCTTTAATGTACCCCAAATTATTTTTAGATGGTAGTTATTTGTGCCTTTGCCATAATGAACAGGAAGATAATTTCCTATGTATCAGAAACCAGAGAAAGCATTGATAGAGTTCAAAATTAAAGGAATAGCAAAACACTGAGCTTTGCCAAATAGTACTAGATTTTTAAGCTGTTAAATATACATAACAGGTTGATTTACTCAGGGGCTTTTTTTTGTAGCTGGTGGACATATTGAGAGGCTGTTTTTTATTTAGATAATCCATAGAATAGGTTTTCTAAAACTGCAGTGGAAATATAGTCCCCTGAATATTCTCAAATCTAAAGACATCTTTATCAGCATGCATTCTGAAGCTCCATAGTTAGAGAATAAAGGAAAGAGAACTACTGGCTCAAAGCTGCTATCTATGAACAAGTCTATGCATTTTTACATGATTTACCTTACTGGATCTTCATAACTACTCTATGCAGAGGGCACTACTATTACATAAAATGTTACACAATACTAACCTTCATAAAGTCACGAAAGCAGAAAAGGACAGGACCCAATTTGAACAGCCTAGTTTCGGAACCCAGGTTTTTAAACAATTGTTAAACTGCCAGCGGAAAGTTCTAACTTAATCTGCAGGTTCCCTAATGCCCACCTCTTCACAAAGGTGAGGTGACCTTCCACAAAATCAAGGGCAGACCATTAGACTGACTCTCAAAGGACTGCCAACTCTGATACAAGTTACTCTGATTTCTGAAATTAATGGATTTGCCTTCATATTTCACAAACCAATAAATTTTGCCTATGACTTGACAAAACTCATGAGACGTGGGCCTACTTTATCCATGAGAGATCCTCTTAGAGTGAAAATGTAATGTTTCTAACCTGATTTGTTCATTAAAAGCAGTGGTAACACCCTCCAAACCAAATTCACATACAAGTTAAAATACAAGTACATTTTATTTGGAATAAGGAAACTATTCAAGAGGCTGGGGGTGTTGCTCAGTACCACCAAAAAAACAAAACAAAACAAAAAAAACCCCAAAACACTTAGTGACCTAATAAATGACTTCTTTAATTTTAAAAATCTATTTGTCAGGTTTCTAATAGGGGCAATCATTTGCTCAGAAAATTTTGATGCTTGAATTGGGGGGGTGACTTTCCATTTTAAATTTTAGAAATTCATGATCAATAGATGTAAAAGTTTACTACTACTTTGTTTAAAAAAAAAAAGTCAAATGGGCAAAACAACATTGGAGAAAACATAGAAACATCTAAAGCAAAAGCATATAAATTAAAAACAAAATGGATGTTCTGTACCATTTCTGAAGGATTACAAAGTCATAAGCTAATTTTTTTAGAAAGTAGGTAGAATACTATCAAAGCAAATAGGTTGAAACCAGAAATATTAAAAAGAGTATAACATTGTTGTCAGCGTGATAACCCAATTACAGATCAAGTTCAGTCACGTACAGGTAATAACAATAGGGCTCTTTGTGCATTATAGCTTTAGGTCACTAACACAATTCTCAATAGAAAAATAAAGTCTACCGCTATTTGTACTGTTTCTTTTCCACCCCCATCTTAATCCCTCTGAGACCAATTATGTTATATCAGCCTCCCAGATATACCCAATTTCCATCTACCCAAGGACATATTTTAGTACCCCAAAGTGGGCCTAATACATTGAAGTACACTATATTTTGGAGCTTTAAATATATTTATATAAAAAGATGAAGCATATCCAACTTGTACACCAAAGTGTCACTAGTGATTGACTTGGGGGCAGAGGGAAATGGAAAAAGTAACAAAGATATAAAGTGCTGTAATGTCTATATTTCACAGTTGAAGATCATTGAGTGCCTTTTAAAAACAAAGTCTCACAGAAAGTTACATGGTCTTTTAGGATCCCACAGGATATGTGAAATATAGGACACCGTTTTGGATTTGTCTTCAAGGAGCAAGTCTCTGGTGTTACTTCAGAAGCATAGGTGAACAAGGGCTTGCTTAAATATGTTTTTAAAAATAAAAATGCAAGGTTCAAAGCTTAAGGATCTAGTCTCAAATGGCAACTTTTAGTAAGGTGGCCAATTGATAATTACACCTAAGAATATCAAACAATAAAATTTTTAGGTAGAAAAATGTTAACTGGTTGAGGTAATAATGCTAGTTTTAATGCTATAATTTTAACATAATTGTTAAATTATTAACACTATATATCTTTACATTTTAAAGTAAAACATTCTCACCATTTGGCATTTGACTACATAATAACAAGGACCATGGAAATACTCAAACTGATTTACTTTCAAATATTAGTGCCACAAAATATCCTTACATTGGTGTTGACAATTCCAATATTATAGTTCTAAGAATATTTAAGCAACATTGGTTAATTTCCAACAACAACTCTAGGGAACTGATAGTTCTTTTTTTTTTTTTGGTACTGGGGATTGAATGCAGGGGCACTCGACCACTGAGCCACACCCCCAGCCCTATTTTGTGTTTTTTATGTAGAGACAGGGTCTCACTGAGTTTCTTAGTGCCTCGCCATTGCTGAGGCTGGCTTTGAACTAGCGATCCTCCTGTCTCAGCCTCCCTGAGTGCTGGGATTACAGGCTTGTGCCACTGCGCCCAGCTGAACTGATAAAGTTGAGTCTAGCAACTATAAGATTGCTCAAACGAACAAAAGTTTTTATAAACTTTAAGACATGAAAAAATAATCTGACATGTTCATGTTGTTTTCTTTCTTATTTACATATAGCAGCTCTTTTGTGAGCCAAAACAAAGGTCATGTTTTTTGTTCACTGACTGAACTTTCTTACAAATATCCAATATATTCTAAATTTTAAAAATGAGGAATTACTAATAACCGTTAGGTTAAAAACTCAGTTGTAATTTTTAATGCTTTTAAATGTATTTCCCCAGTGGTCATCACTAAGGAAGATAAGTAAATTTAGGATGAATAACAACTTTTGCTTAGCATATTATCAATACATCTGATATCTTATGTAGTAGATTTACATATTCTAATATGCAAAATTCATACCTTCCATAATTCCTTTCAGTGTTACACAGCCCCTGAGGCTAGAAGAATATTCTGGGTAAATACTTGACCATATTTCTATCCTCCAACATGGTACCCTTCTAGTGAGGGAACTATCAGATAAATATGGTGAAAAGGTGAGAACAGAAAATGAACTGATAAGTCTCAGAAAATAAATGCACAGCCTTAAGCACCTGAGAGCTGCTTGTGTGTGTGTGTTCCTGTTGTAGGAGGAAGTAGGGAGAGGAAGGAGCCCTTGGAATCTAATTTTGGCCTTCAACATTATCTGAATCTCTCCTTGCTCATATGTAAAATGGGAATAAGGCCATTTACCAAAATAGATTAGCCAGGTTCAGAGGCGCACGCCTGTAATCCCAGCGCTTTGGGAGGCTAAGACAGAATTGCGAGTGCAAAGCCAGCCTCGGCAATGGTGAGGGAGGCGCTGAGCAACTCAGGTGAGACCCTGTTTCTACATAAAACACAATAGGTGGAGGATGTGGCAGAGTACCTCTGAATTCAATCCCTGATACCGCCCCTCTAAAAAAAAAAATGATTAAAGAAGGCGATTTTAAAAGTTTAAAAATATTAAAGCCACATGAAAACATACTCTCCAATAACTCTCTGAATTTGGTTCACAAAGTAATAATCAGCCACGGAAACAAAATACATTTTCAGTCCTTGTATTAAGTTTTAAATACTCTGTTCTTGAGACAAAAGTCTTGATTTTCCAAAGAAATTGATGCTGCAAATTCTTAACACTGAGAAAAGTAATGGAAGGTGCCGCTAAACTATTCCAGGAATGGGCAGAAGGAAAGAAAAACCGAACAAAGAGAATGAATACAGCTACTTTGCTCTAGCCCTCATTGTTGTTTTCCTTTCTGTTCTTTGAATGCAATCTTTCAGATTATCTCAAATATGAAAATTAAAACAAGACAGTCCCATTACTTAATAAAACAAATACTTTCTATATGTGGGCTAGAGGTTTAAAGTTACAAAACAGACATTTAATGTAAAATGAAAGACAGTAATATGAAAACTGATCTCTTGGCTAAGTTGATGCCAAATCATATTTGTTATAAAAAGCATTATAAGACTTAGTAAACTAGCAAGATTTCAAAAATATAATTAGAAAGGTACTTAGAAAATTACTAAACATCAGCCCATGGCAATTGGTTCAGATCAGAAAGCACTATTACAACACGGTACACTTCATTAAAAAAGTTAACCATCTTTCCAATGTTTTATAGGGGTTACATTTCTTTTACACTCGCTATTTCTTTTTCAATTTAATATTTTTCTCTTTTCTCTAACCAATACCACCCTTATCCATCCTTCCCATTTCTACCTCTCACACTTTGGCCTGAAATCCTGTTCCTGTCTTTTCAGAACTTTCTTCTAAACCTATCTGTTCAAACCTAAAATGAAAAATCTTAAAAGCAATTACTGAGGCACAATTCTACTCAACCTTTGATATGAACGCTGAGATTAATATTAAAGAACTCAGTATTGTCACTTATTTTCCAAACCACCAATATAAATGATTTTTTTTACTGTCTCACAAGACTCACTGAATACACAATTTTGATGAACACTCCACTGTCTCCCAAAGAAAAAGTATCACATCTTTTGGCCTATGATGGGAGTAATTTTCTGCTTTACTAGGTAATTCTTTGGAGGAATTTCTCTCTCCATCATTGAGTAGATAACGGTCCTGAATTCTGTTAAGTTTATTTAATCTTGCCTCTTCACTTCCTACATCTATCCATCAATGAGTCAGTCATCAAAACCTTTAAAAAGCATCAGGTCCTAGAGATACACAGGTAAGAGTCACTGCTGCTCAGGAGCAGAAGATTGACAAGAAACAACCACAACACATTGTGAGTGCTGAGAGTGAGGGGAAGGAAGAGAGGAAGATCCCTGGGGAAAAACCACACAGGAGATGATGGCTAAGCTGTGTCTTAGAAGGAATCCACCTGGTAAAGAACAGGAAGCTCTACAGAAAGAGGAAATGCCATCTATAAAAACATGAAAATTCATGGAGTTTCCAGCAGAACTTGCACTGGTAGAGTTAAGAGTGTCTCATAATCATTTAGTCTTGAGGGCTAAGTCCCAGTCAGATTACCATCAGCCTATTAAATCATAATTTCTTATCCCTGGCAAATGTTTGCTTTACTATCACTACTAATAACACACTTAAACTGACATCTAAGGAAAGGCATATGCTTTCAACCCAAGATTTTTTAAGTATAGTAATTCCCCACTGATACATGGATGAGATTGTTAAAAAACAGAAGGGAATCCATTTTAGTAAGCCATAAAATATACATTTCCTAGTATCGTTCATGTGTAGCTGAAGTATTTGAATCTAGAACCTTGTGTGCATATAAAAACTAATTGATGGGCTGGGATTGTGGCTCAGTGGTAGAGCGTTTGCCTCCCACGTGGGAGGCACTGGGTTCAGTCCTCAGCACCGCATATAAATAAATGAATAAATAGGTCAATAAAATTAAAAACTAATTCAAAAGGAAGGATGTGACATACAGGCTTATTTTCCCAGAGTATGCTAATTTACTTTAATGCTTAATAGCACTGTTTTAGAATATCACATAGGAAATGTTAAAAATGACATGCTTTTAAATGCAGTTATTTTAGAAGAATTCGATCTAGAAATCTTGTGTTCCTTAGGATTCCTATCAATAGAGTCTGAAGACAGGTATAGCTGGTATTATGAAATGTTCCCTTGAATTCCTTTCTGGACAGGAGCCTTAAACCTTTAGCTATAGACTACTAAATATGGTAAACACTGAAATGCATATTTACTTAACTAATTTGCTCATATTTACGATTTGTGCCATAGAATTGACAACGAGCTGGTCTTTTGCTTAAAACTTCATTGTTGAAAACATTCGTACTTTTTAGACCAATTCCTTCATTTTACTGCACTAACAAAAGGTGATATGGATTTTCAAAATATCTAAAGAGCCTACTGTGAGGAAATATTTAAGATATCATTAAGGCAGCACCAAATCTGGTCATTTTTTTGTTGCTACCCTGGAATTCTGAATAATTATTTTACAAACAGTTCCTACTTAAGGAGAGAGAATATTAGCACATCTGCATTTCAAAGCTCTTGTTCAGAGAACTCCACTACACAACTGATCAGATTAAAGTAACATTGTTATTTATAGGCTGCATACTTTTCATACTAATTTCTTTAGAAAGAATTAGTTTCCCTGTTAAATAATATCACTTTCTATTTCATCAGGGCATGGCAACAGCCTTTATTAATATAAGGAATCCCAGTCTTTCTTGGAAAGTACACCACATGTTTTGCTTTATAGTTCTTTTCGAAAACTGGTAACTATATAGAGTGAAGTAAAAAGTGGAATCTATTTTCCTTTCCCAACTCTAAGACCTTCTATCTGGGCCAGACTTTGATATTTGCCCCTTGGCTGAGAATCCGCATATCCAACTTCACACTTAGCTGCAGTGAAGTAGCCCTGCAGGCAGGCCGACTTCAACGAACCACTAGTGGTATCATCATTAAAATCCTGCTGAAGGTCACCATGGTAACCGCCTGCTGAGGCTTCACTGCTGCACTCGGCATCTCCTAATCAGCTACCATGTGAAATGCAAATTCAGACAGTCTGAAAATTAGTCAAGAAGAATAGGGGATGAGGATGCAGATATGTGAAATATTCATGTGCTTCATGGAAAAAAGGAGACAGCATGAATGACACAACAAAGAAAGGCCCCTGACATTCCTGCTATCATTTTGCATTATTGTTCACACCCTACTGTATTTCCAGGCCTATGGTTCTAAAGTTGGTTTTGTGAAATGCCATTTATATTCTAGACCCAAAATAGTAATTAAAAATGGCTACGTTAGAGCAATAGCATCAAATAAAGGTAATACTTCTAAATTATTATCACTGCTTTTTAAGAGTTTAATTATGTGAATACCAATACCATATAGCAAAACACCAGGCATCACTGATCGGTGCCAAAACTATTAGAAAACGTACTTATCACATTCCTGGAACCCAAAAGCTTTACATAGAAGAAGAAAAAATCTTTAGAGATATTTATTATTCAAGTTACACAGACTCAAATTTCCTTACATAATACTAAGAATGCTATTCATTTCACAATAGAAACATTGACCCGATTACTTAGCAAGTGAACATTATAATTGTTTCATATTTTTCCTTTGCTCCTTTCCATTTACCTGGGGCAAAAAATCTGTTGCTCATGAGGTGAGATGTCCTAACACAAGAGAGTGCTTTCTCTGGTAGGTCCCCGTGTGAATAAGTCTTAGTTGACCTGAGATACTGCTACTCTGCATGCTTCCTCCTTAAATAATGGTACAATCACAATGTGTTAGGCTAAAATGGGATAGCTTTTCAATGAAAAACTGGATACTGGACAGAGCCAACACAATTCATTTCAATGGGTTACCAACACAAGCAAGGTAAAAGTTTCAAATACTTGAGTCCTACCCAAAATATTTTTAACATGTCTACTGACCTCAAAACACCTCGCCAAAGGAATGGGACTATAGCAGTAAGGTAGAGATAGGACAAGTATTGTCAAAGAGAGGGTAAAGCTTACAGAATAAGGCTCGGAGATACACAGCTAAGATATGTATAATTCAGTTTTGGGAAAATGTGGCTGTGAGGGAAGTTCTAGAAGGCTTTAACTGCTCTGAGACGATGGAGGGGCCACCAGACATGTCAATTACTAAACTTGGGTCTGAGCATTAATTCTGCCCTTCTGTGTGTTCAGTCCACTGTAAAGCCAGCTACTATTATCACACCTAGGAAGTGGCTGATTTTACACCACATGCTGTGTTGTGTTCCATACCCATTATGAATTGCAGCATCAACTCTTTAAATAGCAAGTCTCCAAGAGAAAGCAGAACGAAGAGTGCCATAACTGCTACCTGTACTATTCATTTTTATTTTCTGGATAAAGACAAATTCCTAAGAAAATCCAAATGATAGCAAAACGATCATGAGACAAACACGTGAACTGGAAATAACTTACTTCCTCTGAATAGTGATCTGAAGGAAGAGGTGGGTAGTCGCACTGTTCTATCTTCTTACACAGTGAGTACAAATTCATTTTGTCACCATAGAAAGGACTCTGTAATGCAGCCATCTGTAAAATGCTCACAATGAAACTGATACAGTTACACGGCAACTTTTAAGGTGATTTTTACATCGGGGTAGAAAATATAACTAAAGAATTATCCAGGCATTTTGATATTTATGAATATCCCTTTCTGAGAATTAAGTGCTTCAATTTTCTGGCATTTTTTGGCCACATTTAAAATCCCTGAGAAATGGGTTAGCATACTTGTCTATACACACATGACATAACTTTGTACATATAATACCATCCAAACTAGTATATCTTATGACAAAATGGCCATTGCAACAGTATAGCTTATAATAATCACAGCACAACAATGAAGTTAAAACTGAATATAATCTAGCAATGGTCAGGAATGAAGATGCAAAACGTTTCATGTGGCATACTATACACTGTAGGAAAAGGTTATTTTGAGGAAAAAGTCTTCAAATATAACTAATCCCCAAATGGTTTACAATGAATTAGAACTTAATGTCTCAAAACCACTATTCAAAAACTGCAAGTCACAGGTGCAATTTCAGGTATCCAAATGAGGTTTTTATGCAGAAAACCACGACTCAGGATGAGCAACTTTAAAAAAGACATTATGGAATTTAAATTTGAGACAGGGTTGTAACTTGACATTTAAAGTGCAAGCAAGTACTGTGGTAAGCAGGGTTACACACTAAAAATTCAATTTCAAATGTTCGCATCCTGTTGAAAACCTTCTAAATCTTTGAACCGCAGCAGCAAGAATACAACACGGAGTGCCAGGCTGCCCCAAAGTCAGTCACCCTTTTCTACATGTGCTAATAAGTTTGATTTTGGAAGGACAATGTGTACATTCCCCAGACAGGCAGTGTGTGTGTGAAACACGCTGGTCCATGCTGTGCTACTCAGTGAGCGTCAGTGGGGACAGGACAAGCTGAAAATGGCTCTCATCTGTCTTCTGTGCTCCAGACAGGGCTTTAACTCCTTCAGAACCTCAGCCAGGAGGGGACAGGTCTGAAAATGAGGCCTGGAACGCAGCTCGGCACTTTTTTTTTTAACCTCACCTACATTTTATACACACCTACACAGAACCACCTTGGGAGGAGCTTTTCCACATAATGAGAAAAAGTAAAAGACATTTTGAATGCTCCTAGACACAAACATTCCACCTGAGAAAATTTTTAGACGAGGAACTATAATAATAATCATAGGGTTAAGAGGCAAGCACACATGATCAAATAAAACATTAAAAATGCTACCTTAAAAGTACACTATAGTCTCCACATTTGTAAAACCTTAAGTAAATGTACATAAATTCATTATCATATGCTCGTTCATCATATGCTCATTCATTACAGTACTTTTGTCTCAATACTGCAGTGTGTGGAAAAAAAAAAAACCTGAATGTCCCCTAAGGAGTTAAACAGGAATAGTATATTTTCATGCATCTCCTGCTTTGACAGATGAAAAATGTCAACTGTCCTGTTTTTATTTTCAAGCTTTTGCACTATTCATCTGGTTCATTAGTGCATCTCGATGCTGCCCCTGACAGCTGCTCGCCCTCTCCTCCCAGCAGCTGAATTTTTCAGGCTAATTTGATCCTCCACACTGAGACGATCGCTAGAATGATTGACTTGCTCCCTGACCTCCAGGGTCTGACTTTCCTGATTAGTATTCTGGGGGTGTCGGAGGGACGAAAGCCCACTGTCTGTCTTCGGGGCTGGTGGCAGCTCTTTTTTTTTTGAACTGTAAGCCACCAACCTACAACCCTGTAAGGATGCAATTGCTGTGCTGAACAATAAAGGAAATGTGTAAAACCTACTTTTCCATGTAAAGGTCCGTGTAGCAAAAGCACAGCATCTTGATTTTAATTAGTAAAGTCTACTTTGTTGCATATCAATTAAAACTCTACTGCTAGTTTTTTTTTTAAGGTTTCAGGAATATTTGAAAGTCTAATTTTTCAAGTTTAAAATACATTTTCAAAAAAGCCTTCCTACTTCTCCATTGTGAAAAGTAATTTCTTAGTGGGAAGCAATATCTATGTGATCCATGTGATGTTATGACCGAGTTTTTAAGGTTAAAATGCTGATATTTCTATTATACTCAAATGTAACTGAAAGGTGATAAAACAAATCCTTAGAAAAATTCAAGTTCTCACATGGAGGAATCGAGAAAATGAATTAAGATGAGTGTCCACAGAAATTTTCATTTTGGTGATCACTTTAAGCAGAAATAAAAAATGGGACACTGCCTTTCAAAGGCAAATTTAAAATGTGAAAATTTCAGTTTTGACATGACTTTGCCAGCCCTAAAAGCATTATGCAGACTTCCCCCTAAAAATACACTACCTATTGCTCAATTTATTGTCATTATTGGCATCTAATTTGCTATTTACATTTAGGGACTTAAAGGGAAAATATTGCTTTGATAATATTAGACTATGATCGGAATGATTCTAAGATTACCTAAACAGATAAATTTTAAAAATACAAATTGACTTTGAAATAGTATAGTAATATTGTCAAGCCAGTTCTTTTCTGCTCACCATATTCTATTCTAACAATGTGGGGCAATGTTGAAATCTCTTGTAATCTCATGTGCATACATGGAAACATTTTATTAAATTCATATTTTTTCATGATAAAAACTGAGTTCAAGAACATCTTATAATTCTTTAACTTTTAAGCAATCATTAGTCAGTTTATTTTTTCTACCAAATTCAGGTTCCTTAAGGAAACTGGAATCGGTAATCAGCAAAATAATAAAGCATAATACATTTTTTAAAGTACCTCCTGATGTTCTACTTCCAATCGTGGCACAATTAAAATAGAGACCTTATATTTGTGTAAAGTAGGACAAGAGGTGCAAAACAGTAAGAAATACGTTGGTTTTTATCCATCCACTCTAGATTTCCTTACTGATATGAAAATGAGTCTGTATTGTTAATTTACTTTAAAATGACTTAAATGTAGATTTTTAATAACTTTGATTCAATCTATTCTTGCCATTCAATTAAGATTATGGAAGTTACTAGCTCAAACTTTTACAACATAGTCTATAACAAGGGTATAAAATATTCTAGCAACATGCATTCTTTTATGAATCTGCATTATACTGTAATATTTCCAAAGGACTGACCTACAAGATTCCATCTTCCTTTGGTAATAACAGGGGGGAGAGTATTTCTTGAGCTTTAGTAACAAATTGTTACTCACGGAAATTAAGTGATAACCTAGAAAAATTCACTGTATTATCCTTAAAGCTGATTATACCTATGTAAATGTGAAACAAAACACTGATGAGGATATTTACATCCATTTAAATATACCTTTCCTGTACTGCACTAGTCAAGTTTTCTCATAGATGCTCAAATACATATGCAGAAAAGTATTAAAAGGATACAATTATACAATTTAAAAACAGGAAGTAAATGTGGCCATCACTGCATGTAAAAGCAGTTATTAACCCAATATTTAACACCCAGGGAAAAAAAAATTAGTGTCAACTATAAGAGACATAAAGGAAAAATGCATCAATATATGGAATTTATCAACATTACTTACCTCATACAGTAGACAGCCAAGAGACCAGATGTCAGATTTGAAGTTGTATCCATTTTCATGTATTCTCTCAGGAGACATGTAATAAGGTGTGCCCACTAAAAACCAAGCCAAATAAAAGTATAAATATGAACATATAGCTGTGGTAAGAAATTACAAATTTTAGATTAAAATGTCACCTGAAAATTCATTAGGATCAAACAACTATTTTTGAGAACACAACTTTTTAAATTTCATCTTCAATTCACATTTAACAAGACACTAATATCTACAATATACTAAAAGGGTGTGGTGTTTTAAACTCCCTTTCGATCAATCCAGGGAGAATTTAGGAAAACCCATCTAAGTGATTCACACTGAGCTTTGTTTTTGAAATGGGGCTTGCATCTCCCAAATAGTTAAACATAATTATTTTAAAACCAAACAGCATTATATGGCAACTTAGAACATATATCATTTACAGAACTGTTCTCAGAGATGCTTCTCTGGAATTATGATTTATTTATATAACAAATGTTCTATTAACACTTGATGCCCGGCTCCCACTTTAAATATAGGTGACTTTTGCACATCAAAGGGTCATATATGTGAAAAGGCACTGCCATCTCTGGAAAAGTCTGAGCTCCTGCTACTAAGAAGAGCTTTTAAGAGGACACTCTAGACTGTTTAAAGTGCTAACACATTATTTTATATGGCTATTTTGGACAATGCTAAAGTTAATTGTTTAGTATTTAACAGTAATAACATTTAAGTGTTTTTCAAAGTGAATATCTTTAATTTTAAATTTAGATTGCTATTTCACCATCCATTAGCCTAAGGCTTTTTGACAAAGCGAAAAGTCAGTTTGAGAACAATATTCAGAAATCTTATTTTTAGTGGCTCCTGGCTCTAGTAAATATGCTGCTACTTTAATAGAAAAAGGATAATGCCTTTTTCTTTTCAAGAGCTCCCCAGGTATTTACTGTAAAGCTCAATGAGACTAACTCGCAGTCCTGTGCAGGGGTCTCTTAGTCAGGCAATAGTCACACTAATAACAAAAGTACAACCCGCAAGGCAGGAGACAGTTTTCTAAAAGAATAAAGTTAAATCTAATAGTCGTATGTGTATGCTACATTGTGCTTAAAGTGAAAACATGAACCACTATCCATGAAATCCTACCTATAACCAAATTCAATTTTATTAATGAAGGGCAGTCCTACTCAATGGACGAAAGCAAAACTTTATCAAAGTGAACAAATGAATATACAAACATAAAAAATTTTAAATATGAAACCAGTCAGATTGTAAATTTCATTGTAGCATTTTCCTTGAAGATGAGTACCTGTGTCAGGAAAACAAACTTTTAGGAAGAGCTAGGTGCAAAGTGTTGTGTAAAAGAAACACAAGCGATCTAGCTTTGGGAGTACTAACCACTTTCACCTGTAGTTTGCATAAACAACAGCAACTACTGGAAATATTTACATACTCCATTTAAGGAAAGAGAGTAGGTAAAGCTGGAACAATAAAGGGGCTCTGCACAGGCTCCTGGTTTCAGGACATAAAGCAAGTGACTGGCAGTGAGGAATGTGCAGAGAGGCTTCACAGAATCCACAGGGGGCAGCTGAAAACACTGAGGCTTGAAGGTTCAGAGTTTACCAAAAGCAAAGGTAATTTTAACCAGTAGCTCTGGGAAACCTGCTGATACATTAGGGGTTTGATATGAGTGTGAAAGATTGATGATAGGGAAAAAGACGAACAAATGCTAGCATTTTACAGAGATTAGCCCCAGCATAACACCTTAACTGCAACACAAACTGAACTCCAGTGACAACACGCAAGTAAAAGGAGCAGAGAAACACAATGACTAGGAATGCCACTAAACCCAAAATGGAGAAAATTGTGACGAACAAAAGAGCCTTTCCTAGTAAACTGCTAGAGGTCATTATAAAGTTACATACTCAGCACTATTTTTAACCTTAGATTCTTTTTCATAATGAACATTTTATACTGTATATGTATAGTTTATTTCAATGTTATACATTCTGAATATTAAACATTTAAAGCTAGTCTACTCACCTCTTTGACACATTTCCAAAAGTCACTGTAATAAGATCATTTGTTCTGTACTACAATTAATTGGGCAAAATCATTAACTGAACATAGGCCTAAAAGGAAGGTTCTTCTGTCTCCCCCATGGCATGCATCCTAACATTCCCCTCAGCTCTGGACTAGGCAGGTCTGCTGAGAGACACTGAGCAAAGAGATTCAGCCTCCTCATGCCGCAGCCTGATTCGTCCTTACCCCTCTCGATCTAGTGGAGAGGCCTAGAAGTTTAAGCGCTCAGGAAAATCTGCAGTATATATAAATGTGAAGATATGTTTTCAACATTTCAAACTTAATGGAGATATAATTTCCTAAAACCTTGTTTAAACTCCATGACAGCTGTGTCTGATTAGTTACCTCAAGAATGTTGTGACTACTTTTAACAGCTAACAATAATTGGGCAGTGATGTGATTAGACATTAAAATAATCATGCAGATTACTACATATTGAGGAGCTTGAAGGCTTCAGGATACATAATTCCACTTTCAAGAAATTTATGGTTGTGGGTAAAATGAGAATACAGCTTGCCATAACAGGTACTTATGCCATTTTAACCTCCTGACATGAATAAAAGTGAATTAAGAAATAGATATAATAAAAAACAAAGACTTGACATTAGGAGGAAATTGACAACTGAAAACGCTGATTTTTTAAAAATCTGTATTATATCAAAATATACTACAGCAGTCATTCAAATGTACAAAACATTTCATTACATTAATGGACTTACTCTAGTTGAGAAACTTTACATGACATATGCTCCATAAACAAATATTCAAATTCAGAATAAAATGGAGACCAGTTTCTACAAGTTCCACAATATACTCAAGAGAACAAGTTCTGCTAACATGCTCCCATAATAGAACATCAGACTAAATCTTAAACCTTCATTTCATCAGAACAGGTTGTATATGTAATTTTTTCAAGAATTAAGCTACAAATTTAAATCTCTGAGAAGACTTGAATGAGAAAAAATAGAACTGAAGAATCCTTTTTAAAAAGTGGTGGGGGACGGAAACTTAACATTTGCTACTAGCCAGCTATGGCAGCTTAACTTCTTTTTATTTACTTTCCTCATCTGTAAGCTGAGGTGATGTGCAAGATGAGATGATCTGAGATCTTTTTATTCTAAAACTGTATAGACCTAAAAGTTTAAGTGTACTTTAAAACACTTTGTCGTGTCTTAAAAACTCTACAAAATCCCATAGAAAACTTAATGGGAAAAAATAATATGCTCCTTTTAGGCCAGGCGAATGAGTGTTTTAAGCCAGGCAAGTACAAACAAAACTAGTCAAGAAAAAGAAACCATATTTCTAAAAATTAGAGCAAACTGAAGCAAAGAAAGCTTTGAACATTCTTTCTTGGGAAAAATAAAGACAAGCTACCTCACTCTAGTTGACTGAAATGCACAACTTCAGAGAATGAGAATTTCCTATTTTTTTCCTTCATTTGCAGGAGTTGGCCCAGAAATTATGTTCACAGACTGAATGGAGAGAGACCAAATTTATTTCATTGTAAGGATGATTATTTGAGGTCAATGTGGAATGGTTGAGTGGTAGATCAATATTTCTTCAAAAGTCATTTAAAAATGTCATCTTCTAAGCAACTGATAACACTTAAGAGCTTTAGTAATGCTGAAACACCTCATCACATACATTACATGTATTATCCTGGTGAATTTTTACAAATGATTACCAGGCCCCACTGCATGGCATGTACTATTTTAGGTGCTTAAGAGATGGAAGTAAACAGAATACATCCTTGATCTCATGGGGGCTCCACTTCAGCAAACCGGGACTATTACAAGGTAGGTGTATGACATGCTCTACAATCATCTCACTTCAGAAACGAGGAATAGGGAGGTCAGGCAGGTTGCCAAAGATAACAAAATTGGTAATGTGTGGACTTGGAATTCGAACCCAGGTAGTTATATCATTAAATCCAACCACTCTGAAATATGACTGGAAAAACATCTTTTCAAATTAAGCAGCAAAAGTCACAGTATGCTTACATGAAAAGACAAACGAAGGTCTAAGTGCAATGGAGTACACGTGAAAATTGCACAACTCTTCAGTTACTCTTATTAAATACTTGCTATAGAGGCTTGAGAGGTTAAATGTGCACAGTTTAAAATTAGATAAGAGCTTCTTCCCAGAGCAATTAAAGACCTGAAAAATAAATCGGTGAAAACAACCTTTAGTACTAACTGAACATATGTTGCCTTGATGGCTCCATGCCACTTTGGACAATAACAGAGTATAAGCCGAAGACAGACCCAGACAGAGGTGCCAGGGAAAGGTGTGGGAAAAACAATGTGACCACAGGTGGCATGTGGCACTAAAAATGAAACTGTTTTAATGCCTGGTTCAAAAACACTAATTTTCCAGGTTAAAATCAGAGGATGCATCACACTTAGAAATAGTGTGGGAAACATGAATTGTACACTCGAGAGACTCCAGTGTGAAAATCTCTGGTATCTTAATGATTTAGCTTAAAATGGCCACAAATTTACTCTGCTGGCAATATTGCAAAATTGGAGAACCCTCGTCTAATTGTGAAAAGCAAATGGGAGCTCAAGCAACCCTATGACAAAAGCGACACCAAGAACAATATAATGTCCCCTCAAATATTCATTCAGCATAAGGATCAATATCAGAACATTAACTTTAAAAAAAAATCTATTCCATTTTCAGGATATACAACAAACAACTGAATTCTCACATGCACGTAAAAAATTCTCCAATTCCCCATCTTTCCTCTTTAGAAAGCAAAAATGCTGCAGCAAAACATTATCTCTCATCTGTTTTCCTTTCACTAGAGCAAGCAGTAGAGAAACACTTCAAAGTGAGTATTAAGTACAATTTTGGTGCAAATATTAAATAGATAACTACCCCAATTGTAGATAACCTTGGAGTATATAATTTTTTGCAATGCTTTTCCTCATTTTATTAAAACTGCTTTTCTCCCCTCCTAAATGTCATTGAGAAGCATGACTGCCACTAGAGTGAGAAGTCCCCATTGCTTAAACATTTGCAAATTTTTTAAATGCCTAAACACCTCTTCAGAAGAGAAAATGCATTTCAAGGATGTAAAACTCCCATTAAAACCTGACTTTTAAACAATTTCACATAATCAGGGTTTTGGACAAATGACTTCTGAGATGTCAGGCCCATTGCAATAGTGTGATGGGCAGAAATCTGACTCCTATGATCTCTTCTCCTGGGTGTTACACTTGTTTGTTATGGTACATGGCAAAAGGGGACTTTGCAGAGGTCAGGTAAGACCTTAAAACAGATTCTCCCAGATGATGAGTCAGATACCACAAAAGGGGCAGGAGAGATGTGACATGTTAAGAGGGACTTTACTTGCCATTGCTGGCTTTGAAAATTAAGGAAGCCCAGAACCAAGGAACAAGGCCAGTCTATAGCAGCTGGGAGTGGACCTTAGCTGACAGCCAGTAAGAAAACGGGGATCTCAACTCCAAATAACTGACCTCTGCCAGCAACCTAAATAGAAATCCTGTGGATATAATAAGTTTAGCTTAGTGACTTAAAAGTCTAACATGGCGCTTGCTGAATCTGCAGTGACTCATTAGGGTAGTGAATGCAAAATGAATACTAATATGCTGATTCATAGATTGTATGTGAGTACGGGACATTCAACGCATGTACTGAGGATATACTCCAAAACAACTGCACTACATACTGAGTGGGTATAGAAAGTTATTCAAAAAATGTTTGAAGAGCTCACTGGATCATTTTGGGATGGAGTGTTTTTATTTGGGAGGTAGTACAGGTGGGGGGAAGGAGGTGAAGCTAATGAACTCACTTTAGGAAGAATAATATGGTAAAGTTTATTATAATTGTGATCTTTTGTAATTGAATTCTGTCTTGGTCAGTAGCAGACACAACTCTAAATTAGGTAATCACACCTACCTTGAAGGTTGCTGAATTATAGATGTAGAATAGAAAATATGCTACATAGCAGTTAGTATAGAATTAATATTTAAAGCCTGAAAACAAGCTTTATTATAAATGTTTAAATTGAACAAAATAAGATCCTTATCATAAGGGACAACTGTAGATACACTGATCCAGAGAAAAGTCACCAGCGATCAATAATCTAGTGAATGTCATGAATCAATCGAGCTTTAAAAAGCTCTATTGAGAGAAAGATGAAAATTATGTAAGGCCACATATAGCTCTTGATTAGCTCATTCCATTAAGAGTTAATTCCCCTTTGGTTGCAATAGCTACAAATCTGTCACAAAAATAATAAAAGGATAAAGATATTAAACATAGAACTACATGAGGTATTTTTCCTTTATCACAGGCACATGGTCAATACATTGTTTCTGGTTCTCCTTCTGGAACATGAGAGAATACATTGCCCTGCTCCACTGAGATAGGCATTGCCATGAGGCTTAGTTTTAGAAATGAAACGTGAATGAAAGTAATGTGTGTTAAATTCAAGCAGAAGGATCTAGTTAAAAACCAGTGATTCTCCATGTTCTCTTCCCCCTCTTGGAATCACAAAAATGTCCATATGGAGATAGCACAAGATTGCAGCTGCTTGATATACCAAGCCACCACACTGAGGAAGGGCAGCTATCCTATCGACTAACAAGGGCCCACAGCTGACACTGGGTAGCAAGAGACAAAATGCTTTCGTGCTAAATATCTGAGGCTTAGTTTTTCTTTCTGTAACAATCTAACAATTTCTAATATATTAAATTCACCCTTGTATAGTCTGTCTCTAAACCCTGTTCATTTAATAAATACTATCTATTATGTGCTAATGCTGTCTACTAGGCATCTGGGACATCTCAGGGAGCCAAAACCACAAAGATTTGTCATGAAGTTTACATTTTACCTGGGAGAGCCAATAAATGCTAACACAAGTAAATTACACAGCACGTTAGAAGAAAAAGAAATGACAATAGAGTAAGGATCGGGAGTTCTTGGGGTAGAGGGTCGTGTGTAGTAAGTACTCAATACAGTGACTTCACTTCTAAATCTGTACTATCCATTCTACCCATTATAGACCATTGAAGATGGAGGAGAAAATAGGCTTTAAAACAGCTTGAAATGAAATGCTATGTTTTTATTCACTGTTGATATTTAGTAGCAATAAAGGATTTTTCTGGGTCATTATTATAGGAAATATGGGTAGTTTGATATGATTTGACTGGAAATCATAATGCATATGTGGATTATATAAAATTTTTTCTGTGTCTTTAAATATTGAAAGATATAAACAATTTCTTAGCAAGTTGCATCTGGGTCAGAATGTATTTGCTGAAATGAGACTTCAAAGAAACTATTCCAGTTCTTGTAATATGAGAACTATATTACTGTATTCCACAGGTTCTAGTGAAGTTTTCAGTTTAGAAGAGTCACTTCTTTGAAAATATTAGCTAAAGTTGCTGGCAGACAGAATGGTCACAAAGGTACATTTCAATATCCTATAGGACTATTTCTGAATCTTTAAAGAACAAAAGCAGTGAAGTCCACAGAGCAAACTGTGCTTTTATGTGTAGGATCCTGAACAGTGTAACAAAGCAGAATAAGGTAACCCCAAATTGAATAACATGTTAGAAAACAGAACAAAACAATGCCGTAAGGCACTGAAACAATGGAAAAATGTGGGAGAGGAAACTAGCACTCCAGATCTTCTAGCTACATAGCCCACTGGCCTCTGATTCATTCCCTCCACTCTAGAAGGGGAAGAATTCATTTGCCTAATCCACATACATCTGTAAGGATCATATGGAGATGAATAATTTGCAAACTGAGGAACCACCAGGCATGTTATACATCTGCAGAAGCACAGGGAACACTAAATGACTGATCAACTGAACCATCCCATTATCAAATCAGGAAAATGTGTAAAATGAGAATCAGATTTTTAAATGAAACAGCATGAAAATACTGAAAACTTAAGACAAATGTTTTCCAAATTGCAGGTCATGCAACCCATTAAAGAGTTGTGAAATCAATTTAGTGTGTTGCAACCAGCATTAATTTTGGTGCAACAGAACAGACAATACCAGAATGCACTGCAATTGGAAAGGAAAACAGTAACGTTAAACTTCTGCCTCAGTTATAGATGATTGTTTTCCAATGGGGTCATAATATTACAGGGAGTTATCCTCAAAAATATTTGAAAGCTGTTGCTGTAGACTATCAGAAAGCCAGACTGGAGGAAAATCTGTCTTAAGGTTGTAGATACAGATAACAAGTTTTGTAATATCTGTTACCTAAGAATTTTGTTTCATATTGTTAAACCAACAGATGTATTTGTACAGTATTGTGCCCAAATCAGTATGAAAGCACTAAATGGAAGTCTTAAGTCCATAAGGGGAGGGAGTAGGAAACAGAAAACTATCATGGGTTACAGCAGTGATACACTTTGCTGTATTCTGGGTTGCACGTACGGAGAGACACTTGGAAATATGAAGACTCTGAGGTAGTACGTAATACCAGGTATGCTTAGCTTGAAGCTGATGAAGTTCACAACTGCTGTCTTTACAACACAACTTTGCAAAAGCTTGCCATTTTGCTAGAAGTCCAGTAAGTTCTTTCTGAATCTGGCCCCTTTCTGCATCACCTTCAGGCAAAGCTTACTCTTCCACTCTCTGTAGGAAAGTTCTTTAGCCTGAGACATTTGCTGAGTCCCACTGATAGCTGCATCTTTTGCATCCATTGAATCTCAGTTCAAACATCACCTTAGGGAAGCCTGTCTCACCTTGCCCCTTCTGCAGTAGTTTACCTACTCATTCTCTTGCACATTGCCAACAAATCTCATTTGTTTCTTCTCACAAAGGTAAGTTGCCTAAAGACAAAGATTTATTTTACTCTAGTTGGCTGCCTTGTCCTTAGAAAGCATCTGTATAGCTGTTAAAGCTTTTTTTAGGGGGGTGGGGGAGGATGAATCAATTCACGTATTTTAACAAAATAAATTGCCCCTGAATAACTCCCCTTTCTACATCACCACTGTCATCTTAAGCAATTTATTGTGTTAGAGGTTAACAGACAAGAATAGTTTCTGGATTTAATAAAAGTAGAAATGTGGGTGATGACCAAATTTTAGAAAAACTAAAGTCCAACAAAACAATAAGTATGCAAATCCAGGTCTTCTGCATTCTCTCCAGAACATAAAAGAAAACATGGCTGGCACACAATGAGGAAAGGAGGCATAGTCAATAATGAGTGGAAAGTTGGGGGACATGAAACTCTAGAGAGCCCTAATTTTACTTGATATTCATAAGGCAACAGAACCATGCAAAGGTATGGGGAAAAGTAATGTAAAGGAAGATAACTAATGGAAATATACAGATTGGATTTAAAGGAAACAAAGGTACTTTCCTATTCCCCATTTCATATTTATGGATTTACAAACTGGGATGGAAAGTAAAGATGTGAGACAATGTATATGGTGGTGGTAGGCAGAGAGTAAGAGTGCCCCTGAGGTGTGTCTCTTAAATTCAGGACCTGAACATGGTTTCAACATCTGCTTTAGTATTTGCAATTTTCTAACCCTGCATTCAAGAAAGCAATACCGTGTTAGAACTGATTCTGAAAACGGGGCCACCTGTACATGCTGATTTATCATAGAATCAAATACAACTGAAAATGTTCTGGAAGTGCATATTCCTATTGAAAAGGCAAAATAGCATCAAATTTCTGAAAACATTTTGGGGAAAAATCATAAATGTTCAGAAACATCTTATTATACTTGTATCTTTACATGTTTAAAAGGGTAAATGAAATTTCACTAAAATTTAGATCTGTTCTGAGTAAAATTAGAAAATGACCCAAAAAACTTCTATAAGCAGTATATATACACAGGTGGGCACCATTTTCAATTATTTCAACAGCTCTTAGAAGCAATCTGAAATCTCTGAAAAATTTTTAGAAGTGGGAGGCTAAACACAAAAATTAGGGCCATCTTGTTAACAACAGGATGTCGGGATTTTTCTTTGTGATTTTATTCATATTCTCTACTAGAAAATTTTCTTGACCCTTTAAATAGGACTTTTTATTGGGTTCTTTGGACCCAATAAAACCTTATGAATCTTTAGATGCCAAAAATTTAAAGTTTGAACTCCAAAGCTTTCACTTCAAACCACCAAAACCTTCACTTTGCAGAGAAGATGAACAGGCATAAACTGTCATTTTAAGGATTTTTTTTTCCTCATAGTAAGTTTACCAGTTATTCACCCACCAAAAGAAACATTCTCATTTCGACTTCCTCTGTGGATATACTTCAGGTATCTTATAGAACTATACGACCCTGAGTTGACTTTGAAAAAACTTGTTAGAAATTGCTAATGAATTATTAAATCTCCTCTTACTGTCAAAAAATTTGGAGATACATGTTTGCAAACCTTGTTTAGAACTTTTGCAAGAGGCAGTATCAGGCTAAAGACCTCAATTTCCAGAATAGTTTAGATCTGGTTTTCACATAATATGCTGCATCCTTAAGGTTGGAGGATTACAGTACAGTCTGCAAAACAGTATTTAAACAATACACATGGGTGTACAATTGTGTGTGCGCGTAATTGTAACAAAGCATTTCTAAGTAAATGACAGAGTGCTGTTGAGATGTTACAGTTGGGTAAAGAACCAAGTGAAACTATCTTTACTAGTAATAAATGGCACTGGCAAAGTACTTGGAAAAAATTGAAATTCTGTGAAAAGTGTTAAGCATTACCTTTCCACCATGCTTTACACAAAGATATGACTAGTGAGTAGGTGCCTATTTGCCAGATACTTTCTAGATATGAAAAATGACAGGTTCAAGGCCACACAGAACCTTAGTAACAAGGACAAAATCTTCAGTCAGCTAATCTGGATGCTCATTTCACACAAGTCATATGTTACTTACCAGGCCATTTAAAAGTATAACATTTTAAATCAGTGGCTTTCCATGAAATTACAGTAACAAAGATGGGCTCCATTATACTAAAGCTTATTTTCACCATTTTATCTGTACCTTGTGCTTACAAGGAGAAAATGATTTGAAGAGTTTTTGAGAGGCTCTCCCTTCACGTTACTCAAATATTTTTCTAGGAATCACTATTGTTGCTAAACTGAACAATTTGCCATTGTTAATATGTTATATCTAATTCTATTTTAGGTACAAAGGACACTGCTATATTAACTCAACTACATATTTCATCCACTTTAAAATCTTGGAATATTTTCCTCATTTGCCACAGACTATCTTTAGGTTTTCACTTACTGCAATATTTACATTTACAAATTATTACAAGTAGTTTTGAATGGTCAGGTGAAATCCTCTTCCAAAATATTTTATTCATCACATTAAAAAGGAATGCTCTAAGGTAACAATCAGGTTTATCCGCATTTTTTTAATTCAGAGCCTGCCTGAGGTCAAGTGAATGGAAGTATCTACCTATCCTGTAAAAGGAAACATGATACCTACTAGAGCCTTGGGGTATCTGCTCAGAAACTGATGATTTTTTAAAAGTCCTATTACTTCTCTTATCTTTTTAACCATGACAAAAACAAAAGCAACGGAATGAAATTATATTGCCTTACCTAAAGAATGTGCAGCTGTGGTTTTGGAGCTGAAAAACCGACCAAGCCCAAGATCTCCAAGTTTTACCACTCCAGTGGCTGTAATGAACACATTAGCTGGTTTGATATCTGTGAAGGAAGAATGATGTAACTTTAGGAATTTTAAAGGGATAATTTTCATGGTAGACTTTCATGTTCAAGATAAATTCTGAGCCACTTTATTTTGAATAATTGTGATATATCCTGAGAATCAGACAGCATAATGAAGATTAAAATACATTTTGTTTCCTATTTTTAAAAATGAAATTCAAAGCACAAACTAAAGTGTTCTTTTTATACCAATATTAAAACACCAGTGTGCTTAAAGATGTAACTTTAACACACTGTGCCTTGCCATTTGGCTGTTTGAAGGGGGAAAAATCTTAAGTATTTAGATTCTTAAATACTATTCTCTCGCATCTTTTTCTTTACAAACATGAGTAAGATACTAAAAAAATCGAGCAAAAAAAAAAGGGTTTGTAATTCTAATTATAACTTGGAAATTACCTGAGCATGATATTATGCAATGACTGGAAGACATTTAAATTGCTCAGTGATTTATAATAAAATACTAAAATTTTTAAATGATTTTCTTACCTCTATGCATGACTCTTCGAGAATGCATGTGGTCCAATGCACTGCAGAGCTGAACAAAGTACTTCCATACTGTTCTCTCAGGAATTAGCCTCTTCTGTTTCTTAAAATGCTTTTTAAAAAATTATAGGATCTTAAATTTCTTAAAACTGAAGACTAACATTCAAAATCTGTACATCAGAAAAACATCTACCATCAACAAAACAAGTTTCTTCCAATTAAGATTAGCACAAACCATGTAATACCATATTTCTGTAATGTCTGTCTATTCCTTAAAATTAACATCTATATAAATCTAAAAGCCAGAATAAAAATGTCTAAAGACTATTCTCCTGGCAGAGTTCTTACTATGGAATTCTTCTAAAATATTGAACCACCCTAGTGATTTGGCATATCACAATTTATTAGAAATTAAAAGGGATTTATGTAAAAAGTTTCCATGAGTATTTCTATTGCACAGTGCAAGACAAGTTTGTCTTGTGGCAAAAAGCTGAAAGTACCACTGGTCAACTTAAGAGGTGGCCATAGCATTTCTAATTCCAAAAATGTGCATGATTTACAACCCTTTTTATAGTCATTCAAGAGCAATTTAGTTTCAGACACCGTAAAAATCACTTCCTATTTGATTTTTATAGTTTACCAACATGAATACTATATTTAAATTTATATACATACAGTTAGCCAAATTTAAAAGTTTAATGCATGTTGAGAAATGTGATTTTTCTGTTAGTAAATATGGAGAAACTATTTAACACTATATTTTTACACCTGTGACCAGTTGAGGGCAGGCTGAAAGGAAAAACAGCACAAGGAAATCTTAGCAAGATTATAAAGAAAAATGAATAATTATACCACATTTATGGAAGTTATTAGCAATTTCAATAGCTATTGCATCAGTAGCATTATATCCTAAAACGTAAATCGGTGTCTTCCTAAAATTTGGAAAACTTCCCATGTTTCAGTATGAAGAATTTTAATTGCACACTATGTCAATATCACTTTTCATTGGAAGGGGGCAATGCTACAAAATCAGTTCTTTACACAATTTTTTTTTCAGACTTGGAATGAATCCAAATAAAGCCTGTATATGTGCTCTCCCCAATGCTAGATTAGCATATCAGAGGACTGTTTGATGTCAACAGGAAGATGGGGACCAGGTTTCTTTCCATTCAGAAATATACCATTTCATGTAAGTATCAGACCATGAAAGAAGAATTTTATGCTTTAGATTCTAAAATCATAATATGGCCCTTCACATTTTAAACACCATTATTAAAAATCAAGTCATATACAAAAGGGATAATGAAAAAATTGCCTTGAAGATGCATATTAGGGAAAATGTTAGAATAAGATGATCAGGCTCTTTTTATGTTCTTTGAGACTATCTCAGAACAAATTTAAAATAATAAATTGAGATCAATATCTGGCAAGACTTAAACATCTAACGTAGTAGTAGGCCACTGAAGAATGTAATCAATTTGTCAACCACTGACATAATCAAATTGCCTTTTTTGTCTGCATCTGCTTAAACGTGGTTTTTCAAACATTCCTTAAGTATGTTTTTTTGTTTTTGAGAACACCAACACTTAGAATGAAAACAGCCTGTCTGTTCTGATGGTGGCAGTGTTGGCTACCTCTTAGGAAGATGAACAGCAAAAAGCAATAGAAACTGAATTCTTTTTAATATTGGTAAGATTTATAATGACACTACAAAGCCAAAACTTGTGTTCATTAGAAGGTTTTAAGCAGCTTTTTGTTTTGCATTATACATCTTTGATTTTAATTCTCTAACCAAATAGCACTGTTTCAAAAATACTATTTCCTCCTGAAAACAAGGAGCCAGTGTAAGTTAAAAATGTTTTTCTCATACAAGTTTTTAATAAAGCAACCAAAATTTCAAAAGATTAGTATTGATAGAAATAAAGGTAGTGCTATGGCATTATTTCCATGTTTATGCTCTAAAACAGAACACTTTTAATACCTTGGTATCTAAAAGTTTATAAAAAGGCAGAAATTAACACTCAGTTACACAGGTTGCTTAAGACATAATTTTTGCTTAGTTTAAGCTAGTCTTGAAGCATTGTTTACTTTAGAAAGTATTTTATCTCCCCATTAATATTCAAACACAAAAGTCACTGTAACAAAGTTGATTTACAAACACTATTCTTGCATATAAAAAATTTAGGTAAAATCCAGCATACCTGGTAAAACACCTGCATCACTAAGTGACTTGTATCAAGAAGATGCAAGCTGACACAAGATGCTTCAAAGATTTTAGGAAAACATTTCAAAGTCATACCTTTCCTTTAAAAATCACAAAGTCCCAAGACCAAATCTAAAAAGCCTTCTTTGGACGCAGCTGGGTAACTTGGCCCCTGCATTCTAGTCACTACCACTTCATACACTGCTTGTTTAACATCCTTAAGAATTCACTGGAAGAGCTTCCAAGATGTCACCCAGCAAAAACTCATTGAGAATGATTTTGACTTACAAAATCTATCATACATAAAAATATTTAAAGTTTCAGGCAAAACATTTGAAACCATCAGCTACTTTAATGGGCATGTAGGTCCTGCACCTGGTTTAATGCCCTCTTAATGTCAACATTCACGGTTTGTAATGAAAGGAATCCACAATTATGTAGCTAATCCTTGGAAGCTACACCAAACATCCTGTAGAAATGTGTTTGCTGTGGTTAAAAATATACAAAAACAAATCTGATCCTTGTGTGCAAAGCATTTTTGAACAGAATTGGAAAAAACAATTACTGATTAGAAATAATGACGTTGTTAAAGAACTAGAATACAGGTACCAGCTGTTCTCCATCCTTTCCAAATACCTAGCAAGAGGAAGTAATTGATTTAAGGAAACATTTCCTGCTTGGGAATGCTGTCGAATGTTTAAATGTGCCACTAACACGACCCATATTTATCTTTTAGTAATAGCCTGATTATGAAGTTTGACATTAACTACTTGTGTGACCTTGAAGAAGCCACTTAACCACACTGGGTCTCAGTTTCTTTCTTCACTATATTAACAGTTTAGAAATGATCTATGACGTCTTCACCATCTCTCATCTGTCATTCTACAAGCTGTTACTAATGAAACAAATATGTCTGTTGGGTACATTCTCACTTCAAAATAATTTACTGGTTTGTCCTATCCTTCATATCTCTAACAAAAACATCAGTATACTGGTTCACTTAAAATGGTCTTCACATGAGACAACAAGTAGTTTGAGTTTTTTATCAAACATTTACCATCAGAAGGGATGTTCCCAAACATGTCTTTAAAATAACTGCAAAATGTACTTCTATAAAAATTCATTATAATTGCAAAGAAATAACTATGGACAGATTGGTGATGGAAAAGATGGGATGCTTCTGGAAATGTTCCTCTAAAGGCACGAGGTATAGACAGATCAAATATAAATATTTGCAATTTTGGGTAATTATGTGTAGAATGTATCAATTAAAACTTTGGTATACTAATTTTCAGTGTCTGATTTTCATTCTTAGCAGTCTGAATAAAACTCAGATAACTTATAGATTGGTCCTGGCAGCCAAAAGATCACTGAAAATACCTACCGCTAGCATTTAATTTTATTAACTTTGATATTTCCCATCCAAGCTCTACTAGTCTTTTCCTATGTTGGAAAATCCATTATTTCTAAATTTATATGATCAATTCATTCCCCAAAGTCACAATTGTACATTAACTGTATTAATGAAAGCCAAAAATGTAAATTTTTTAATAAGCCTTGATTGGCAGGGGGAGGGGCTAAATTATTTCACAAAAAAGAAAAGCAACTATAAAAAGTCATATTTTTCTCACAACAGAAACTGGTATGTCAGTATCAAGGAAACCAAATCAGGATATTAAAGACCAATAACAAGTTATATGTAGCATTACTACAAGGAATGGTCACTGTAGTACTGCTATGAATAATTTTTAGAAATACTTCACATTTTCCTCTATTCCATCAGAATACTATGGATACAGTGAGATTTTACGATCTTCTGTACAATGTAGATCACCACAAATGAAAATATTTACCCTGTTATGACAACAGTAAGATGTTTTAATTTTCTCACTAAAGAATAAAAGTCTCTAATGGAAAAGAAAATGAGACACTGAACGTAATGGAGTCTGTACCCCTTATCTCATTGTTCCTACATTTGAAGATAATACTGATCTAAAGGGGCCTTTACAAACCAAGTAACATCATGGGCCACACATTCTGGTAGCTATAGACAATTATCTTCTAATGACAAAATTTTAGCATAACATTTTAGTCGCACTCAGAACTACATAATTATTTTGGTACAATTTTCAATCTGCTAAGTTCTATGTTGCTTCACTATTGTACCTGTAACACTGCTTCTATAAAAATTCTGTATAGCACACCTATATACACATGACGTACAATAAACTTATACATGCATAGGCAGTTAATCTTTTTTAAAAAAGTGCTAATTTGTAACCTTCAGTAGAAAGATTGCATCTGGGGTCAGTGGAAGTTCTCACTGTTAACATGGGCTATACACTTTAGTCAGAGGCTGAAAAGAAAAGTGGGTGTTTTGGCAAATACCTCAGTTACCGAGGATGGACAGTACTGCTGGGAAGCTTTAAAGATCCAACAGTCAAGAGTGTAAAACATTTCAAAGTGATTTAATTTTCAATATAACCTCTACATGGAAGACATTACTAAAGTTTAAAAAATCTAAGCAAGGAGGTAAGATTTCTAAGTTAGAATATTTGAAGATTTTATCAAAGTCTGTGGTGAGCAGAATTTTCAGGTGTATCTCATTCTCCCCAAACTCCCGAGTCCTAGCATAAAATTCCTGTCCTTGAGAGAACGAGTTGGGGATGTGAATATTATATGATCCCAGGTTAGATTGTATCATATGGCAGAAATGATCTTCAAGCTGTAATTAAGGTTCCTAATCAATTCACTTTGAATTATCAGAAGGGACATTATCCTTCTAATTTAATCAAGTGGGCCCTTCCATGAGTAGGAGACATTCAAAGCTAGAGAAACACTCCTGTTCGCCTTCTGGGAGCACATCATCAGACTCGGCAGAAGACCATGTGCCTGGTGGCCTCTAGAAACAGCATGGCTTCCAGCTGACAACCAGGATACGGAGTTAGGTTACACAACTGCCAGGGACTAAATTCTCAGCCACCAGTGAACATGGAAGACATTCAATCTCAGCTTCCAGCTTGATTTCAAATTTTTAAGACACTGAGCAGGGAACCTTCCAACAAGTACCCAGACTCCTGACACACAGAAATTTAGATTTGTTTTTTTTTTTTTTTTTTTAATATTTTTTTTCGTTGTGGATGGACACAATGTTTTTATTTTATTGCTTTGTATGTGGTGCTGAGGATCGAACCATGGCCTCACGCATGCGAGGCAAGCGCTCTACCGCTGAGCTACGATCCCAGCCCCTTAGATTTGTTTTTAAGCTGCTATGTGGCAACAGAAATAAAGTATGCTTCTGAACACATTAAGCTGACTTTTGCGGCTCCAACAAAGTTAAAGGGTATTACACAAATGGTAACAATGTAGAAACAAAGTTGATAATCCAAGAAGATAGCCTATAATAAAATATATTAGCAATAAGAGCAATTATTTGGAAAAATGCCAAACTCCTGAGAATCCACATTCATTTATATTTCATATTTCACTAAAAACACAGCAAGTTCTAGGAAGTAATACTGCCCAAATTGTGTGCATGCATAAATATGTAACAAATTATATCATTCTATACAACTACAATGCACTAGTAAAAAACTTACAAGAACCATACTTCATTCTTAGCCACTGTGAAATGGCATATTCTTTGGAAAGGCAACTTCTGAGGCTCCTACCAAAAGATTTACTACATAAGGTTATAAATTTGATATTCTAGCAAAATGTAGGTTTTTAAAAACACATTAATTTGTACTTTTTCTATGTCTCATTGACTTTCTAATAATTTGAAATATACATTTGAAATTTTTCAAAACGTTATAAAAATTTAAAACATTTTCACTGATGAGTTTATAATTTATTTTTGAGAAGAGTCTCGTTTCCTCTACATTGGAGACTTCATCACCATGTCTGCCATTGGAACAGTGTAATAAACAGTCTAAGGCTCACTACAAAATGAAGCACGTTTGTCCAAATTTAGACCAAAGTAAGGAAAATACATAGCATACAGGCACAAAATAATTGAAATCTAACTACTTTGTAAGAATCTATTTTACTTTAAAATTCTGATTACAGATAATGAAACATATGAAAAATTCCAGGTTTCCTTTTATCTTAAAACTCATCCGGGACGTATTTCATCTGACCACAGCCTCAGGTATCCCTTTGTCGCTAATTAGAGAAACACTGAATATTTCAACTATAAATTGCTTAATTATATTTGTCAGCCTGTTCTAAGCCAATTAATTATTTACTTGTAAAAATCTTTGATGCAATGTTATCCAGAGGTTCATTTCTGGAATACAGACCAGAAGCTATATTTCCTTTTCTACCCCAATTAAGCTGAGGACTTGAGTGAAGTATATTGTTGTGATACACAGTGATTTACAGTACTCCTCCCTATAAAGAGATGAATCATGTTCTTTATAGTCCAAGCCTTTACTACTGCCCTTTACAAAGTGTTAAGTCACTGTCGTGTTCCTTCACAGAAGTAGTTCCTATGATTATTTTCCCTATAGTAGCCCTCTTTTATAAAATATTGCTTATAGAACTAAGAAGGGTGTTTAGAAAACAACTTCAGAATTTCTCAGTTGGCCCCTCTAGAAAAACAACAAACTTCCTGTATTATAACACAGTCTTCTCTGGTGCCAGCACACCATTCACTGTCTACAACTCTGCATGAGACCAGGGCGTAAAGCAGTAGGAAACTGCAGTGACTGCTGTACAACCAAACATCACCAACTAGTCCCTGGAAAACAAGCATAGAACAAGCAATTCTTATACACACATTCTTCACACACTTATTGGGCACCTCCAGAGAAACTGCGGATAGCCTAGTGAGCAAAGGGGACATGGTCATTCTAATGTCTTTATGTCTAATTGATTGATATAAAATAATCACAGGAATAACTACAGGATAACATTACTGATATATCCTTGGACACTCTTTTACACCATAAAACCATCAAAGGAAAAGGCTTGAGGAAGTGAATAACTGAAGGATAAATAGACAAACGTGAAAAAGAATGTAGAGCATCGCACACATGAAGGCCACAAAAAAGACATTCAAGGAACTGAAATGTCCATGTGCCAAAGCCCAAGGGGGAAATTAGGGACTAGAGTCTGCGGCAAATATTTGCTGAGCAGCCACTGTGTGCTAGGCACTTAGGATGTGTGAGTACACAAAACAGATCAAGATTCCTCTGTCAAGGAACTTATCTTCTGTATTACACAAGGTTTAATAAATCTTGTCAAATATTTTAGCTTTTACTTTCACTGAGAAGCCCCTTTGAAGAAAACACATTTTCTTTTGCCCCTCCCCACCACCACCACTTAAAGACTAATGGAGAAATAAACATGAGAAATGGGTAGTGGATGTCGGGAAATTAATTAAAAGGCTCTAACTCTGCAGGTGAGAGATGATTTATTTCACATTATAAGAAGAAAAACTGGGTGGAGAAATCTGAAATTCATGTAGAAGAAAAACAGAACTGCATAATAGATTGAAAATGGGAGGTGAGACATGACAGAGTCCTTGTTTCCAGGGTGTCCTCCTAGGGGAGCCTGCACTGAGCCTTGAGTTAGGGAAGGCTGGAGGAGGGTTCTCCCAAAGGAAGATCCATGAATTTGTTTACAGACATGTTGAGCTATGTAGATTCAAATTTAAAAGAGATTTTTATGCTCAAGATAATTGAGAATCAACAAGAGCATAGAGTGTCACTGAGTTCACTGGCATGAATGCTATCAGCTACGTGATAGGTGCAAAACAAACCAATAATCCACAGACATATAAAACTTCATTAAAATCAGGGAGAATGATTCAAAGAAGGCAAGTTTCTTCAAAGTTAAGAAAACCAAGGCACTTTGATTCTCAGAATATTTTAAAAAGAGAATGAAAAGGAGAGTCCAATGCTAGGACTTTTCAGACAATGCATTCAAGATGGCAACACTCTTCCTTTCAACTCCTTAATGCTGCTCTTTAATTTTTCTCCACGGCACTTGATTTACTTTTCATTTTATTTGACTTCGCCCGTACAAGGTAAACTTCTTGAATGAATGACTAAGGGACATCTGTGCTTGCATGTGTATACATGTGAACATGTTTAAGATCACATGACCTGATCATAGATGGAAGGGGTCCAGAGATGTACAACTGAAGTTATTTAAAGTTTCTGAAAAAATGGGCAAAGAAAGGATAGAGAACCCAGGTGGAGACATATAACAATCCCTCCTGTGTATGAGTAATATGGCAATAGAAAAGAAGAACAATTAAAGATACAGGTTGGCTAGAAGACAGAGTCATGGGAAAGAAGTGACGTGGAAAGTAGAAGTGAGGTAATTCTTGTCCGATAACTTTTATTCTGAAATTGAACGTATGAGGTCATCTGCAAAGATTAAGGGTAGATTTTGTATGATGCAAGGAGGGGAAAAGAAGAATAGTAATTGGGGGCTTAAAAATCAGACAATAAGTATCAAACATATTTTGACATAGATGTGTATGCATTTTTTGTACATAAGTATATATACACACATATTACTTTATCTTCATTATACTACTACTATAAGATAAGTATCGTTAACCCAATTTTAAGGATGTGGCTCAATCGTTTTAAGACTGGGTTAACTAAATCAAGGTCATAGAGCATCATTTCTAGAATCCAGTCTAATTTTAGCTATCCTTTTATAAACACCCATTATAACCCATATTTCTCCCTTATACAACTTATTACAACTGAAGTTATACAGTTTTCTGTAAGTTTTAGTTAAGTGACTATCTTTCTGTACAATTGAAGTTATTTAAAGTTTCTGAAAAAATGGGCAAAGAAAGGACAGAGAACCCAGGTGGAGAGACATAACAATCCCTCCTGTGTATGAGTAATATGGCAACAGAAAAGAAGAACAATAAAAGATACAGGTTGGCTAGAAGACGGAGTCATGGGAAAGAAGTGATGTGGAAAGCAGAAGTGAGGTAATTCTTGTCCCATAACTTTTATTCTGAAATTGAACGTATGAGGTCATCTGCAAAGATTAAGGGTAGATTTTGTATGATGCAAGGAGGGGAAAAGAAGAAGTTAGAAGTGATTCCTTCTAACTATGGGATTTTAACATGGTCAGCTTGATAGCAATTTGGCTGATAAGAATAACATTACCTTATTTGTATGTAGTGCTTTTATAACTTAGAAAGCCCTCAGGAAAACTGTCTTCATTTTACAGAAGAAGAAACTAAGACTAAGAGAATTTAAGTGACATGAGAGTTTAGCTGGCTGATACTGAACTCACACTTCAGAGTTCTTGACTACCAGAGCCTTGATCAGAAAACGTGTGCTTTGTAATGAAGTGCAAACTGTGTACATCAACATTTTTCTGGGGAGAAGGTGAAGGACTTTTATCTGATGTTCAAAGAAATTCTGTGAAAAGAAATCTTAAGAGGCCATTAAAGGAAAACGCATGGATGTTTGCATCAAACAAAGCTAATTTCAAAAACATCAGTTTTGCTATTTACTAGTAATGATATTTATCTTCAAGATGTCAAGTTTCCCTCAGAAGCCTTGTGAAGATTAAATAAGAAAATACGTGTAAAGTAACATTCTTTAAAAATTTTCCCTACAATAATTCCATGTAGCAGATATTACTAGTTACACTCTAGTAACTACTCAGATTTAATGTACAAACTGACAATACCCAGGCAATACACCCAAATAGAACTTTAACCCCCAAAATGCAGTGACTTGTCCAAGAAACCTATACTTTAAACAATTCAGAAAGCCAGTCAAGTCTGTAAGACAAACTTGTAAGAAACCAGACAGCTATCTTCAGTGAAGATCAAAAGGCTAAAAAATAATTTCTGTTAACAACCAGCCCCAAATGGCCACATCATGATTAATAACTGACAGCTCCCCTACTTCTTTCCCTGCTTCCAACCGGAACCAACCAGAGACATGCAAATATGTCCTCCTACCCAGGCACATAGAATGGCTTCCTTCTACAAAGCCCACCTTTATTTTCCCACGCCAACAGCATCCCAACCAGGGCACATGTGCAGTCTTCTTTTTTCTTCTCTATAAAGCTTTCACTCTTCTGCATGCCTTTAAGTCTCTGTCACCATGCAAGTGACAATGGCTAAGTCCCTTGGTACAGCAAGCTCTAAATAGACTTTACTTTTCTCATTTGGTGGTTCTTATTTCCACACTGATCAGCTCCTCTTCCATAATGATAGAAGTCTAACTGGGCACTTGGCCAGAGGACTGCAGACTATATACTCAGCCTTTCTTGCAGCTAAATATGTTAGGAGCCTAATTCTGATCAAGGGAATGAAGCTGAAAATGCTCTGTGGCAGTTTTGAGAAGTAGCTTCAAGATAGAGTCAGCAAATCCTCTTTGCCTCTTCAAGCCTAGGGTGACTTGATGAGCTAGAAAACAGATTTGATAGATCTGAGCCATATTAGTCCCAGACATTTATGTGACAGAGAAAGAATAACAGTAGTAACTGTCATCTACAGTTGTATAATGTATGAGAAACTATTCTAAGTTCTTAATATTAATCATTAAAACAACCTTAGTAGGTTCTATTATTGTTTTAGAAAATGTGGCTCAGAAAAGTTATTTAACTTGTTCAAGAACCAGCAGTTTTAAACCTATTTTTACTTCGGGTTTTCTATTACTTACAGGTGAGTGTAAAGCCAATTAATATGACCTTAGAAAGTTAAAGAACTCTTAGGCAGTCAGGTCAGGGGTTGACACACAGGTCATGTTTAATAAGTCCCTTTCAGAAACAGCTCAGGCTGCTCTAGAATCATTCTATCCTCTGTTTCCTGATGTACAGAGACAAAAATCAAGGATGAGCTGCTCAGTGAAGAGAAGTTGCAAATGTGTAATTTTGGCTGAAGGAAGACCAGTCTGTTGGCCTATTTTCATTTTGGTTTTGGATTTTCAATACTGAAGGAGACTAATGTGTATTTCACCAGGTAAGCCAGCCTCAGAATCATTACCATCATTATTACCAACCATTCATTTCCCATCTATCATATATTAAGCATGCACTAAGGTCTTTAAAGTATCAAATATGTCTGTTTAATAACTATGAGAAAAAATAAAACTTTAAGGACAATTAAGAAAAAAAACAACAACAAAATACCTTACTTTTATCATTCTGGAGAGATCACCAGCATCTGCTAATTCCAAGACTATGTTTAGTTCATTATCTTCAATGAATGATGCATAGTATTTAATTACATTTGGATGGTTGAGTTGCTGAGGAAAAGCAAACAAGCAAATTTTTTAAAATTTTAACTTCCAAAGAGTTACTTGTAGTTTTCTAACTTAATAATTTAGCTACTACATTTTTAAATTGCAGAAATCTTAACATGACAACATTGTTTTCTTCAATCTAGGGAGTGTGAAATAAATATCACATTTATCAAAAGTAAAACTAGATATAAATTAATTTTATTTCAATATTCTTTATTAAAAATAATAAATTACAAACAAAACTTTTTAAAGTACTGCTATGCTAAGTAGGCATATAAATATATTCAATAAATGAAAAGTAGAAATAAATAATCTATTGCCAAAAATTACATTCTAAGAAATGAGAACTATTATTAAGAGCATTTTGTAGTAAATCAAGTATTTCTCTTTATTCCTATTTTGAAGTTGGGGCTGGTCCTAATGTACCTGTAGCCAGGAACAAAATGAACAAAAAAACTAGTATTTACAGTATCTACTATACTATCTTAAGATCACTATTACTTCAAATAATATAAATTTATAGAAATTACTCATGTCAGTTGATTCACAAAATCATAATGTAACCTAATATGTAAATCAGTCTATACACATTTGCAATATTTCTGTTCAATCTTGAAGTTAACACAAGACAAATCATTTGTCAAAATTAAGAACAATAGGTAAGCCAGGCATGTGATGCACCCTTGTAATCCCAGTGGCTCAGGAGGCTGAGGCAGGAGAATCATGAGTTCAAAGCAGCCTCATCAAAAGCGAGGCACTAAGCAACTCAATGAGATCCTGTGTTGAAATAAAAATACAATACATAGGCCTGGGGATGTGGTTCAGTAGTTGAGCACCCCTGAGTTCAATCCTGAGTACCAAAAAAAGTACAAGAACAACAGTAATTTTCTTCAAGTTTTTCCTCCATATTTTCTAGATTAATGTTATTTACATAATAAAAAATGTATATGTTTATAACAGCCAAGAAATAACTACGACCAACACAAGAGTCAGAAAACATGACTTTTTCAATAAAGAGCACTTGTTTCAGACACTAACATAATGGCTGCATAAAAAATATTCAAGTCTTAACTAAAAATTAAAAATATAAGCCACAGCATTTCATAAAGAAACTTCAATAGAAAAGCAGCAGTGCAAAGATACTGAAATCTCACTCATTCTTAAGCAGATGAAATAGTACACAATATGAATTCCTGACATGCTCTTTATATTCACCATTGTAAATTTGGAAACAGATTAAGAAATGTTACTTTAAAACATGTAAACCTTTGGATTAGTCTATATTCTTAATATAACACATCTTGAAATAATAATAATATGCATTTATATTACTTAACCTTTAGAATACATATAGTTGTGATGATCCAGATACAACTTCTTTATGGTTTCAGGCTCAATTATCTATTCCTTATTTTGAAAAGGCTAATTCCATCAAATGTTCTGATTAAATTATTTTACAATAAATCCAGACAGTAACTACATGTTTCTATATGCTGACATTCTAACATACTTTACTTAAAGTCTATGTGACAAAGCTAAGTCTAAAAAATCTTTTTGCTTCTAAGTGTGACATTTTAATAAATCACTTATCAACATGTTGAGTTATGCTCAAAATAGTCCATGGTTTATCATTTACCTTAAGGAGATCTATTTCTTTGATGCAATCAGCACGTGCTTTGGCATCCATTAAATCAAATATCTAAAAATAGAATACAGAATTATTAAAGAAAACCACCTATGGTTCAAGCTATCAAGTAAATTCATTATAATACTCTACATATAATTATACATACATGAGAAACTTATTAGTATTTAGCCATTGTGATGAACTGAAAGTGCTTTATAGCCTGTTATCACTAAAGCTTACATTCTTCCCTCAAAAGGCAGTTGGTAATAAAACTGGAAGAAGAGTACAGCTAGACATCTATTGACAATAAGGTCTTAAGTTCAAATGAAGAGAATGAATGTTATGATCACTAAGATAATCAAATAATAGTTAACACACACTAATCAGTTAATACATGCTAAATATATTACATGAACTAATTCTCATTTAATCCTTATAGAGATATTAGTATTCTCATTTTTTCTGATGAAGAAAATGGGACTTACAAAACTTAAAAGACTGATCAAAGGTCACACAGTTAAGTAGAATTTATCCTGTTAGCCAACTAAAACCCAAGTTTGAGCCGATCATGGCTACAACATCTAATACATGCATTCTTTTTTCAATGTGACCATTTTCTTTCTTTTTCACATAAAAGCAATCTGGAGATAGGAGTTGAGACTCGGCAGAGACGTGGAGCCCTGTTCTGTGATTGCATCACTGTCAGTACTCAGCTCCACTACATGTCCAGAATGCCTTCTCAAGTTCCCACCATCAAGTATGTGACCCAGATAGACACGAAGAGGAAACGTGGCAGGAAGTGAACCTTCCCTTTGAGAACACATCCCTGGAGCCGAAGCCTGGCTCCTCTGCCATAGCTTAGTCACTTAGGATCTCAGGCTCCAAGTGCCCAGCTGACTATTGCAGGTTCTAATGTAGAAGAAGAGAATGAATTTAGGGGAACACAGAAAAATGACAGAAAAGATTTATTTCCCCATAGAAAAACCTTCTACTATCTCTCTTCACTGCTTCTCAACTATTCAGAATTGTTCATAACTTTGAGAAGAAAACTTCAGTTTTCTTTGTGTAGCAGGGCATAGAAAGTGAGGGTGGGAAGATTAAGTACTGTTATTACAATACTTCAGCAGTGAATTAAATATTTAACTCACCCAGTGACAGTAGCACTTTATTTAAATGACAGGGTCAGGTTATATAAAGGGACAAGTAGGCATATGAAAAAGGTTCAAAGCCGGGCGCGGTGGCTCAAGCCTGTAATCCCAGCACTTAGGGAGGCTGAGACAGTAGAATCGCGAGTTCAAAGCCAGCCTCAGCAATGGTGAGGTGAGAAGCAACTCAGTGAGACCCTGTCTCTACATAAAAAAAACACAAAATAGGGCTGGGGATGTGGCTCAGTGGTCAAGTGTCCTGAGTTCAATCCCCAGTACCAAAAAAAAAAAAAAAGAAAAGAAAAGAAAAAAAGATTCAAATAAATATTCCTAGTGATCCAAAGTCAGTGTGGGAATATTTGCCAAATAAAATTCACATCCTCAAATTTCTCTTATTCTTTTTACTGTTCTCATCTGATGGTAGTCCTAAAATTTCATTTTTTAATACATATCTTTTTTATCCTATGTACACTTTTGTTGTAACCAACTATGTATACTTTGTGTGAAGAAAATGTGCAATCAGTAAGTTTTAAAAAAAGATAAGAAAAAGCTAAACAATTTGTTAAAATTAGACAAAACTACACTTAGCATCTGTCCTTAGTATGTAACACTCATGTAATTTGATGATGTATTGGATAATTGAGAGTTAAGAGTTTATACAGGAAAGAAAGCTGGAATAATACTTTCTATGCACTTCCTAGCAACTGCTTCAATTTAAACAAATACCTCTGATTTAAAGAGGCAATATTTGAAAACTATCATTAACACCTATTTTTCAATAGGAATTTCCCTCCCCCATTCCCTTCCCTCTACTCTACTGATCTGCTATGTAGTTTTTTTTAATAATCAGTACACCTTGTGGATATATATGACCTTGATATTCACTGTAGTATATTCATATAAGTACATAGGAAAGTTAGGTCAAATTCATGCCACTATTCATCCCTTATCCTATTTTTCTCCCTCCCAGTAAATCACATTTGTCTATTCCACTATCTTTCTTCTATTTTGATGGAATCCCCAAGCCCTTTGCCCTCTCTTTTCCCCCTTACTTTGGACTACCTTCCACATATCAAAGAAAACACTCAACTTTTGACTTTTGGGGACTGGCTTATTTCACTTCGCAGGATAGTTCCATCCATTTACCAGCAAATAGACATAATTTCACTTTTCTTTATGGCTAACACTCCACTGTGTGTGTATGCTTTATTCCTTCATCTTTTGAAGAGCACCTAAGTTGACATAAACACTCATAATACATGCATTCTCTATGGGGTAATATAGCTTGTGGGCAAAAATTGGTTCTCTTAGAAGGGTGACAAAAATTTTACTCTTTTAAATCTAAAGCACAGATATACATACAATACTTAAACAGACTATATGTGATTTCTTGCAGGAATGGGGAGATAACTAGGAAAATGTCTTTAAAAGTCCCTTGAAAGATCACAATGAACTAAAGGTCAAGAAATACTGATCTAGAGTTATTTTGTGTATCTCTGGAAAAAAATATCTTGCTTCTAAATGTGTGGAAAACAAAATAAAAAACCACATCATAGACTGCAGAAAAATATCTAAGTCAATATTGCAAACTGATTAAAAATGGTATTTTCAGTCAATATCGAAAGTGGCATGATCCAAGTCTTCTTAGTTAGGAAAGGAATGAGAACATTAACCAGTGACTGCTGATCCTTCTACATGTGTCACTTTACTCTTTAACACAACCTTAAAGTAGTGCTGACTGCAAGACAGAGATAAGAACAGAGGCTCATAGAGGTTAAATAATATGCTTATAGTCATACATCTATTGCGTACCAGAACTGGGACTTGAAGCCAGGATTTTTTGGGTCCAATAATCCAGATGGCTATGAAGTCTAACATATCACAACCAATGAGTACTGAAACATGTGTCAAGTGTAACATCAGTAACCTGAAGAAGAAATTTCCATGTGCAGAAGGTATAATATTAAAGCTGGAAAGAATAACAGGATTCTAACCAGCCAGAAACAACAGATATCTTATGCATAAAAGTAAACATAGAATAAGTGTATAATTTTATAACAGGCAACTTTTGCTGGATATCATTTTTAATATTCAAAGATGCACAAGGTTCTAATATTTCACTTTAAAAATCCATGTAGTAGAGTAGAATAATGATCACTAGGTTTTAGGAAAGGCATAATAGGTAGCAAAATACAGTTACATAGGAGGAATACATTGTAATGTTTTACAGCACAATAGAGTGACAATAGTTTATAGCATTTTGGTTTTTGTTTTTTTGTTTTGGTGTGGAGCATCTTTTCATGCTTTTGTATATTATGTGTTCTTTGGACAAATATCTGACACCTTTTGTCCATTTAATTTTCCCATATTTTTTACTAGTGCATTATAGTTGTGCATATTGATGGGATTTGTTGCTACATATTCCTACATGCACACATTATGCAATATAATTTGGCCAATATCACTCCCTAGCATTTCTCTCCCTCCCCACCTCCCACCCTGTGGTCCCTTTCCTCTCTGATCTCCCTTTGAGAGGATCTACCCCCACTTTTATTTTCCTTTTTCCTCTCTAGCTTCCACATAGGAGAGAAAACATAAAACCCTTAACCTGAGTTTGACTTATTTCACTTAACATGATGGTCTCTAGTTCCATCTATCTTCCTGCAAATGCCATTTCACTTTTCTTTATGCCGAATAAAATTCCATTGTGAATATATACACCATATTTTCATCATACTTTCTTTATAAAGAACTAGAAGAAAGGAGTTTAAAGGCACAAAGATGGTAAATGTTTAAGGCTGGGGAAATGCTAATTACATCATTACATACAGTACACATGTTGAATTATCATGCTGTGCTCCATAAATAAGTACAATTATTATGTCAACTAAAATAGCAAAAACCAACATATTAGATAAAATTTTAAAACAAAAGTCTGTAAACTCACTAGATTAAGGAATTTTACTTTTGCTTAGCTTCACTTATTCAAATGCATTCAGAGTTTACATGGTGGAAATAGCAGGATATAAAATGGGTATATGCTTTTTCACCTATTAGAGCAAAATAGTTTTCAAATTTCTATAGAGTCTTCAACTTATTTTGGTTTTACTACTTCTAATGAATACATCAAAGATCAATTTTTTATTTTGCATGTTTTTAAGTGAAACAGTTGAACACCGCCTACTGCTAAGTTTTGGAAAACTATAGAATCTGAATGATTTACAAAAAGAAACATGACATCCAAGCTTCTCCCACTTAAATAATATAAAGGAAAATGTGTACACTGGTACTTATATTACAAATAGTTACTTCTCTTTTCTACATTAGTAGTAATTCTACCAAACTTTGCCACAGTTAATTTGTGCTAACAACTATGATTTCAGAGCATTACAAAATAGAACAGAAAGAACAAGAAAGCGAGAACAGAATTATGCAGGACAAGTCATTATCACAAAATTCATGTTAAAATATCCAAGGAGATTTTCTGGGCAACACCAGGCCCCCACTATGTATCACAATGACAAAATGAAGCAATAGGTTAGATACAAAAGGACACCGATAGTAGGTGTTTTTTAAAAAGCATATGTAATTTGATACTATTTACTGAATAAAGGAAAAACTACATGTACCAAAACTCTTTCCAAAAACATTACAATTTCATTCTACACATAAATGACTAATATGAGTAATCATATCCTGAGTACAGAGAGGCTTAAACTATGTACTATGCATGATCATGCTTGCTAGCACTTAAAAAAAGAAAAAAGAAACCCACATTGAATGTCATTTTATTATTTTATTGCAGATATAAGAAAGAAACTTGCAGTCCTAAAAGATGCACACTGTCAGTGCAGAATACAGATTGGAACATAGAAAATTACCAATGTAATAACTGCTACTTGTTTAAAGTTACGTGAGAACCTCAACAAGAATGAAGTGGTGGAGTGTGGCTGGTAGGGTTCTTCACTAAAAGAGTAAGTAAGTTTAGCCGAGTGTGGTACTGCACACCCAGTGGCTCAGGAGTCTGAGGCAGGAGGATTTAGAGTTTGAAAACGATCCTCAATAACTTAGACTCTGTCTTTAAATAAAATAAATAAATAAATAAATAAGGCAAAGGGACTGGGGATGTGGCTCAGTGGTTCAGCTCCCCTGGGTTCAATCCCTGTTACCAAAATCAAAAAAGGAATAAGCTTTACATTTAGCAATTTCATACAGAAAAGTCATTCATCCCCCAAATTGCCAAAAAAGATGCCATAAAAATTATGTTGCTACTATATAACATGTCTAACAGCAAACAGTAATGAACACAGAAAAACTTGAACTTGACGCTAGCTATATGGATGAAATGCACACAGAGACTACTTGTGCATATCACCCAAAATGTCAAGGAAAATAATGGATCCTGGCCAAATCAAAAGTGTTGATGCCATTCTCAAAAACTTCTAGTTACCAGGGAATTGAGATAACCCAATATGCTGGGAAGCAAAAACGTGTCTGAGATTTGAAGAATTCCTGAAAAAAAAAAAAAAGATAATGCTGGCACTAGTGATTAAGATAAAGGAAAATCACAAACTTGATCTCCTAGTAATTAATGTCTTTGTGCTAAGAAAAAAATATTAAAAAATAAGATAAATGTAAAAGTGTTAGGAAACTAACTAGATACAAAATGCCAAGATGGAAACATGCTACATGGAAATCACAAAACTTTCATTCAACTTATAATTTAGAATTATAAATTAGTTTCAATTTTTATACTATTTCTTTAGTTGTAGATGAACGCATACCTTTATTTTATTTATTTATTTATATATGGTGCTGAGAATCAAACCCAGTGCCTCATGCATGCCAGGCAAGCGCTCTACCACTGAGCCACTGCCCCAGATCAATTAGTTTCTATTTTTAATGGAGTTCTCAATAATATTAAAAGTCAAACCTCAAAACACTAAGAGAAATATGCATTGCAGGCACATTAAAGGCAAAACTAATTCTGATCCAAACATTTATAAATTCCTTTAACTGGAAGTTCAGAAGTATTTACCTTACTTTTTCTCATAGCCAACCTCTCGAGACAAAAATACTGGATCTTCAGATGAAGTCATTCCCAGACAAATTCAAAACTATTGATTTTATGTACAATATGAAAATACATATGAAGAAAAAAATCTGGACTTTGTAAAATCATTATACATAAAATATGAACAAGTAAGTTTAAAGTAAGACTCTTTTGCAGGTCTACCAAAGTTTCTTTGGATTTTTAAGCTTATTTTGTGCTTGGTAAGTGCGTTAGTTGTGATTATGCAAGTACTGGCTGATAAATTCTTGACATTGTCTGAATCATTTTTAAAAAATGTCTTTAAGTTTGCCAAATCACTTCTACTTAATGAAACTGAGACAATTAACACTAGTTATTTTAAAAAGGAAAAAGTCTAACAAGTAACTTAAAAGAAACATCTTTAAAAAGGCATGTATTACATTGTTAGTAAAACATATAAAACATAAAAAAAGGTGCTACTTAAAAATACATCCTAAGAGTTTGACAATGCCCCTATAGCTCACTTGAAGTCGGCCTTACAGATATGGAAATCTTAAATGTTCCCTTGGCCTTCCCAGTTTCTAGGACCTGAATAAGTGAATTGAGCAGCTTTTCCCTGAAATAAGTAGCTGTCTTTTCCCCCTTCTGCTTTCACCCTGGAATATGCCTCTGTTCTTCCTAACAGGAAGAACACATCCCTCTTAACTATACATAATGTTATACTAATTCTTCCATCTCTCTATTGAAACTACCCAATGGTCACACAGATCTTGCCCAGCCTTTGTTGTAGGTGAGAGAAGAAGATGGAGAACCTAACTTTCTCTTCCACATGAAAGTGTGTTTGTTATCTGCATGCAAGTTTCTGGTACTCTTCCTACCTGACTGCTAGGCAAAGACTTTTCCTTCCAAAGTCTGTTTCTTTTATTTGGAGCACTAGAAGATGAGCAAAGGAATTATAAAATGCATGGCAGAAGGACAGTGGTCTTTCTAAACAGAAAAACCACAATCACTGAACAAACTAATCGCCGAGTACTTTTAAAAGTGTCCACCACCAGCTCTTCCCTGACAAAGTATAAAGGCATTCTTCAGAAACTGCACTCACTCCACACCCCTTTCCCTATTTTGGTCAGCCTACCTTTCTCACCCAAGTCACCAATGTGTCCAAACTAGACACTGAAAAGCAAGGCTCAATTTCTTTCTCATGGGCTCTTCAAGGCCCTGGTGAATGATGGTATGGAACCAGATAGCTGGTGGTGCAAATAATTGTTCCATGAATATTTTTTTAAAAAAACCTTTGTTTCCAAGTTGATGTCTTTTAACTCAATAGTGTAGTGTATGGTGATTTAACTGTAAGTCCATCAATAAACTGTTCCACAGGTTTCTTAAAAATTAGAAACATTTTTAAAATTACTGTGAAATTAATGCTATTCATATTTTATAAGGGTTTGAAGCTCAACAAAGCTTAGTCAGGGTTGGGGTTATGCATCAAAAAGCCACCACCTAGTGGTACACTAGAAACCGTAAGTAAAAACGTGGGTATAGAAAAAGCAAAAACAAACAAACAAAAAAAATCTAAAATCATAAAAAATGCCCCAAATGCTGTAAGAAAAAGAGATGCCATTGAAGGGAACAAAAAGGGCATCTACAGAGTTAGGAGAACCAAGACAGTGCAATTATAGCAAACAGAATAGGTAAGTTTTAAGAAACTAAAGGTACAGAAGCTGCAGATTCTATAGGAATACCAGTAAGAAAATTAGTTGATGATGATCAGGCAAATAGGAAGGCTGATGTAGGAGAAATGGACCAACAGTGGGGAGGCAGAGGGCAAAAGATCCAGCACACAGGTAGCATTAAGGGAAGATGGGTTCTTACAGCTTTACAGTCACGAAAGCACACTGGTTAGCAAAGCTCATCTGTCAAACAGGAGATAACAGGAGCCCGCAGCACGAATTGAGACAGGCTGTGGCTGTAATTGTTGTTTTCATTCAGGGTAGTGGTTTTAAACTTATACTCCAAGCAACATTAAAATCCTATATCCATTGGCTTTGGATCTTTCTTATACTGTGATTAGAATATATTCAAGTAGAAAGTAGAAGAGAGTTCAGTTTCCAGGAAAAGTAAACAAACCTCCAAGATATAACCGAAGCTATTCTGTGTTAAGGGACCTGGAAAAATTATTACATGTAAACAGACATGATAACTGGCAGAGATAATCAATCATTGGGGATTAGCAAGACAAAGGAGGATTCTAAAGTGAACATCCATTTTAGAAGTTGCTGAAATAACTGACAAGGGTCCAAAAAAGTTATGAAAATAAGTGAAATCAGACCTTAATTAAGAGGTCTGAAGAATATGGAATGGCAGCTCGTAGTCAAGATGAGGTCAAGAAGCAACTTTGGTCAGAAAGGAAATGAGAGAGAGATGGGAACTGTAGTTAGGGGATTTTTGAGAACTTGAAATAGAACAGGTAAAGTGTAAGAGAGGCCATGATGGTGGAATGAGAGGGTGGACTAAGTACCATGGAGTCTGGGATGTGGAAAGATCATGAACTTAGTCTCAGAGAGTCAACATGATGCCAGAGATGCCAATGGATGGAGGGAAATGAAGTTAAAGGTTTGAAAACATTTTTTTATAAAAATTTTAAGTAGTGCAAACTGACAGACAAGGGACAAAATGGAAAAAAAATTTAACTGAATGGCACAGGCTTCAAAGATGAGAAATGAGAGACTGCTGCTATTAAACATAGTATGAAGTGGCTGTAGAAAGCAAGGTGGAAAGAAAATGAGTCTACCATGTCTAAGTCAAAACCAAAGAAGCACCTGTCATTGAAAAAGGCTGTGAGGGAAGTGGGAATGTCAGAGACAAGGCAAGACGCATTGAAGAACCATAACTGAAATACTGTTTGCAGAAAAAAGTCAAGTACACTGCTGCTTTAAGATTACTTTTGTATAGCCTTCTGTTTGTAAATTTTTGAAAACCTCTTATTTTTAATTCCTATTCATACTGCTAATATTAATTTGCTGTACATTTTTTCATTAGCAATTTGTGGCATCATTCTTGTACACCAAAGATGACAACTCCATTTCCTACACAGCATCCTGTGCAATCCTTAAAAAATACCATTATATAATTCATCTGCTTCAACTTGACTGTTCTTTACCCTTATGGCAACATAAATTCACCACTCCCCAGAGCCTGCATACAAAACCCTCAAAACTCTGGTTCCCTTTCAGCTTTATAACCCCATGCTTCTTCTACCTCTCACTCTATTGACTGAAATCCCAACACTCTGTTCTTAGTATATTTTAAATGCATCCTCTTCTTCAGAGCCTTTACTTTTTCTGTTCTCTATAATTGTTCAGATGAGTGACACTGTATTCTCCATCTCAGCCTAATTTTCACATCTCAGAGAGCCTTTTCTAAACATTCTATCTAGAAAGCATCCTTCCCCATTTGTGTCTCTAATATCACACCATGGTCATTTTCCTTTTTGGCTATAATTATTTAACTTATTATCTATCTCTTCCATGAAAAGTGTTGATCTCAATTATTGTAGGTCCTCAGTAAGTACAAAATAAACATAACAAAAATATGTAGGAGTATAGTTACTTCAATTATATTTACTCATTGGCCTTAACACTAGAACAGTTTTGAATTTAAAATTTTTAAGGTAAACCCATACAGTCAAAACTTGCATTAACACAGTAATAATGCTAAGGTGCCATAAAATGCTAAAGAAAAAATAATATGAAACATCAAGACAAATTATTTTATTGATGTCCACTAAATCATTTAAACATTTTAACAATGGAAATCTATTTATGGCATGTATAAAATTCATTATAAACCCAGAATGTGGATAATTATTCGATAAGAATAAAAGTTTACATTTCTTATATACCTAGAGAGATATTTTAGTAAGACTGCAAGTAGAAATAAGAAGCTTTGACTTATGAGATAAAAGCCTGTGTCATCTTTTCAAGTACAACTAATTTCAATTTAGTAAATTGTTCTCTAATTTTCTTAAATGCCATTTATGGGTTATCCTTACAAATGCTCCCCGATATTTATTTATTCCAATAACAATTGAAAGTTTGAAGGAAATCTATAAGAGATTGAAAGTTTCATAAGAGCTGCAAGATGATTTTAGTAATCAGTGGACACTGAAAGAGACTGAATATATGGCTATAGAGGTTATAAAATACATTAAAATTATGCCATGACACTAAGAAGCCATCATTGTCCACAGATTTTTAATTACATGCAAACATGCAGAATCTAGACTCTAAACATGTGAAAAATAAGATTGCACTTATTAAAAATTTTAAGTTATTTTTTAGATGAATACTTTAACAAAGGTCAACAAATAAAAGCACTAAATATCAAGGAATATGTTCCTTTTAGTAACTTGAGGGGGTTTTTTTGTTTTGTTTTTTTGGGGGTAATTTAGACCAAAAAGATGAATTTGGACAAAATGTATTATCATACTGTTTCTAATATATAGAAGGTATACATTTTAGCTTTTCATTTTAAAACAATCTCATTGACAATGGATTTGCACAGTTAAATAGTGTTTTTGCACATACAATTTAATAGTAAGCAAAGAGAAACTAAGCTTTAATGAACCAAGGATCAAAACATCTCACTTACTAGTGTTAAAAAATTAAGGTAACAATAGTCAAAGAACTGAGGTACAGTAAGACCCAAAAGTCATACTACTATTATACCATGCCATTAGATTAATAAAATAAAAACCAATTCCAATTATACAGCCCTAGTCAATGAGCTAAATATTATAAAATAGAAATTGCAGGTAGATCTAAATACTACTTTGATTATCTTCCATCATGAAGTACTGAAGTTTTGAAACCAGATCTATGCCCCTCCATCCCCCTTTGCCCCTGTGAAGACTTTCCCAACCTCCTACTCATACTTGTGATCAAGGTCACTCTCCAAAATGCCCATCTACTGATTTTAGAAGTATACCACCATCAGAGTCCCATGAGTCCTATTATGTTTATCTTAGTATTCTCAAAGACTTACACACTAACTAATGAACACTGAGTGATCAATAAACACTGGAATGAACTGAATAATCAGCAGAAGGGGAGCACTGAAGAAGGCAGGCAGGTGAGAGGGAAGAAAAGTCTGGCCATGAGATTTTCAAATTGTTACATCAGTTAAGACACCATCTTATTTTCTGCAAATGGACCATGATGGGAGAAAGATTGGTTAATGTTGCCATATACGACAGGCTCTCAGATCTTTTTATAATTTCAAAGAAATAACACTAGTACAGTACACACACTCTTCTTTCCACATACGGGTAAAAGGCAATGCTATAGAAAAGTTTAGCGCATTCTTTTTACAAGGCTATGAATAAGTGAACTGAAGGGTGTGGGATAAAGAATAGCCTTAAAAGCTAAGCTGAACAATCTGGATGGTAGTTCAAAATTATTTCATTGATCAGCAGAGTAGAAGAAAGGGACCAGGGGGAGGGAGGAGGTAAGAGGGGAAATACTGGGCAATGATATTGGCCAAATTATATTGTTTTACTGTGTGCCTGTACGAATATGTAACAAATCCCACCATTATGTACAACTATAATGCACCAACAAAAAATATGTGGAAAAAAAAGATTTTTAAGCAAAGAAATGAATGACAAAAGCAACACATTACATATGAACCCCACAGAAGTACTCAGGAAGGATTCTAGCAGAGCTAGGACAGTAATAATCTAGAGACAAGTAATGTAGCCTTAAAATAATAAGGATATTTGATTCTTTAGGAATTTTGTGAATGGTTGGATTAGGATTCTTAAGAAAAATCATCTGCTTAATGGTACTTTAGAAGTATTTATTTTATGCTGCAGAGATGACTTTCAGAAAAAAGAACCATAGGCTTTCTTGTTCAGCACAAAAGTAATACCTCATGAGAATCAATAACATGTCTGAAATGCAAATAAATTTCTCCTCACAAAGGCCTAAGACATTGTTTCCTAATTAAAAAGGAGCTAAGTATAGCTTTACATCATCATTTCTGTCTTCTATGAGTTATATTTTAAACTAGAAGATGCCACAGTGTCAGCACTTAAGAGGAAAGGAATGGCAAAAGCCAAAAGATTATCTTCAACCTCCCAGAGCAATTTGAGGTTTATCAGTATAAAATGGGGGAGTCCAAGCGGAAATCTAAGCCTAAATGGAAATGCAATTGTGCAAATTCACTCATCCCTCTTCAAATTTCTGATCAATAGGAGGTATAGACAAGTAGAAACAGCTCAGATGGCACATAAGAGACTTAGAAGAGCTGTTCATCCTCCATCCCTTCTTTCCTTCCCTTTTCTATTTCTAATCACAAGTTTCAGTGATTAAAAAAAAAAAAAAGACTAGAGACAAAACTGAGCCCTTTGTTCCACACTCAGAATTGCTTAAAGGTGGAGAAGGGAGACAAGAAGTCCTGGAACCTCCAAATGGATGTCTCTCTGCAGTCATCCTCCAGCTGTGACCACCCCTGGCAAATGGGTAGTCATCTTTTCTCTAGGGCATTCTGCATCTTGAGTTGGTAGTTTTATTTTGCAAATAATGAGTTCTAAAGGTTATTACTTGAGAATCTATAGTTAATTCTTATTTACTTTCTGTTCAAACAGTTCCTACACTCTTCCCAGTGAAATCTCACATTCATAGTCTGGCTTCAGTTCCAGTTCCACCAACTGCAACAACTCAAATTGACATCTCTATTCTGCAAACTCTCATTTAAATTAGGAATCCATCCATGCTACAGAATTTAACATATAATTGTTCTAGATAGACTTTTTGCCCTGAAGGGTAGAAACAATAGCACTAGTTTTATGTCCCTCACTACTCAGATAAACACAATAGAAATTTATTACACTTTAAAAAAAATCAAAGGTTTCTTTTGTAAGGGAAAAAAATCATTCCAAAAGTCATCTGTTTTATAAACAATATCTGCATTCTAAAATGTGTTTTCCTAAGCTCTCAGTGACATGTTAGAAGAGGGCTTATTGCAATTCTTATATGCTGCTCATAAGAAAGTAAACAACTTGCCACTAACTTGTGGTACCATGCATGTTCCCTCTGTGGTCTATCATCTCTATTTTTGGGCACAAATGACAAATTCTTCCATGTGTACACCAGGAGAGACATAGAAATATTATTTATAAGGACAAAAAATTAAACCATGTAAATATCAAGCAACAAGAATAATCGATACTATACTGCTACATGATAGTGAAAAGGATTAAACTATAGCCATATATCCCAACATGGATTAACTGCAGACACATGGTACCATGTGAAAAAGCAAGTTTTGTGCTGGGGTGTGTGTGTAAAATACATTTCATACAGAGTTCAAAAATGAAAAACACATTTTGGAAAATTTTAGAGATGAATGAAAAATTATGAAGGAAAAGGAGTGATAAAGTCAGTAAATTCAGGAAAAGATTACCTCTGACAGATGAGTGACAGACACAAATTGAAAATATTTTAATATTTATTTCTTAAGCTAGTTTGTAGATATGACAGCCTCTCTACTATTTATTCCTAACACATAACAAAATCTTCCAAAAATATTTAATATTTCATTTTTAAAATATAAATGAAACTGTTCATTTCTGGAAAGCTTGATTGCTTCAAGAAACAAGAAAAAATTTAGGTTTCAAAGGTCTACAAACAAAAGGGTTGCTACAGCATAATGGAAAGTCTGTGGCAAAAGTGAACAATAACTAATTGAAAAAGGGAAATAAAACTGCATGATGTCATATGCACTCTAAGGCAAGTACTTTCTAGGGCAGAGGATCTTAGTAGGGCAAATAAAACTTGGCAGGGCTCTGGCTGGTGAACATTCCAAGGACTAGCATTCAGTGAGACTAGAACACTCTTGGGTTAGGACAGGATTTGGCAAGAGGAGCTGGAAAAAGACAAATGAACTTCAAAAAGATGAGAGTGCAGATTGGAGAACAAATCTGATTCCACATGATACTAATAAGAAATGTTAAGTCAAATGTTAATAAAGTTCACTTATTCTCCTTCTCAGTTATTCACAGTGTAGTGTGACTGCCACCTATTAACTTTAGGCAATATATTTTGTGAATCTAGTTTCCCCCTATGATGCCTATAGATGCAGAACTTCAGCTGAGAATTCAGTGTCCAAGTAGAAAGATTGTGACATTCTGCAATATAAAGTTGTGAAAGCTTTCCCAAGATCACTCCAGTCAATTGCTGGGTACTGGCAAATAATGCCACCAAATGTTAAAAGTCTAGAAGTAATGTTAAACCCAAAAGTTAATTTCTACCCTCTATTACTCTCAATTCAAGCTTTTAAAATACAATGTTCATTCCTTCCTATCATTCTCAGCTTAGGATATCATTACAAATCATTCCAGAAATACTTTTATCTATTTCTCATATAGGATAAACCCACAGTGAGTGATAAAATTAAAATCATCTAGCCAGGCATGGTGGCACACGCCTGTAATCCCAGCACTTGGGGAGGCTCAGACAGGAGAATCATGAGTTCAAAGCCAGCCTCAGCAACAGCGAGGCACTAAGCATCTCAGTGAGACCCTGTCTCTACATCAAACACAAAATAGGGCTGGGGATGTGGCTCAGTTGTCCAGAACCTCTGAGTTCAATCCCCGGTACCAAAAAAAAAAAAATTAAAATCATCTTACCTGTACTTTCTTTAAAGCTACTGGCACTCCATCCAAGAGACAGGCTGCTCTATAAACTTCGCTAAATTGTCCACGACCAATTTTCTTTTCTATTCGAAAGTTGGCTAATGTATTATAGCCCATATCCGGTCGTAAGGCCTTCTGTAATTAAAAATGTCAGAAAAAATTTCAATCTTACAATATACAATCATCATTTCCACTTAAGTAGGTAACTCTGTAAGCTTGCAAATATTCATTCATTCAATAAATATTTACTGAACACCTATGCATGCTAGGCATTATTCTGTACACTAAGGACAGAGCAGCAAACCAAACACATAATAATCACTGAACTCGAGGAATTTACATTTATAATGGGGGGGGGGGATAATTAGCCAACTAAATATGTATATGATATGTGAGATAGGAAAGGCTAAAAATTTATCAGTGAAAAGAAATGTGACTTGGGAATGAGATTTTGAAATTTTAGATAAGAACTCCATGTAACTTGTCTTTAGTTCATAGACCATAAACTAGTCCCATGCAATCTAGTATTTCTGATATTTTCTTTCTTTCTTAATCTTTCAGTTGAAATGGACCCCCACACACATATACACACACTCTCACATATTCACTTGGTCCAATATGTTAACTAATGCATTAAATACTTAACATCTTGAAATTTATTTAGCTTCTACAGAAAGTATTTCCAGTGGTAAGGAGTTTATCAGCACATCATTTTTAAAATAATATTTCTATTATTTTTCCTCCTGGAAAAAGTCATTTCTTCACAAACTTTTTTTTTTTTTTTTTTTGATGCTTACTATATACTGGGCACTGTGCTAACCGCTAGGGAAAGAGAGGAGTCAAATATTTCTTCTATTTACCCAAACACATGCAAAAGGCTCTGCATTGTGCTTTAATAGATCATTAAGGGCACTAGGAGGTAGAACACAAGTGGTTGTCGGTATTTTGAGACATAACTTACAAATTTTTCATTATCGTAGTTCTTTTGTTCGTGTCTGTTCAATGACTCAGTCATTAACTGAATGTCCACTATAGTGAGACATTGTCTATTGCTGAGTTTATAACATATACCTAAGGAATGCTGCCTTTCATGCTCCTATAGCATTTAGTTTATTTTATCTTATTTTATATAGGTAGAGATGATAATCTATTTAGTTCTCATATTCTCTTTAAAAGGGCTGGGCCTTTAAGATTTCTAGATTATTCATGAGCACATTCCTCCAATCCTTTTAGCAACTTTTTCTCATACCCTCTGTACCTTCTCTACTCTGAGACAAGTAAACATGAAATTCTAGTGGGGACTGACCAGTGTATACACTAATGAGATGGAATATTAAAGGCCTACTAATGCATGCAAAGATAGCACCAGTTCATAAACACATTACATTCAACTTGAACTCTTAGGCCTTCAAATGCACTTTATTAAGGCTGATGACCCCATATTCTGAGCCATTTGACATATGGGCAGTACTTTACATTAACCCCTGGTATATTTTATTGTCTTCATTTCACTATATCTATCATGCTAATAAAAACTGCAAAATTCTACTATGGAACCCTGCAATACAAACCCCATATTTCTCAGGAAAAAAAGCAATAATTTGTTATTTTACATTGCTTTTCTTCTTCTGAGAGTCCAAATCATTGTTGAAATCTTGCTTTTAAATGTATAAAATACCCATAATACAAAAAAGTTTCACAATTGCATTTCATAAATGCAGGACCATAAGGTAAATAATTATAGTAACAACCACTACTACAATAACATAAGGTTCTATTTTGGTAACTATAACCTAACAGGCACTATATATTAGGGTTTTATATGCCATCTAACTTGATTCTCATACCAACCCTATCATGTGGATTTTATCAAACCAAACCTACAGTCTTGCCAGTTCCCGAACACAGCCTACGCTACACTGCTATGATTACTAAGCAAAGTTGCCTACTTTATGACCCACCATTAGGGAACCCTACCTGATAATCCAGAGACATTTAAATTTCTTGATTTAAAAAAAAAAAAGGTTTTCTGATTTAAAGAAAAGAAAGTCAAAACATAGAAACATGTTTAAAATAAAATTTAAAAAGTATACCATAAGAAAAAAATAAAAATTATTCAACAAAGGTAGTAATTTGTAATACTGTTCATTTGTAAAATTTTTTATAGTCATGAGCTTATAATTATCATTGTGACAAAATGGTACGTATTTAACAAAAGAAATTCACAAAGAATCATTTCTCAGACACATTCAATGGATAGCAATATTTTAAAGTTTTTAAACTTTACAAAAATGTCTTTCAAAATAAAACCTTTAAATTGTTTTTCTAAGAAGTTTTTTTATATATATGTATATATATATATTTTTGATAGGATAGTCTAACATCTAAGAAATAGAATTCCTTCTCTCATACACACAGAGACCATTCTTTCTCTTGATGATGTCCTGTCGATCTCAACAGTAAAATACAACTTCATCATTAGGAACAGCTTCATATAATCCATATACTTGAAATTTGACTGGGAATCCCATCTTCTGTCTGCACAATAACTTGACAAATATTAGCGTGAATTGCTAAGGAAGTGTGACAACCGCATGCTGAGAGCAAAGTCTCACTAATGTGTTTTGGCATGCAGGTTTGTAATCACACATTTACATATGCAATGACCTACATTTGCATGTCAGATCACACACTGTCTTGGTTTATTAAGACTGGGCACCTCCCTGTGTTTGGCGGCCAGAGTGGCGAGAGAGGGCCAGAGGGCGGTGTTTTTTGGCAGTTGAGGGATGAACTGCCACCAAGGATTAGGTTGATATGGCCTGAGCATTAGACACTTCATTAGACGTAATCTGTTTAACAGTGGGCAGTGTATGTAAACTTCACAGCCCATTTGCGGCACCTTTTTCCCCCCATGGCCTTTCTTTAAAGGGCAGTGTGGGTGAATGACAGCTTGTCTCATCTGCTCCCATGTCCTGTCACCCGGTGAAGATGTGGAGAGCTGACATGAGAAGGAGCATAGCTGCACATCTCCAACTACCCGTGGGTCTTCTTGCCACACTGCAATTTGTATAAAAATAAGCTTGTGTAGGATGAGGTCTCCTTTAGGAGAACATTAGCCAGGTAACACATATACTTCAGTAACAATTATATGATGTTGTATTCAATGCCATACTTCATTTTGATGAGTTATATCCACTGTAGATGGTATTATATTAACTACTTTAAATAAAAGATATCATCAAATGAATTCCACTCAAACTGAAGGACTAGTTTTAGGTAAGATCTGTGTTTTCTTCTTAGAATAAATATATATATGTACACACATATATACACACACATATATATAATGTATGTATATATATACACACATAGTGTGTGTATGTGTACATATGTAACAGCAAAACAGTAAGATTTAAATCAGTATGAAATAACAAAAAAAAAAATCACTTAAATTGACTTTTTGTTCTTCCCAATTTGGAATGTAAGCTGGGTTCAGTCTCTTGTAGTTCCTTAATGACCAGGATTCTTTTCTAAGCCACACATAATGGCCTTTAGATTCAAGATGAGTCACTTAAAGTACCTTCAGTTCTTACGAGAGTAAAACCTACTTTGCTTATTCTGACATAAAATGGGGATAATGATGTCTTATCTGTAACAGAAGGATTTAAGGTCACTTTTGCAATCTAGCCATGGGCCCCATCTACCATTTACACCATCTATTCCCCCAAGTGTACCATGAGCTTTGGCCTCTCCATCAAATTGCATTTGTATGTTCCCATGCCTTTTGAATAACTTCTTTTTCACCCATGCCAAACTGCAACTCACCTTTGAGATTTAGTTGTACTGTTAGCATTCTTAATCATTTTTAGCCTTCTCAGACTGATTTATTGGCTCCTTCCTCTGTATTTCAATAGCAACTGGCAGCAGTCATTGAATTCTTTCAAGAGTCCTACAAACTTGGGCGCTACGCTAGGTTTTAGATTATACTGGCTCTCAATCATTTGTTTAGACATATATTTATCCCTATTTATATCGAGTTTCTCAAAGGCAGAGACCAAGGTTAGATCCTAGCTCTCAACATCCTTCTAAGCTGAGCAAGGTACCCAAACCTATTTTGTATTTCTGTAAAATAGGGTTTAGTCTACCTCAAGGAATTGTGTCTGAGGGAGATAATGAGTAAGAAGCACCTTTGAGAGAGACAAAGCACCTAACAAGTGTTCATTAACTTTTAAGACTTTCCCTTCCCAAGAGTGTCAGTAATGACTACTCTCTACCATCTCATTCTCACAACAGGGCTATTGTGATTGCAGTTTCTCTTTTAGGCACTCTAGTTTTCAAGACTAAAATTCTTCTTTAGTCTCTATCTTCATTTTCTTTTGCTAATGCTTCCTCCTCTGGGCTACAACTGGAGTCTGTCTGTCGCTGGACTTTATATGTATCAATGACAACAGGAGTTCCCTCTATCACCCAATCTGAGGTCTGTTGTCCAATTGTGACACCCCATTTACCACATGAATTACCTTCCTGATTCACAAATGGAAATAGTCTCCCGCCTTGGTTTTAAGACTACTTGGATGACGACAATCACAGTATATCTAACTGTAGTTGTTCTATCCAATGGCCTTTTAATAATTATTAGTGGGAGCATTTAATACATAAAACCATGTTTGGTGGTAATTAGGCTGCTGACTGAAGCATGTTTAAAATGTTAAAAATCAAACTGAAGAGTATAATAGTTCATGGCTGACAAATCAACAAGTCTGAAACTACTGCTCCTCGTGACAAACTCACTCAGAGAGCATTGCTAATTCAGCACACAAAATCTTCTAAAATGACTAAGCACTATCTATCCCATGTAAATATTTTCAAACACTCATTTTTGGAGGAAGTCTCAAAATATAATTTGAAATAGTCATGAAAAACAAATATAAGCATAGGTTGTAGTTTATTTATTTATTTTTTTAAAGAGAAAGCTGGGACCAGGTGGGATACCTTCCTCTGATGGAGGAACAGTGACCCGGAGCTAGCATAGCATGTTTATTTATTTATTTTTATTAGAGCTTTATAGTTATACATAGTAGTTGAGTTCATCCCAACAAACTCATACATACATGGAAACAAAATATATTTTATTAATAAGGATTCACTGTTTTTTCTTTCTCAGCTTCTAAACCTTTGAATCTCTTTCCCCACTTCTTCCAGGAAAAACAGACAAAAATCAAAAAGCTTTAACCTTTCTTCTGCTTCTGGCCATGGTCCATCTCTATCCTACTTCCTATAATACTTCACATTTTAATTTCCACATAAATTGTATTTTATTGGTATATTACAATTATACATGATAGTGGGGTTCACTATGATGTATCTGTATATACACATAACAATTTGATCAATTTCATTACCCAATACCTCCTCTTTCCCTCACCACCACCTCCTCCTCCTCCTCCTCCTCCCTAATCCCCATCCTGCATTTTTCTGGTTTCCTTTCTATTTGCATGAGGTCCTTCATTTTTTTCTTTCATTAGTGCATTATAGTTACACATAATAGTTGGGTTCATTTTGACAAAATCATACATACATGGAGGTCATGTACACAGCACACACTTGTGCAAATACACACATATATATTCCCCCACCCCCAACTTCCACATATGAGATAGAACATATACCCCTTGGCTTTCTGAAAGTGGCTTATTCCACTCTACATAATGGTCTCCAGTTCCATCCAATTTCCTGCAAATAATATAACCTCATTCTTTATGACCAAATAAAACTTGCTTATGTATATATACCACATTTACTTTATCCATTCATCTACTGATAGACACCTAGGCTGCTTCTATAACTTGGCTACTGTAAATCAAGCTGCTACATTGCTTTATTTTTAATAACTATTAAACATACATAATTGCTCATTTCATGGAGCATAAGTAAAATATTACTTTTTTGTGGTAAGTTATTAAGTTTAGGCTCTTGAGAATCTGGGTCCATATATACACTAATAGGCCATGTTATAATTGTATTCTAAAATCTCAGAGACAAAATGTTCAAAATCACAAATCAATTAAGAAAGTAAACACTAGAGTGAATGGAACTTGATATATACCTTAAATTTCTAAGTTCTTATTAATGATTATCTTGTGATCTGATGCATTCTAATTGCATAACATCAGACCTTGCTAACAACAGTAATTGGGATTAACTTCTACTTGTCAGTCTCTGTTTGCTGTGCTTCCTTCACACTACTACTTTTCATTTTAAAACAAAATCCATTCTGTGTGTCATTGGCTCTATTCTCACAGGTATAGACCCCTTTAACAATTAATAATTTTCTAGTACTAAAATTAATTTCTTTAATTTGCTTTAAAATTTGAAGGCCAGGACATTTACTGAGCATTAAGATAATTCAGGAAAACATTATGATAATTCTCTCTGGGGAAATTAGAAAAGTCACAGCATGGACCCAATAGACTCCCCAGAGAGAAAATTATGCCCTGATAATTCCTAGAAGTATTGTTATCAATTATTTAATATACAAGCCAGTATTAATTACAATATTTAACACCATTCATAAGGTTTACATTACACAAACTCATCTCCTCCTGGTGATTTTCCCCTTCTTGTTTGCAGAAATTAGAATATTAATATATATTTTTTATTATTGAATTTCTACATCATTTAAAATTAACAAAACTTTGAAATGCCTTTCAATATTTTTTAGCATTGTTGCTCATACTGTGATTTTTAATCTTTAAATAGGTTTTACTTACCTCCTAACTATTCAAACAAGAATACACTGACAATATTTAACATAAATCCTATATTATCTTCTATGAACCTTACTGAAAACCAAAAAAGACAAAACCCAGCATGCCTAATTATTTGTACTTCTTCCAGTTTGAAAATATACCTCCCTAAAATTTCTTTGACTATTTCAAAAGGAAAATATTCCTAGAAATACCTAAATGTAAGAGACAGCAGTTTAAACAATATTGCCAGTAATCACTATAACTAGCTTTTTATAAAATAAAGCAAGAAATTCACTATAGCATAGGAAAATAAATGACCAAATAAAACCAAATATATAATCAAACATTTATAAGACCTTGGCATGTGTAGCATTTAATCATCATTAATTATATTACCCAGCATATTAATTACTACATTCCAATAATGGCACCAAACTGTCTCTCCTAGGTTATCGTAAGCAAGATAATGACAGACACTCCCATCCCCCTCACTTCCCCATGAGCACCACGAGCTACATGCGATAAAATTAAATATGGGAGAAAACACTTCTTAGAGAGATATACTGATAAAGACAGATTTTTAAAAATTTATTAATTTACCCCAAAAATATTAATGAAAGGTTTAACAATAAACACACATAACACAAAGACGACAGAAACAATAAACACATCATATCCATTATTTATTCTGCATATTTAAGTACTATGCAGAGAAATAAATTAGGTTTATGTATTAGAAAATGAGTGGATGATTATTTTACATTGGCTAATATTTACAATGAGATTAAAAGACAAAAAATGAATTCCACTATTATGTATAATGTACCAATAAGAAACAGATAAACAGGAGACCTGGTTAAATTTAAATTTTTTAGACATAACAAATTTTTAGTACAAGTTTGTCCTGTGCTATATCTGGGATATAACAGTACTTAAAAAGTATTGCTGGGTGTAATGGCACAGCCTATAATTCTAGCTACTTTGGAGGCAGAGATGGATCTCAAGTTTGAGGCCAGACTGGGCAACTCAGTGAGACTATGTCACAAAATCAAAAGATCTGGGTACATGGCTCAGTAGCAAAATGCTCCTAGGTCTAGTCACCAGCAGTGAAAACTTTTTAAATTTTTAAAATATTTTCAAATTTTTAAAAATATTAAAGTATTAATTGTTTATATACCTGGATTTATCTGAAATACAAAAAGAAAAAGAACAAAGTGGAGAAAATGTCTTAAGCAAGGTATGAGCTTGATGTTTATGGCAAGCAAAAAGCACACTGCAGCTGGAGTGCGGTGAGCAGGAAGAGAGTGGTAAGAAAAGAAGTTAAAGAGGTAATTTCTGACAGAATCACACAGAGCTTTGACAGCAAGAGCAAGGAGTTCACCTCTGAAGCAGGGGAACACTGTTCTGTGTTCTGATACATACGTTACAAACGCGTGGTTCTGCATGGAGAAGGAACTGGGAGGGAGGATGAGCAGGGTAAAATGGAAGCTGGAAAACTGAACAGAAGGTAATGGGCCTCATCTGAGGAGTTACAGCAAGATGCCAAGAACAGACAGAAGGAATCAAGATAATAATCTTAAGGTTAAGAGATCTGAGTCAAGAGATTTGCCAACACATTGAATATTAGAACTGAAGGACAGAGAAATCAAGAATGACTCAGATTTTTGGCTTGATCATCTGGATGGATGGATAGTGAAGCCATTTACTAAAATAAACAAGGCTATAGGAGAAGCAGTTTAGGCAGAGGTAAAAATAGAAGAAAGGAAATGATATGATGTGGAAAAAGCAATAGGTAAAGAAATCTGTGGACTAAGACAATTATTAGCAACCTTTTGTCATCATCATCACCACCATCATTAGTAGCATTTAACATGCTAACTACATGCCAAACAACATACAGGGGGAAAGCTTCATATCAACTGTATGAAATAAAAATAATTATTCTTTGTCTTTGTTGATAAGAAAACTGAGAACATTAGATGAAAAATAACTTGCTTTCTGTCATATAACTAAGAAGTGGGAAACCTAAACTGGACCCCAGCAATCAGACTTCAGGGCTTATGCTGTAAACCACACACTAGATAGAATCTTCCTGTTTGCTTCCAGCTCCTCTGCATATTCTTCCCCCCAAATGCTGATGCTCCACAGGGTATCACCCTCAGCTTTCCTTCTCATTTTGCTCACTCACCCTAGGAAATTTTCATGGTCCCATCTCCCCCATTTAATGGTTCTGAAGATTAGTGTAGGGTTAAACTAGTTCCAGGTATTCACTTCACCTCCAAATGGACACCCTATCACAACCCCGCTGGAGACTCCTTCTATTGCCTTGTACTCCTACACTTAATGAGATTTAGTGAAGGAAACAGAGGAAAACTTATTCTACATAAATGTGACTGAAAAAAATAATCATCAGAATTCCTAAACTTGAGAAGTATTTGTTTTATGAATAGTAACAAAGCTCTGTGAAACATGACCATAATTGTATGACAAGATCATAATATTCACATGCTAAAAATATTTTTAAAAGACAAAATATAAAGGTATCCTAAATGTAAAACATCACCATTGGCTTCTAATAATTGTTCTTCAACTCACATGGGAGCCTAGGGTCTTATCCAGAAAGGCTTCCAACAGTGAAGATGTGCCTAAAGATCTGTATTTGAAGTTATAATGAGAGGTAGCTTGTGAGTCACATAAAAATTATTGATCTCATTGAAGAACTTATCATTTTGGTCAGAAAGAGAATATCAAGACTATTTATTTTATTCACCACGTAAATATATAGCTCTAAAGGACTTTGGATTATTCTCAAATATCAAATTCATCCTCAAACAGATTGATTTAATCACTGCAATTATGAAAACTATATTTCAAGCTTTTAACTCAGTTCTAACTAAAGTTGGAAAGCTAGTTTGATTCATGTCAGCTTCATCTTTGCCCACATCACTCTGAAAGAACAGTTCAAATAGAAATTCCAAGACAGCACACAAGAGAATCCTCACTGTCTTCTCATTCTTTTCAAAATCATCTATATTTCTCAAGGTACTTCCTTTAATATATGAGAAGCTCTCACTCCTAAACATGTAAATGTGAACAATCAATCTAAATGCAAAGATGACCCAAACATACTTTAAATATTCTGAAATCATTTCTCATGTGACAGGTCTTCTTAGCACTCTCATTGACACACTGTTTTTTTCCTAAAATTATGCTGAAGTAGCTGAAATTCATCTAATACAGCACAATATAGTTTATCAATATTTAAATCAAAGGTAGAAATTAACTTTGAATTAGACCTTAATTGTCTACTCAACAAGCATATGCAAATTACCCATCATCTATCATTCACTGACATAAAATACAATACACAAAAGAGAACAACAGATAATAGATATTCTTATAAGCATCCTAGTGTAAGGAACCACCCATCATTTTTTTCAAAGTAGTCTTTTTTTATCTTTCAAATTATGTATTTCCTCTACTATAATATTTCCCCTAGGGTCTCTATCATAAAGCCACTTTTGTAAGTCATATACATTCTAATGAGCCATTAGTGACAAAATTTCCTTGAATACCACCTGAGACCATCACCTTACCACCTTAGACTTAGAGATAAAAGAAAGTGTGCTATAATCAAGATATAGCTGAATCTGAACCCAAAATAGGGAAGAGCAAGGTGACCAGATGATGCAGATCTTCTAAGTCACATTTTAAAAATGCAGAGTTCATCCTAAAAGCAATAAGAAGCCAGAAGGAATTGGGCAAAGAATATAATAAGATGTATACTTAAGAAAAACAAATCACTGCAATATAGAGAATGGACCAGAAATGGTAAAATGAGAAATGAGATCAGTTGTAACACTGCTGCAATAATCTAGACATCAAGTGACCATCTGGGTCTAGTCAGGATAGAGAGAATTAGTAGATTCAATATCTATTTAGGGGGTAAAAATCAAGAGAATATGGAAATTACTTAAACATGAAGGATGAGATTCCCTTATTTCTAGGTTAGGCAACTAGATAGATGGTAGTAATAATCACAAACAAAAGTCCAATCTTGGGCAGAATATCATAAATCACACTTTCAAGACAAACTTTGAGGTATATATATAAAAGTAATGAGGTAATAAGATCAGCAGGGAGCATTTGAGGAGCTTTATAAAAGATAAAGAATACCTGGCTTGGAGTCAGACGGCAATGGGTCAAATCCAAGCGCCATCAGTTACTAGCTCTGCGACCATGGTCAAGTTAGTCCATTATTTTAAGCCCCAGTGGCCTCATTTGTAAGATGTGAAAAATAATGCCTTATAAGTGGCCTGTCAGAATTAGATGAGACAATGTATTTGAACTGTAAAGTACAGGGCAGGTGCTATGCAAGACCTTAGTAGTCAGTCGTACTGGTAGTAGCAACAGTTTTACTACCTAGGATGAAGATATTAAGACTGAGCATGGTGATCAGGTTTTCAACTAATGTGAGGGGCAATGAGTCATAAAATAACAGTTATAAGTAAATGTTCTTTAGTTGGACAGCACGAGCCTCAAAGTTGCAGTTTTCTACCCTTGCCTCCATCCCCGGGGCAAGTAAGCAGTAGAAGAGGCACTGTGGAAGGAGCAGATTGCTGTTCCTATCTCCTAACCTAGGGGTACATGGGTATGGAACAATAAATAGCCTCCACTTGAGAGGGGTACAGGGGAAGCAGTGTCGTAGGGAGACAGAGGTGGGTTATAGTTAAACCAAGGTGGTAAAGGATTTCAACATGAAGAGGAGGGGTGTGGTGGTCCGTGTACAATGAAAGAGAAATCTTAAAATACTTACATATTTTAATATTTAAAAGGTAGTCTTGAAAACAAAAGGATGAAATGATTTAAAACCAATGTATTCATTCAACAAATGTTTACTGAATGGCTACTATGTGCACCATTCTGGGATCCAGGGATAGATCTTATACTCTAAAAAAGGTAATGAGTAAAATAAAATGTGATAAGCGTTTTCCATTGCATGGAAAAAGAAATAGGACAGAGAGGGCATTCTAGCTGGGAAGGATAATTCAAGTTTTCACTGAGTGAAAAATCGAAGAATGATTCAATTTTCACCAAGTGAAAAAAGAAGATGATGTTTAAATATATACTTGAAGAAGATGAGTGAGCCCACTGATGGGAAAACGCCAGAAGGCTTTAAACAAAACACAGTTTGACTGAAATTTTATAAGGGTCATTGACTGCTGTGGTGGAAACGATGGACAGGGAAGGAAGGGCGCAAGGGTAGAAGCAAAGAGACCAATTAGGAAGCTACTGCAGCACGGCAGATAAAAATTAAAGTAACCTTCAACTAGGTGGTAGCAACAGAGGAGGTAAGAAGTGTGCCAACTCTAAACATATTCTAAAGAGAGCACCTCTGGTATCTGCTCAACTAAATGTGAGATTAGAGAAATGGGAGAAGTCAGGGATAGCTCCAGAGTTTTAACCTCAGGAACAGAACATGAAGGATGGGTTTGCCACTAACTGAGATGGAGAAGACAAAAGGTAGCACAGTTTGGGGGGAAATATTTAGAGTTCAGTTTTACACACATTAGGGTTAAGGTAGGCAAGTTTGATGTCAAGTAGGCACCTGGCTATATGAGTTTGGAAGAGACAAAGGTCTAGGTCGAGTGACTTTGAGAGTCTCCAGAACAATCATGAGACTGGAAGAGATCAGCAAGTGAGGGATACAGATGGATAGAGACAAAGTCAGAATAAGCCCTGGGGCACTCCACTGTTAAGAGGCTCTAGAAGATTAGCAAAGGAGGGCCAAAAGGCAAGAGGAAAACAAGATCCCTGGAAGCCAGATGAAGAAATGGTTTCAAGAAGAGAGTACAATTCAATCCACCTGATAGTAAGATGAGGACTGAAATCTGGCCCTGAGACTGAGAGACACGAGGTGACAGAATTTTGACAGGAACAGCTTATATGGCACAGGGGCAAGCAGGCTTAACTGGAGTAAACTTGAGAGAAAGGAGAAATGTGAAACAGAACTATAGATAACTCCTTCTAGGAATCTGCCGTAAAGGGGAGCAGACAAATGGGCTAAAAGCTAATGGGATTATACACTTTCAACACTGTGAGTTTTCCTTCCCTCTATTTTTGCTGTTCAGACTGCAGAAACAGGAGCCCAGTAGAAGGTGCTAATCCCAGTGGGGAACAGAAATGGGATCTGGGGCTTCTGTAAGGGATGGCCTTGGATAGCCATGTGGTTAGTTCATCTGATAGCAACAAAGGGAGACTACATAAGTACAGATACTGGGAAAAGGATGTGGAAGTTCTTTTCTGATAGCTTCAGTCTTTTCAGTGAAATAGGAAATACGGATATCAGCTCAGAGTGAGGTTGGGCAAGGACATGCTAGGGCTTTAAAGATAGAAAAGATTTGAGTGTAAGGAGTGTGGGGAGTGAAAGGACTAAGGACATTGATTGCTGAGAAGCATCAGACTTAAGACTCATGGCCAGCCAGGTGCGGTGGCACATGCCTATAACGTCAGCACTCTGACGTCAGCACTCTGAGGCTGAGACAAGCCTGAGCAATGGCGAGGCGCTAAGCAACTCAGCGAGACCCTGTCTCTACATAAAACACAAAATAGGGCTGGGGATGTGGCTCAGTGGTGGAGTGCCCCTGATTTCAATCCCTGGTACCAAAAAAAAAAAAGATTCATGGTCATCAATTTAAACTACAGCCAGAATTGTCCTTCCTCAAAACAGCTACTGCTCATTGTCTTACACCTACATCAATGAAATATGAACTGTTATAAGAATTAACACCTACATTTTTATAAAGAGTTCCAAATACAGAAGTTCTATTCAATGCCATATGGCAAAATACCTTCATAAAATCAGTTTATCAAAAGAAATTAAATAATCTTTATTGCCCAAACAAATAATCTGGAAGATAAACTTGAGAGAAAAGAAGGTAACCGATCATGCACAAAGATCTTAGCCACTGGATAGAGTCCACTGGATCAACATTCTTTCTGGCCCACAATGAACCTTGATTACTACCCTGAACATGCTACGAGGTACCCCATCTCCTCTCTTCACGCCCACTTCAGAGAGATGCAAAACCATAAATGGAAGATGGAATGTACCACCATGAAACTTAAAGAAATGGTCAGTCTACTGGCTGAGTTGGAAAACTCAAAGATTCTAGTATTTTCTAATCTGTAAAAATAAGACTTTATTTTTCTACCTGCAGATCTGTGTTGTCTTGCCTCTTTCACAGGTAGCGAAAGTATCATGATATTTTCAAATTTACCCAAACAAAAAGCCAAAACCTAAGTCTCTGATCATTATTATAATCACCGTCTTTCCAGAAATTCATAGAATTGCACTCTGGTAATAACTGTTTTATATTTAAGTTTATGATTAAAAAAAAAAAGTAAAGGTAATATAGCCTGCTCCGTGCAATAAACATAAATAGAAATAATCAATGTTGTAATTTGTATTATAATGTTTCAAACTTCCATTGTTTAGTCTTACAGTAAAAACTAAATGTTTTGTTTTTTCTCTATCACCATCTATTATACAAATCTAAAAAAAAATGAAAGAAAGCAGCAGCAGCTAAATCTATTGTTCCACAACAGTATAAAGGGAAGGAAAATATTGAGGACAACAATCTTGTCCAAATATCCTTTTGGTACCCTCTAACTTCATTAGAAGAACTCAAGGGAAGAAGAAGGGTAGGGGGGAGAGCCAATGGGAAAACAATTTCCCCTAAGTTCAAGAGAATGAAAGTAATGGAAAAAAAAAAAAACATAAATAAGGACACATAAATCTCACATTCTAAAACTTAAAGAGGAATTCACACTATACTAAAAATGAGACCACATATTATACATCATGGAATTAGATTATTCATCTCAAAACAAGACAAAGGATATGCTGAGAATACATATCACTCATCATTGTAACAGGGAGATGTTGTTTGACACTTAGGAAGCTGACTTTCTTAGTTTTCAGTTTGTGTCCAGACTTACATTAGCATTACAAAAGTGAAAGAAGTCACTGGGCTAACCATATGTTGCCACATCACCCCCATTACTCAGGCCAATGGTGTGGAACAAAACAAAAGGAGGTTGTCAACCTGGAGCAGAGGCTGTCCTTTCCCAGTCTTATAAAATAATGCCACTGAGAGCAGAAACATTTTTCAAAGACTTAATAAGCAATAACGCCCATAAGCTCCTGTCAGGTAATCTTTCTCTCTTTCACTGTCTCACACTATCAGTCTGAAGGCACAGCGAGCTGGGGGGGGTTGGGGTGAGGGTGTTCTCCCTTCCCCCACCTACCACAAGGCAAGCTAGAGCCTGGGATGACACTTGCCTATTTCCAGCAGGGAAAGAGGTCCCCCCACACAGGAGCAGCAGCAGGAGGTATGAACGAAAGGAACAGTGTGAAAAGAAATGCAGAATTACGTCTATAATTTTGAAATTTGTACTGTGTGGCAGCCTAGTCTCATAAGAAAACAATTACTTTCATTTTTGCCTCCTACCGCCACTTCGACCTTTCCTGGTTGGCAAGTCAGTAGGAGGCAAAAATGAAAGTGCCTTTTTTTTTTCCTTTGAAACAGGACTGTTCAAAACTGTTGGCTTCAAAATCAACATGAACTACCTAATTTTTAGAGGTGTTTTTATTGTCTTCACTAGAAACAATACAAAACAACAGTGTGCATGTGTATAAAACTGGTACCCAGATAATGTCAATATCTAGAGGATAGAGGTTATCATAAACTTGGTAATAAAATTTATGACCATTACACAAAACAAAGATGGTAATTTTTTTTAAAAAAAATCTTCTTAAAATTCAAATATTGGACTTAACATTAAGGTAAAGGATTCTCAGAGAATTCAGGTTGGTGTAACAAAGGAAAGGAACTGAAAAGTGCAATTAAGTAAAGGTCTAATTTAAACATGTTAATTTTAAAGAGTTCCTGGTTTGTTTCAATTATATATTCTTACTGAGCCCTTGCTACATGTGAGAAATGGAAGTACCATAAGGGCATGCAATGGAAGACAGTCCTTTTCTTCAGATTTTTTAACCTAATACAAGAGGTAAGGAAAATGTCCATTAAAAAAATGACAAGAAGGTGTCAAAAGTACCAGAAAAGAGATGTAAAGAATAGCCATCAAGTATCCAAGGGAAGAAAGCATATTCAGATCAGATAAAGCCTCATGGCAGAAGTGGCATTTTAGATGGTCCTTGAAAAATGCACATGATTTCAAAAACTGGAGGGGAAGATGGAAGGTGCAAAATGAGAAACATCACAGAAGCAGAAAAGATAGCTTTTTGTAGGCAGTATTTTCTGAACTGTACTTCTGGGAGAAGTCAATAGATGCATTAAAAGAAAAGGATTCCACAGATCAGACTGGAAACCACTACACCCTATATCACTCTTTTTGAAATTCCCAATGCACGTCTATACAGGAAGGTTCTAAAGAGGCACTGCCATAAGCAACTGTTTACCTCCAATCTCCCAACCTATTGACTACAGATCTCATATGAAAGAACATCTATCAATTCCTCAGACTCTTTCAGAAATACCATCCGAGTAAAAGCAGGACAAGGCCAGACAGTATATTTGAGACCTACCATAGAATGCCTTCAACAACAAGCTGAAAACTAGTCTTTATGAAAGACAACAATAAAAATGTGCTAGTCCCACACAGGGATGTTTATTTTAAATGTGTCATTACATACTGGGCTTCATGACAAGTATGAATAACAAATGGTATATTTCAGTAGTGTCTATACATGTTATTGAAATATTCTTTCTGTTTTACAAGAGACAAGGAACTACTTTAAAAAAGAAATAAATTACTACTCTTTACAAAGAGAAAAACAACGATAGGAGTTGTGGACAAAGCACATCAACCACCAAAGCAGAAGCAGGTAAAAGATAGCAGGCACTCCACAGTCTTTTTTCCCCCTCCCCTCCATGCCTACTAGCAACACTTGAAGCCTACATGTCATTCAAATAAAGGTAAAAGCTAAAACTGCTTTTTGGTTTTCACAAATGTACATGGGAAGCAAGCATTATAAATTTTTAAGCAAATAATTCTGACTAAAACTTAGCATTTGGGCTACTTTACTTCCTTCCTACAGGAACTGAAAATATACCATCTTATTCTTCACACATATTTAATATAGACATGTATACATATTCCCACTTAATTACAATAAATTACCTGTGGTTGGAATTGAGGAACAGGTGGCCCTCGCATTCCTTGTGATTGCTCATCCATTGTCTGAAGCAAGAGGAATTTCAGAACTCTGAAAAAAAATGTAAAGTTGAAACTTAAATAATGTAATCATTACCAATTCATGTCAATCATATGCCTGACACATGCATTCAAATGAGAGATTCCCATGATGCTTCAAAAATTAAGATACTCTGTACTCTTTTTTCTGCCATTTGCTAAATCCAAGCTGGTTAGCTCACACAAATATTCAGTCTCAACCACATCCACTTCTCTAAAATAGTATTGTTTTTATTATTTCTGGAGATAAAATTCTCTCTTCTCCAATCTACCTTATAAATCAATGACACTTCCTTTACCCCACACATTAAACAATATCATGCTAAGCTCCCTATAATCATGCTCCTATCTGATATCCCTAATAACACACCTTACCTTTATATTCTAAAAACATTAGGACTTTCAGTACTTTTACTCTTCTATTCATTTGTAATGCTTACTTTGATTTTTAGGTTTAAACTTATAAGGCCATCCCTTATATGACAGTGTTTAGTCTTTTATGCATACTTGGTTTACAACTATAAAACATTCACCCATTAATTCAATAAACCTATGCTGAAGATCAATTATGTGTCAAGGACATCATCAAAACAATCAGAATCCTGCTGGGCATGGTGGTACATACCTGTAATCCCAGCAGCTAGGAAGGCTTGAGGTAGGAGCTCAAAATCAACCTTAGCAAGGGCTTAAGCACCTCAGTAAGACCCAGTCTCTAAATAAAATACAAAATAGGGCTGGGAATGTGGTTCAGTGGTTGCGCGCCCCTAGTTCAACCCCTAGTACCAAAAAAGTTTTTCCACTTTCAATATACTGATATTTCATATCTTTTTTTAGATTATTTCCTATTTTAAATTTTTAATACTGTTGCATATTGTGAATTGCTTTCAATTTTCTAATTACTGTTAGCAACCAATTTCTGTATATTGACCTTTTATCTTCCTACTTTCTTAGTTCAAGTGGCTTCTTCAATTGATTCTTGCCTTACTGCAATGTCAAGAACCTCCAGTACAATGAATAGGAGAGTAGACATCCTTTTTTTGTCCATCATCCTAGAGGAGAAGTATTTAGTCTTCTACCATTAAGTATAATTTAGGCTTACAGTTTTTATAGATGCCCTAATTCATCAGGTTGACAATTCCCTTCTATTTTTTGCTGAAAGATTCTATAAAGAGATGTTAGATTTTTGTCAAATGCTTTTTCTGTGTCTTCTGAGATGATTTTCTACCTCAGTTTGTTAAAATGTTGAATTATGTTGATTTTTAATGGCTTTTTTTTTTTTTTTTTTCGGTACTGAGATTGAACTCAGGGGTACTCGACCACTGCTGAGCCACATCCTCAGCCCTATTTTGTGTTTTATGTAGAGACAGCGTCTCACTGAGTTGCTTAGCACCTTGCCTTTGCTGAGGCCGGTTTTGAACTCGCGATTCTCCTGCCTCAGCCTCCCTAAGTGCTGAGATTACAGGCTTGCGCCACCGCGCCCGGCTGATTTTTAATGTTAAACCAGTGTTCATTTTTTTTCAATTATTTCATTTGCAGGAAAATGAATAGAACATGAGACCATTGTGTTAAGTAAAATAAGCCAAACTCTGAAGGTCAAGGGTCATATGTTTTCTCCCACTGTGGATACTAGAGAAGAAAAATAAATAGAAAGGAGGAAGGGGTGATCATATGAAAAGCAAAGGGTAATCAACAGAATAGAGGAAAGGGACAAGGGCATGAGAGGAAGAGAGGGGAGGGTTAAGTGCTGTGGAGGGATATAGGCCAAATTTTGTTGTTTTACTTTGTAAATGTACTAACATGTAACAAGTCCTACCATTATTTATAACTCTAATGTAACAATAAAAAATGTAGAGAAAAAACAGTATTCATTTTTGGGATGAACTCTTTGGATATGAAATATAACCATTTATATATATTTCTGGATTTGATTTTACATAATTTTTATGGTACGGATATGAAATATGTTCCCAAAGGTTCATGAGTTCAAGGTTTTGTCCCCAATGCTGCAGTGTTCAGAGGTAAAGCTTTTGAGATGTGACTGGATTATGAGGGCTGTGACTTAATCAAGGGATTAATCCATTAATAGGTTCACAACTGAATGGAATACTGGAAGGCGATGGAAGCCATAGTAGGTGGAGCCTAACTGAAGGAAGTAGACATTCAGTCCCCAGAGTCTCCCTCCTTCCCCTCCACCATGTGCTCCTCACCATAATGGTCAGTCTCAAAGGCCTAAAGTCAAGTCAAGTGACCAATGACTGAAAACTCTGAAACAGTACAAATCAATCTTCCCTCCTTTAAGTTGATTTTCCTAAGGTACTCTGTCATAGCAATGAAAAGCTAACACAACAGCATTGGATTCAAGGAAGGAAGCAGTGTGAAGGATAATCATTGCAGTAAATCAACTTCGTCAATGAAATCAACATTAAAATCAGCATTTCACTTGTGGTATCCACAGATAGTTTCAAAAAACACTCCATGGGGGGAAAAAAAAAAAAAAGTTTCTTGGCCAAAGACTTTTAGTGAAATATTACCTCTCTCACAGACTCACAGTAAATTACTAAAGGATCCAAGCAGGCCTGCAATTTTTAAAGAGATTTTATTTAACTTATTTAATCATGAAATGCTTTGTGTAACATTTTTAAATATCCCATAAACTTGACTGATACCAGGAACACAAAAATTCGGTGCTACATCTGTGTGATTTTAGCATACCTCCTAATATATGACAATGGCTACACAAAAATTATGAAGAAGCCAAAGTAAAACATAAAATACGAAAAAAGCTGAAGTGATGTAATCTAACTATCCACATAACAGAAATCATTTCTATAGCATCCCAGACAGAAGGTCAAAGAGCCTCTGCTTAGAAAATAAAAATCTGCATGAAACTGTCAGGCTGAATGTAAACTTATTAAATATAAGGAATAAAAAGTAACAATCTTCTTCATGTAATACCTAAAATGATTCCATGTGTATTGTATTCTTAATGCTATTTAATCCTGCATAAATGAAGAACACATTTTAACACATAAAATATAATATGTACTAAGTCTTCTAGGTTATAAATCCCATGTTTCAGGGACCTGTGTCTATAGGTATGTCTCCAATGACTGGCATATATAGGTGGCTAGATGGATATTTTTATGATGAATACATGCATGCCTGTCACAAAAACATAAAACAATTCTTGCTACAAAAATAATATAAAGTCAATGACGAGAATAACCATCAAGTTCCACAATGTTGAAATTCACCAAATCTTCCAGTAAACAAAAAAAGGCTGCCCAGAGAAGATGCTGCCTGCACTGAGTTTTAAATAATTAACAGGAAAAATTAACAATGTCTGGATAAGCCACAGAGGACAAGGATTCTAGAAAGAACACATCAAAGTACTCATAAGCATAGCACAATATCATATAATTAATTTCAAATTAAACTTGATGGCTGGTGGAGAAATAGTAGTAAAAATATTGCAGTAAAACCAGAGAGGTGTCAGTTCATGAAAAAAAAAATTATTATGTTTATCCAGTTGGTATCAGGGAGTTAATAATAGGTTTTAAGGAGCTAAGAGAGTCAGAGAGAGAGAAAATTGACTTTATGAAAGAAATCTAATAGTGAGAAAGAGAAGATGGGAATGCAACTAAAAGCAAGGAAAGTAACGAGATACAGCAACCGTTTCAATAAGCCAGTGAGGTCCATCACAAAGGTCCTCTGATTCATCCTCCACAGCTTTCCAAACAACTGAACAGCCCACTTGCCAAAATGTACTATGATCCACATGCCCCTGGCCTTCCCCTATATTATAGTTCCCTTTTCTATCTGAGGCTTACACATGCTTACATGTTCCAAGACTTGAATCTTTTTTTTTTAATCTACACCTTCTCCTCCAATCTCATCCAATTTCAGGGCTTTTTAATACAATTTTTATATAATTACTCTGAAATATACATCTTTATCATAAGCATCCATCCTAAGCTCTCAGCTACAAATATCTGTATTCAACTGCCCATTTGGCATTTCTACTTGAATAGAGGATTCAATCTTTCATGTCCCTTCAAAAACTAAATCTTTTTTCTCTCTACATGTATCACTACTCAGTTGGTCCAAACCCAGGATTCTCAAACTTTTGGGATACTGGACTTCTTTATCTGAGGATCCTAACGCTCTTTTGTTAATATGGATTGTATAGTCTATATTCCTTATTGTAGGAATTAAAACAAATTTTAAAGACACACTAATTTGTTGGCAAATAACAACAAACCCATTATATATATAGCATCTTATGAAAAATAGCTACATTTTTCAAAAACTTAGAAAAGCGGCATTGGTTTACTTTGTGCATGGTTCTTCTACATCTATCCTCACAGAAGCAGCTTCTGTACTGAATCTCCTGCATATGCTGTTTGGGTTGAATTTTGTAAAAAGTCTAGCTTTATACAAATGCATAGATAGAAAAGAGAAAAGTATTTTAATAACCACACATGTCATTGTGGATACTCTGACACTGCAGCAAACTTGGCAGATGGTAGATAACTAAAGGGTAACTGCAATGTGGACTTCTCAAACATATCAACGGAATTTCTTACACTTAAAACCCAAAGGTCTATGTTGCTTTCTTGAATAGATCTTTTACTCATGTATGATTTGTAGCATCACATACTGGTCATCTAGAAATATTTAGTTTGCAAAGTTACTGAGCTCTTTTAAATTTTGACCACTTCCTAGTACCATATAGAAACTCACATCCATTAACATTACCACAAATCTCATCATAAAAGACTACCAAGACAATGTCACTGTCACAGTGATGAATTCCCAAAATTCTAATATTCACTTTAAAAGTTCAGGTCTTGTCATTGGCACAAATAATTTTAGTGACTCTTCTTTAAAATGGTTTGTCTTTAAAAACCTCTCTAAATAACCACAATTTGTCATTTTCTCAAGTAAAAATGTTGTCCATGAAAAACAGTAGCTACTCAGCATGCTCTTCAAATACCTTACAAATGCTTTTCCTTGACATGACCAATGTGCTGCAGTAATACTTTAAACACATTTCCCATTTCATATTTATATCTTATTAAAAGACAAACTCCAAGGGCGATGTTTGATAAGAATAACATTCCTTTATCACATCATGCAGGAGACTTTTGGGGGTCAGGGGGTGTTGAAGATCCAACACAGGACCTAATGCATGCCAGGCAAGTGCTCTACCCCTGGGCTACACTCCCAGCCTCCTTCAAGGATACTTTTAAATGAAACTTGCATTTTATATTATAAGTAGCTAACAGGTAAAGAATACAAAGAATAATAGTTTGGTGTAACCACACTGATTCAAACTAAAACACCAGTGGCTTTGCAAATAATGTCTTTGTCTTATTATAAAAACCACTTTGATCCTGAAGATTCCATGAAACAAACTCAAGGACTCTAACCCCATTAGTCAATATATTAGACTTTGAGAAGAACTGACCTCATCAAAAAATCTAAAATTTATCCTTTAGTCTTCCCCTTTAACTCCCTGCTCCCCATATCCCATCTCTCAGTGTCACTTGTTCTGTACATCTTGATTTGTCTATGTTTCCCCTCTGCCACTAATATGATCTTAAAAATCAATTATCACTGTCTTTCCACTTGGACCTACTATAAAAGCCTACTAACTGGTCTATCATTCTCCACAGCAATATTTTAACAAATCAAATCATGACACTTCCATTGTTTTATCTGAATAAAATCCAAACTCCTTGCCAAATACTGCAGGGCCCTATAAGTAATCTACTGCCTGCCCTTTTCCATATTAGCTCAGTCCTTTCCACTGACTACCTTCTATAGGCACTCAACTCCTTTCTGTTCTTGCAACCTGCTCAATGCTTTCTCACATCAGGGCCTATGTCCGCTAAACCCTGGATCCCTGAATGGCTGCCTCCAAACTTACCCTAACCACTCTCTCTTAAGTAGTACTCTCTCCCTCACTTCCTGTATCTTTTGTGTCCTCAGTTTTTTGGTTTCTATGCCACAACTGTAACGATTTTTAATTGTCCTTTTCTGTTTGTTTCTTATGTATCTCCTCTGCTATCACCTAAGTAGCAAAAGGCCAAAAACTATCCTTTTTGTTGCCTGTTGTGATGCTCAGCAAGTGCCTGGCACAGAACTAGCACTTTAATCAACATTTGTTGAATATATGAAAAATGAATGGAAACTAGAAACATAAGACAGATTTTAGAGTTGCTTTTGGTTAGGCTTTGGGACCTGTGACACATTAGGTACATTTGGTGATAGAAAAGTTAAAAATCATTCTAAAAGTTTAGCTTGGTGGAAATAACACATGGTGGTATCACAATACAAAGTAGATAACAGAAGGGAAATAAAAAGAGAATGAGCGTCAGGAAGGACAAAGTACAGGGTAGAAACAATACCAAAAAAACTTAACTGCGAATTATTAGAGTCCATATATTAAAAGTTTTATAAAAAACAAAATTTGCCAAGTAGAATCTTTGGAGAAGCAGAGTCTCATACACTGTCTTATATTCTGGAACCATTACTTATTATTAGCAAAAGCTTTTCAATGTGATTGAAAACAGTTCTTCTCTTAAGTACATTATAATGCTCCTAAATCTTTCAAATACTAAAACATTTTTACATATAACCATAAACTCAGTACATACTAAAGCAAAACAACCCTCCCCTATTCTTGTGGACAGCCACATATCTAACAGAAGTATAAAATCAGGAATCTGAATTGTTAATAGACACAAAAACTAACTCAATAACAAAACCATTTAGTTTTGAGCTCAAGTCTGCCAGTGAGCTAATTTTTCATTAATTATTCATATGACCCTGATGAGAAAATTAAGCAAAACATATCAAATAAGAATAGTCCTCAATGACACTATTTTTTTTTTATTTTTCAGAATTGAGAAAGGTTGAAGTACACTAATCCAAGCTTGTTTAACAGTTTTCTTCTCTCTAAATGATTTTTCTCTTAAATCTTCAAGGCTATTCATAAAATGGTCAGTATTCAAGATAAATATAACATTCAATACTTTGAGAATATTAATAAGACATTTCATAACCAAGACAACTATAACTTAGGAAGAAAACAAACAGGTACAACCACACTAACATAGCAACACTACCCCACCCCCCCAAAAAGTTATTCACTTAACTATTATGTATGTGTATATTAATGACCTTTACATAAATATATGAATGACATCTATAAAAATGAAAGAACATAATGGAGATTTTAGAATGACTGATACTTGGCAGATTCTGAATACTCAAATCCAGAACTAAATATTGTTCTTGGCCCCAAATCACCATTCAGCAGGAATATTCCTGACCTCACCCTCCTGTCTCTATTTAAGTGAGTCATCCAGTATTTCCCATAATGAATCATGTGACATATCTCTATCAGAAAACAAAGAAAAATAAGGGTTTAGATTCAATAGTTCATTCTTGCATTTCTGCATTTTAATAGGTAATTTCTTAGGAACTACTAGGTTAACTATCAGATCTTAAAAGAGAATCATGAATGTTTCTAGAGCATCCCAATCTCAAAATTTATAGTTAAAAACATTAACCTAGTATCAATCTCACTTTATAAAGGCATTCTCTACCTGAAGGAATCAAGACCATTTACAGAAATGGGTGGTTCTAGTTCTGGAGCTGGGAAAGTCTAAGTTCAACCTGAAATATTTTGTTGTGCCAGTAAACAATGCCATGCTCAAAGAATAATGGGGACATGTTAAAAGGATACAAAAGCCAGCTTGAATGGGTTCCCACTGGCCACCTTTGGACAATATGTAAGTATCAGATTATAACCCATTGAAAATACAACCCATGAGTTCATAAAATGCAAAAATTAATAGTAGAAAACAAGTTTTCTTTATAAAAGAATGACATCTAATGAAGAAAGAATGATGAAATTTTAAAATCATCACCTGCTAGTCCTCACAGGCAAGAATCATCAATGGATATAAAATTAGTAAAGCAAATCATTCATAGTGTCTGAAAGCATTTCCTCCACCAAAAAAATACAAATTACAAAGGGGAAACAAGTGATTTTACAGTAAAGAATCTGCAAGACAGCACCTTTGCCAAATAAAGTTAACATCCCCAGTTATGGGACACACAGACATTATAAACCTCCACATGTGATGTTATTGGAATAAGATATTTCAATATTTCTGCCAAAACACCAATTCTGAATTTTTTAAATTTCTTAACTTGAAAATAAAAATTTCATATTTATTGTATGCACTATGATACTCTGAAATATGTATACACTGTGGAATAGCTAAATTGAATTAATTGACACACATTGTCTCACATTTATGTTTGTGTAGTGAGAACACTCAAAAGCTACTCTTTTGGTAATTTTCAAGAACACAATAAATTGCTATTAACTATAGTGGCCATGTTGTACTGTAGAGCACTTGAACTGATTCTTCGTATCTAACTGAAATTCTGTAACCTCTGACCAACATCTCCCCAATCCCCACAACCATCCTTGTCTCTGGCAACCACTATACTAATCTACTTCTATAAATTCAACATTTTAAAATTCTACATATAAATGAGATTATGAGACAGTATTTATCTTTCGGTGCCTGACTTATTTCACTTAATGTATTCCAGTCTATCTAGGTTGTCACAAATGACAAAATGCCCTTCTTTGGAAAGGCTGAATAGTATACCATTGTGTATATACCACATTTTCTTTATACATTTATCTGTTCACAGAGCTTGATGCCATTATCTCCACTACTATGAATAAAGTTGTAATAAAAATGGGAGGGCAGATATCACTTGGACACATTAGTTTCATTTCCTTTGGAAATATACCCAGTAATAGGAATGCTAGATCCCATGGTAATTTTAGTTTTAATTTTTTGAAGAACCTCTATACTTTTTTCCCAAAATGACTACATTAATTTATATTCCCATCATCAGTGCACAAGGATTCTCCTCCCTCTACATTCTTTGATAACAGCCATTCCAACTGTTGTAAGGTGGTATTTCACTGTGCTTTCAATTTGTATTTCTATGATAATTACTGACATTGAGCAGTTTTTGCATATACCTGTTGGCACAAACCCCAAATTTTACAATGAGTAAATACCAGCTAAACCTAATTTAAGAACACCCATAAAATAACTGGCCTATCCTCTTCAAAACTGTCACTACCTTAAAAGGTAAAAAAATGCTGCAAAAAATGTTCCAGGCTAGAAGTCAAAAGAGAAGAAATAAATGAACGGAAAAATCCAAGATTTTCTTTTTGTATAAAGGTTATTTTGCTTTGAATGAATGATAAAATTTGATTAAAGTCTATACATTAGAAGTATTGTTATATTGTTAGTTTCCAGATTTTTAAAATTGAACTGGATGACATAAGAAAATATCCTTGTTTTCTGAAAATACACCATGAGTTATTTAGGGGTAAAATGGAGAACATACCTACAACTCAATCTCAAATTCTTCATTCAAAATTTTTATCATTATACATGTATGACAAGTCAACATGGGGTAAATCCAAGTGAAAAAATGTAGAATTTTCAGTACTATTTTTATAATTTTTCTATAATTCTGAAATTACAAATTTTAGACTTTAAATTTAAAAATACAATAGAAAAACATTAATTTCTACATTAGAGTATAGAGAAAATTTTGCATTTCTTTCAATTAGAACTATTACTGCCAGCAAATAGGCTATATTTAAAATTCTTCAATAAGTACTCTAATTCAATTATCTGTTATTTCCCATCCTTTCTACAATCTCATGCTAAAATTGTCTCCTAGGCATCACAATACCAGACCTTAAACTATACTACAAAGCTATAGTAACAAAAACGGAATGATATTAGCACCAAAATAGACATGTAGACCAATGGAACAGAATAGAAGACACAGAGAAAAACCCATATAAATAGTTATCTCATACTAGACAAAGGCGCCAAAAACATACATTGAAGGAAAAGATAGCCTCTTCAACAAGCAGTGCAGGGAAAACTGGAAATCTATATGCAGCAAAATGAAACTACACCATCTCTCACCAGGCACAAAACTCAACTCAAAGTGGATCAAGGACCTAGAAATTAGACCAGAGACTCTGCCCCTAATAGAGGAAAATGTAGGCCCAAATCTTCATCATATCGGATTAGGACCCCAACTTCCTTATGACTCCTACAGCTCAAGAAATAACATCAAGAATCAATGAGATGGATTCAAACTAAAAGGCTTCTTCTCAGCAAAACAAACAATTGATGAGGTGAAGAAAGTTTACATTTTGGGAGTAAATTTTTGCCACATACGTCAGACAGAGCACTAATCTCCAGGATATATAAAGGACTCAAAAAACACCAAAGAAACAAACATCCCAATCAATAAGTAGGTGAAGGAGCTGAACAGACACTTCTCAGAAGGTATACAATCAATCAACAAATATGTGAAAAAATGTTCTATATATCTAGTAATTAGAGAAATGCAAATCAAAACTACTCTAGGATTTCATCTCACTCCAGTCAGAATGGCAGTTATGAAGAATACAAACAACATTAAGTGTTGACAAGAATGTGAGGGGAAAGGCACACTCATACATTGCTGGTGGGACTGAAAACTGATATAACACATCTGTAAAGCAGTATGGAGATTCCTTAGAAAACTTGGAATGAAACCACCATTTGACCCAGCTATCCCACTCCTTGGTATATACCCAAAGGACTTAAAAATAGCATACTACAGGGTTGCAGCCACTTCAATGTTTACAGCTACACAATTCACAAACAGCTAAACTGTGAAACTAACCTAGATGCCCCTCAATTAGATGGATAATC
>PVHX01000850.1:155324-248590 GCA_004024805.1 Geosciurus inauris | reverse complement strand
CTTTGCCTCCAGCTGAGTTTTCATGCAGACACAAAGTCTCAACAGAGTCAGAGCAAAAGAGCTTCCAGGAGGGCACCTCAAAGCATCAACTCAATGGCAAAGTCCAGCCATCCAAAACTTAAAAATTCAGATCTGTATCAGACACCCCATGCTAAGGAGACTGGTTTCCAGCATGTAAAGGCAAAAGTATTTTAAATAATTAAGAAATAACAGATGTATCATTCATATCAACAAAGTAAACAAAATAATAAAAACAGCAAGGTCAAGAATAACAGAAAGAGGGGGAAAGTCTTAGGACTTGAATTTTCCTATTTTTCATGGCAACAATTCCATGTAGTAAAACAATAAAAGTCACATATATCCAGCACAATTCTGTTGTTCGTTTGTGTGTGTGTGTTTTGTTTTCTGTCATGAGATATTCTGTTATAATGGAACACTGTCCCAAAGTCCCATTACATTTTCAGTTTATTTTTGCCCTAATGTGGAATTCAAGTATAATTGAATTCAGACATTAAAATATAAGGTAGATTCTAATTCCACTTTGTGGTGAAGGATCTTCCTCCTTTGTCTCTGTTATCAGTTATCAATCTACCCTTCAATTTCAATTTAAGCAAATTCAAACACACACATGCACACACACATAGACCTTTGCTTGATTAATAATTACCAAATAAAAATTGTAGAGCTGGTACTGGAATTGCGGATAATGTATAATTTCTTTTATAGATGATCTCCCTTGCTTGAATATCTACAGTGAGTTAATACAAGACATAGAATTACCCTATTAAACATGAGGTATACAGTTGTTATTAAGTATGCAGAAGCAAAGTTCGGAACGATTTCTGTCCCTTCTCCCTACCCCACACCTCTCCTCTTGCTGTGGCTGTCCTCCCTCCCGCTCTGTGTGGGTGGACTACCGGAGGCAGGAAGCCCTGTTAGAGAAATGGAGATGGCTGCTTTGGTGACCTCCACACTCTTCAGCCTCAGCATTCTGTAGTTTTCAAGGAGTCCCCAACCTTCTCTTCTCTTGAGTTCTGTTTCTATGGCAACATTTCTTCCCAGCTTGCTATCCATACACCGTTTATTATTCATCATCCCCTACATTTACTTACTACCTGTTATTTTTTTAACATCAGTCCATTACTTCTTTTCATGTACTATGTTGCCTTGATTCTGATGTCAGGGTTTGAAGGCGGTGGCTCCCCTGTATACCTAGTAACTCCAAAGTCACAGTGTATAATTGTAGGACGTACACTTAACCAAGTTTAGACATCTCTGCATCTTCTCCCCCAGGTTCTTCATTAATAAAAAATCCATGGCACCCTTTTAAGTTCCTTCAAGTTAATATAACTTGCTTCTAGCTGGGTTTATTCATAGTTGTGTTTGAAAGGATCTCAGTGTTGACACATAAAGCGCACATTTCTACTGTTACTAAGAGACACACTCTTGGCATGTCATAGAGTTCAGTTTTTGACTCTAAAAGAAATTATTTTCTGCTGAGTACTATTCTCTTTTCTAGGGCTAGGGGTTTTCTTTTTTTTATTAATATCATTTTTTGCCCTAACAGTTTGAAGAAAATCAGCTCTTCATTTTTCACATTTTTCTTTTTTCTTGGGAAGGCATATGATGCTGTCAGTTTATTTCTAATTAACCTCCCACAGCGTGCAGTTTAGGAAATGATTTAGCAAGACTCATGATCTTGAACTTTTATGGGGGTTAGATTTTCTGAAACCATAGCCATACATGCTAAATACAGTTAACATATTTTGCACAGCCATTATAGATTCAAATGCAAACATAACTTTTATACTCTTATTGGATAGTGAAGATTTGAAGAATGAGAGCCTTATTCTGCAGCATTGGTAGGCCTTGGGGCAGACAGAAGGGAGAAGCCAGTAGGTGATAGGCATAGGTGACAGGCACACTATGCTTTGCAAGAGTAAGATTTCTCCGACAGCCAGGGCCACAAGAAATTGCCTGGGGAGAATTAACAAAAAAAAAAAGAGGGCGATGCCAGAATAAAGCCACCAATAATTGAGTTGCAGAGGCCAAAGGATGGCAATCAGTACTCTCAGGCACTCTCCAGTTACCCCAGGGGTAGTTTATGACTAAGTATTCACATGTTTTCTGTTTAAATTCAGAATTCATGAGAGTTTGTGAAAGCAGTAAGTAAGGCTGTTGGGAAGCTACTGCTTTTAGGATGGACAGTGAGATAAAGAGAGAGGTTGTGTCATGGGGCACTGCATATTTTGCAAAAAGAAGATTTAAATATTTTGCATACTATCCTGCTGTCCACGGCATGGCTATCATTAGGAAGCAGGAGGCAAGAAGGGAGGGAACCCAGTGGCAGGGAGGGAATAGAGGAGTGTTTTTTGCAGTCTGTTCAATAACTAGTATTGGCATTCCTTACTGACCTGGGCTGTTGACAGCTTTATGGCTAGCTATCCCAGAAACCCTGGAATTGTCTTTGGTTCATTCTGTCTCCAGGGAATAAAAGTAGGGCTGGGCATAGAATTTGGTATTCCAAGATTGCACCTGTTTTCAGTAGCTCCATGTTTCTTCCCATAGTGAGGTCAGACCTCTTTTCAATAGCTGAGTGTTTTCCCGGTATTCTAAAGCACAAGTAAACAAAAAGAAAAAAACATGTCTCCAATAGTAGTATGGAGGAATGGAAGGAAAGAAGAACTATCGACACACGTGTAATCATTGAATGAATTTATTCCATTATTAAAAATGGAATCAGTATTCTTACATAACTGACACCAAATTCGTCGGATCTACTCTTTCACAGCATATCTGAACAACCTAGAAAGTTAACAGTTTAACTGAGTCCAGGTATATTACCTATCATGTTTCATTCAGCTGGACACATGTGATCTGTGATCCAACCTTAGGGGATGTCACTTATAAAATATACAACTCCCGGCTATTTGGCTAAAATTTATCAGGTTATTATTAATGTAATTTGCTCTGTAATGACACCTTCGGATCTGGGGCATTTTTTAGATAGATCTGGGGCATTTTTTCATACATTTTTCTGTGTATAAAACAGTAATGAAAGATAGGCATGATAGTGGTGTTACATTAGGAGAGATAAAACACCCCACTGGGCTTTAGAAAGGAGCCGGGTACAAATGTGACATTTACTTAACTATAGAGGTATGAATGGTAATGCTACAATTATGTTAAGAGCTGGAGAAGTATTATTAAAGTCTTTTAAAACAACCAATTTCCCCACCCTTTTGGCTGCATGCTTTATCCATTTAGAAATTGTTTCTGTTTTAGAGTTACGAGCTTTGGCTGCAGCAGTGAATCCAGGGCCAGGTGCTGTTGAGAAAATGTTAGAACGTGGCCACTGTTGGCTGCAATCTGTTGCAGTTGGCTCAAATGATTTGCCATAGAAAAAAATGAAGTTTCCCCTAGTTCTGTGTTCACTAGCCACACCTCTTCATGTCCCTGATTCTGTAGCATTATGATGTCTGGTTCTTTACTGCTTTTGCATCTACTATTTGTGATTTTGTTGCCAAGCTGCTGTGTTTCGTTCTGTAGACTTTGTTTTGCTTTAAGAACGTCTCTTGCTTGTTATTTTCTACCTGCCGTACTTAATTTTAAAATCAGAACATAAATGAGGATTTGGTATGACCTTCAAAACGGCACTTAACGGCCGCTGGATATAAAGTCAGTACTTTCTCTTGAGGGTCATCAAAGTGAGTAAAAGATGTAATTCATACCCCTTTATTTTCTCCTATTGCTAGAAATGATAAACTTTTTAAACATTTTTTTGGTGAGTATTGAAAGTAAAATAAATATTTGAACTTATAACCTGCACATATGTCTACTATGTGATGACTCAAAATCATTTAAAGTTAATAGTAATCAGTCAAATGAAATTTTCAATTGACATGAGGGATTCATTTTTATGTTTTGTTTTTACTGAGAAATACCATTCTGTAGTATGATTTTTTTTCCCTGTTTCTCTCCTACTTGATCTCTTTTGGCAATAATACTTCATGTTTTTATCAGAGAGATTCCAGAGGAATTTGTTTTTAATAACAATCAAATAATAGATCAATATTACCATACTTTAGGTAGTTTCTTACATTGATTAAAAGGAAATTTTATTACATTAAATCAATATAGTTTTAGATAAAAAGAACTATATCTATGCTTATATACATACACACACGTAAATAGTTCATATGTAAATCTCCTTTTCACTTAAATTGCAATTTACCCCAAAGTACATATTCTGGGTTCTTTTAAAAAGGCATGTTTTGTTTTAGCTTATTTTCAATTTGCAACTAATACTTATATATATTTAGGTGGCACAATGAGATAGTCTGATATGTGTATACATTGTAGGAAGATCAAGTTAGGCTAATTAGTATATTTATCAACTTCAGTATTTATAATTTCTTTTGAGAAAAATATTTAAATTTTTCTTTTTACTATTTTGAAGTATACAATACACTGCTATTAACTATAGCTACTGTGCTGTGCAGTGGAACACCAGAGCTCATTTGTCCAACCTGTAACTTTCTATCCATTGCAGGGTCTTATTTGAATAACTTTGAAGTTTTGTAAACATGAAAGAGGATTTTCAGTCAGCATGACACAACTTGGTAATGAAGAACATAAAATATTGGAGAAAATCAATATATGAACACCTCCTCAGGTAAGTCCAGGCATTACACCTTTCTATTTTTCTCATATTAATATCATTAGTAGATCACTTCTTCACATTATTATAATGGTAAAACTGGTGATTCTTAGTATCTTAACTTTTCAAAAAATTATCTTTTTTACTTAATCAAATTTTATGTATGGACTATAAGATGTTTAAGGATAATGAAGTTCTAACCTGAAAGTTAGCTAAACACTGCAAATGTGTTTGACCTCTTTGGTCATTTGCGGTCATTACTAAGTGGTCTTCAGCATCATCAAGTGGGAAGGATTCAAGCAATACAGTTCCTAATAACCAGTCCCTTGGCTTTTGTCACAGGGAACAGACAGCACTAAGATTTCAAAATTCTGCAAAGCAAATAAGCAAATGTGTTTTAACTCCTCACCCCGGCGATGACTCTTCATTTGTGAGTGACTTTCTCCCGACAGCTGACGCCCTTTCTGCTTAGGGTGAGAACTGTGGATAGGCTTTCATCATCCGCCAGGGGAAGAGGCATAATGCAATTTGAGCCAGGGTTCATTGAGGGCCCCCCCCTTTTTTTTTTTGGTTCTGAAGTTTGAACTCAGGGGCACTTGACCACCGGGCCACATCCCCAGCCCTATTTTGTGTTTATGTAGAGACAGGGTCTCACTGAGTTGCTTAGCGCCTCGCCGTTGCTGAGGCTGGCTTTGAACTCGTGATCCTCCTGTCTCAGCCTCCCTAAGTGCTGGGATTACAGGCTTGCGCCATTGCACCCATTGAGGGCCGTTTTTCAAACAAGCACTTCACTAGACATGAAAAGTTAAAAAAAGAAATAAAAAGTATTCTGTCCTTTCCCCTGAAAAGCAGGATTTATTTCCATCAAACAACAACTAATTAGAATAAGGGTCATTGTGTGCCACAGACAATAAGAGATCACTGTATGGCAAGCAGATGTGGAGTCAGGTACAGCCTAGCCAGGCTTTCTCCAGAATTCAATTAAAATGCTGTACAATGTAGACTCATTGCTTGAACCTGTGTGTGTGTGTGTGTGTGTGTGTGTGTGTGTGAGCATGTGCATCCTTTATATGCATCCTTTATATGTACACTTTATATAGATAGAAACATTAATGTGCTTTAAGAATTAAAAAATAAAGATACTGTCTTCTACTAGCTCTGCCCTAGGAAAGACTTTCCTTTCAGAAGTTGTTTGTGAATCTTAGGTTATCTACCTCTATTATTCTAAATAATATATTGATACATGGGATAACAACACATCCTGGCTTCTACCTATTGTCCTGATATCTTTTCTGGTGCTGTTTTAAAATTTTAGCAGCAGGGAGGCTGAGACAGGAGGATCGTGGGTTCAAAGCCAGACTCAGCAACAGTGAGATGCTAAGCAACTCAGTGAGACCCTGTCTCTAAATAAAACACAAAATAGGGCTGGAGATGTTGCTCAGTGGTCGAGTACCTCTGAGTTCAATCCCTAGTACCAAAAATAAAATAAAATAAAATAAAATTTCACTAAAATAAGGCCAAATGGGTGGGGGTGTGGCTCAGTGGTGGGTCTCTTGCCTTCCCCCTCCTCTAGGTCCATTCCTGACAGGATGGACAGGGAACAGTGCTCCCAAACCAAAGAAAGCCAAACAGCACAGGGGAACAACGTGCATCCCACCTCGCTGGGCCTGGAGAATGTCAGTCTACCACAACTCTGTTAGCCGCAGCTGCTCCTTCAGCTCCTGCTTCTGCTCTGTGCTTCTGCTCCATCCGTGTGCCTGTGAATGCAGGCAGCAGGTCATAGGGAGCCAGGAAGTTGTGAGCTGGAGGGGTACCAGCTTAGCTTAGTTTCCTATAAGGTGTATGTCGAAAAATCTGACTCTCTCAATCTAAGAGGGTTATTATTTATTATGTAAACCAAATTTACAATGATTTATTTAATAAATGATGCAATGATCTAAAATCAAAAGCACTCATTTTAGTCAAAAATCAAGCACTCAAGTTCCTCTTCTCAAAATATAATAATAATAATAATAAACAGGATAAATATGTACCCTGCCCAAAGTGTTTGTTGACAACAATCACCTGCCATTGTGTACCCTGAGTGCAGGGAGCACAAAAGACACATTTGTGCTGACTGTGGATGGGGAGGACTTCAAAAGTTAGCCATTCTTGTAGGAACTGAAAGGCAACAATGTAGCATGCATCGGCAGAAGATGCTTAGGTGGCTCTCACCTGCCTCCCTGCATTTTCAAGAGTTCTCCTAACCACCTAAGGAACCTCTTGCTAATATTTCTCACAGATTTCCCCTTGCTCCTGTGATGTGTGTGGTACCTGCCCTGTGATTGTCTGCTCCTCCTCTCTGCATCTTGTTCCTGACTTGATCCCAAATGCCTTCCAAGTGTTAGAAGTCTGTTCCCACTCCAGTTCTGCTTCTTTTATAAATGTGTCCCTTTATTTTCAGTGTAGTTATTTCTATGAATTTTATGAAGATGGAAAAATAATCTTTGGGTTTAATCAATGATCATGAGTTGGAATCCTTCCCACATTTTTAAAGTTTAAAAATGATTGAATACAACAAACCTGTAGAAAGGTCCAGAACTACGTTCTACATGTCTCTTGACAGCCTCCTACTGGGATTATGATTCAGGTCACTTCAGAGCTACAGGAGGTGCCTTGATGCCCTTCACATAGGTCAGCAGCCCCAGAGATGACCACTCCTCTGATTTACCACAGGGCAAGAGAGCAGATGTAATTTTCCATTAACTTCCATCTGTCATTTGCTGAGCTTGCTTCTTGGGGCTATAGTTTGCTGGAACTTTTGGCAGGCCAAGGATTTCCTGCAACCACATATATCCCTCAGGTATAATTGCAGGTCTTTGCGGAAGATTTGGAAGCCAACAGTGTGCATGGAACAATGAGATCGGAGGCTCATGGGCAAACTGTCCACAGGGACCTTTCTGGTTCACACACGGCAGGGCCAGGATCCATCCTTGCCCCATATTGGATTCACTCTGTTTTGAGTTTCTGATTTTTTAAAGAGACAGAAATTTACAAATACCTAAGAAAAGATCACAAAAAGAAGAGCCTGACAGAATAAAGGCGATCGTTCCCACGGCCCAGTTGATTCTACCTCTGTAATTGATATCCACACACATCATCGCCCCTCCACATCATTCTAGATCCTCCTCACCCTAGGGCAGACATTTTCATGCTCTGATTACTGGCCTGTGGGATCAATAAGATCATGATATCCCACGAGGTGTGAGTCCCAGGCTCCTCTGCATATCAGGCTGTGGTTGTCACAGCCACCTTTTGAGAGAGCTCCAGAGCACAAAGTCAGGGTCTTGGAGGACCCTTCCAGTTCCCGATGGACTTCTTCCCCTCTTCATTATGAAGCAGGGAGCTTATTTGCAGATGATTGTTAGAACCCAGTCCCATTCTGGAGCATAGGAACTCCTTCCTGTCAACAGGAGGGCTTACAGCTTTGGGAAACTCTGGTCTCTCCATGACAAGCAGCCAGATAGAAAGACAAGAGACCACACACATCGAATTTCTGTCCTGCGGTTCTGAGGTCTGAAGGGAGATGCCCTTAAAATACCATGTGTGTCCTCTCTCCTGAGCCAAGCATGTTCCCACAGCAAGTGTTTTGGCAGAGAATTATAAGAGATGGCAACCACTGTCAATTGGGGACAAAGTGACTCTGCAAGAGACACACTCATGTAGGGGAATCACAGTGCCCACTCCACTGGCCGCTTTCTCGCCTCCTGAGAAACAGACCAAAGAATCATTTCTTGCCATAATTTATTATTCTTTCAGAATTTCTGATCAAGACAGAAACAGATGAGCTACATGAAAGAGAAGTATACTTTCAACAGCATGCGCTAATTTCTTTTCTATGTTAATATTGATTCTTAAATGTAATACTTCACTCAGAAATGTATATATGTTTTATACATCAAAATATAAAAGAAGATAAAATTTGAGTACTTGTGTCTTCCTCCCATCTCCACTCTTGGAGGCTAAATGGTGTCCTCCCAATTCATACACTGAAGTCCTAAGTCCCAAACCTTTAGAATGTGGCCGGTTTTGGTGGTGGGTCTTTATAGAGATAATCAGAGTCAAATAAGGATATGTGGGGAAGGCCCCAGTCCAACATGCCTAGTCTCTTAAGTAAAGGGGGATTTGAACACAAAGAATGTCTCTCAAAGAGACTAGGAAGGAAACTGATCAGCTACACTCCAAGGGAAGGGTGTGAGGAAGGGCCACTCCTATTGACCCCTTAATTTTGGACTTTCTAGCTCCAGAATTTTGAGAGAATACATTTGTGGTGTTTGAGGCTCCTAGTTTGGGGTGTTTATTTTCAGAAGCCCTAGCAAACTAATACCCCTACCCACATAATTTTTCCTTCCTCCAATTAATTCCTTCTGCGTACTTTCCATATCTCCTCAAGCCAACTGCAAAAGAGGATCAATGCATGTCTGAATATACTTCTTGCCAAAACAGCATACTGTGTACTATGTTTTACATATTTTTCACTTAACAATTCACACATATCAGCATAATAATCACTATATTTAATAATTATACAGTGTGCCATTTGGTTTCTCTTGAAAACAAAGCAGGAGATAAGACTCACCTCCCAGAGTGTATTTGGGAGAAGATCTGAGAATGCTAGAGGAAGGGCAGGACTTGTGAAGAGGGTGAATGTTCGTCATTGAGCTGATTACAACTGATTGATCCTAGAAACGAATCCCAAGGTGTCCTGGTGCAAAACCCTGTAGCATGCATCTTGACAACAACCCTCAAAACAGGGAGCTGGAACACCCTATTCCCCACTGATGGAGACTGCTCTCACTCTTGTCAGGAGGGTCATTGCGTCCTGCTCACCTCCCAACATACCCATGCCTTGAAAATTGCCTGCAGTGGTCCAGGAGAAAACTCTGAGCAAGTGCTTGTACACCAAGTCAGTGGAAGGCGCAGTCAGGCAAGGACACATGATGGGGACCCACTGTCTCTGCTGCTTATGCTTTTCCATTATGGAGTATGCCACAGTTTTATTCTCCAGATCCCTTCTAATGGACATTTGGTTTTCTAATCTTGCTGATGAACAGAACATAAGCAAGATGTTGTCTTCTACTTTCTCACTTAGCTTGCATATTAGTCTGAATTCTTTTGAGAAACAATCAAAAAATATCTGTGGATAGATATATGATAGGTGGATACATAGATGGCATGCAGATGAATGGACTGGATGGAAAATAAATGAGTAGACAGATAGATTTGCTACAAGGAATTGACTCCTGCCATTAAAGAGAGGGTGAGCATGATCTCTGCCATAACGGCCAGCACAGGAGCCAATGGTTCAGATGCAGTCTGAATTCTCATCTGTTGGAGAATTTTCTCTTGCTCAGAGGAGGTCAGTCTCCGTCTACCTAGGACTTCAACTGAGAGCATGAGATCCACCCACATTAGGGAGACCAACCTGCGTCCTCGAAGTTCAGATTTAAATGGAAATCTCATCCAAAAAAGTTCCCCAAGTTGATACATAAAATGAACCATTAAATGGGATTTACTATACCAAGCTTTTTTTTTTTTTAAATATTTTGTTTAGTTGTAGATGAACACAATATCTTTATTTGTTTTATGTGGTGCTGAGGATCGAACCCAGTGCCTCACGTATGTGAGGCAAGCGCTCAACCACTGAGCCATAGCCCCAGCCCCAATACCAAGCTTTTTTGTTGTTGTTTATTTCATTAAATAATGATAATACAAATGGCTTGTCTCTGACTTCAGCATAACTCCAAGGATACCCATTCTCCAGCCACACCCTATCTGTTTAGAGTTACCACCTATCCCTAACAGGAAATTAATGCACTAATTAGGTAAGAACTTCCATAACTTAATCATTCTAAACTTTCTTACACTATCTCACATGTGAGTCTTTGGGGGACATTTAATCTAAGCTATAGCAATATTGAATTACTTTTCATTGCAAAAATAAATCTCACTTGCTTGTATCTTCTTTTAATGTCTTCTAGATTTTGTTTCCTCATAATTTATATGAGATCTTGGCACAAATATTATAGAAATTTTTGTAATTATATTTTTTGTTCAGTGTTTATTGTATTTTTTAATAACTGTATTGTTATGCCTTTAAAAAATTCGCAAATTTTCCATCCAGGTGCTGCAATAGACTCCACTGTTTTCAAAGTTTGCTGAGAATTTCTGCAATCACTTGCCTGTGGTGCTCTGCTGGAAACAGGAGACAGGGTAAGGTAGTTACCCGTCAAAAAAAAAGATAGTACTTACTTTTCTAATAAATGGTTTGCTTTTATGTTTTATTTCTTCATGGATCAAATTTATACATATTTTTGCAAGATCACAAATAAGTCATAATAGTTTAACTATTTAATATATAATTTTCAAAATATGTTTTCAAAGCTTCTTATTTCTAAAAATATATGCCACTCATGATTTAATTGCATGTTAATTTTGTTTTCTTCCTTCTTTATGGATTATTTAAATTAGTGGCTTATATACACAGCACAAATTTCTAAGACTTTTTGATTAATAAATAAAGTGTCCTTGGGGTTATGCTTTTTATGAGTTTTTAATGCTTCCTAGTGGCCATGTCCTGGGTTGCTATCCTTTACTATGCCCTTCCGCCATGCTGTTCTTCCACACATTGGACCAAAAGCCATGGAGTCAGCTATTTATGACTGTGAAACTGTAATACTCCATTATGTATAAATACTACATTTTCTTTACCCATCTATCTGTTGAAGCACACCTAGATTACCTCCATATGTTAGCTATTGTGAATTATGTTACTATAAACATTGAAGTGGCTGTGTCATTGTAGTATGATGACTTAAAATCCTTTGGATATTTACTGAGGAGTGAGTCATATGGTGGTTCCATTCTTAGGCTTTTGATGAATCTTTATACTGCTTTCCAGAGTGTTTGCACCAATGTACTATCCCACTAGCAATGCATGAGTGAACTCTTTTCCTCATATCCTCACCAACATTTATTGTTACTTATAACTTGATAATTGTCATTCTGGCTGGAGTGAGATGAAATCAGGGTATAGTTTTAATTTGCATTTCTCTAATTGCTATAGATATTGAATATTTGTTCATGTATCTGCTGAGCATTTTTATTTCTTCTTTTGAGAAGTGTCTGTTTAATTCCTTTGCACATTTATTGATTGAGGTTTTTTTATGTTAATGCTTTTTAGTTTTCGATTTTCTCCCAATCTGTAGGCTCTCTCTTCACATTCTCGTTTTCTTTACTGTGAAGAAGTTTTTAGTTTGATGCCAGCCCATTTATTGATTTTTTATTTTACTTCTTGTGCTACTGCAGTCTCATTAAAGAACTCAGTTCCTGCACAAGCATGTTGGAGTGTGGGGCCTACATTTTCTTTTAGTAAGTGAAGAGTTTCTGGTCTTATTCATACGTGTTGGATCCACTTTGAGTTTTGTTCAGTTTAAAAGGTAGGGGTTAAATTTCATTCTACCATATATGAATTTTCAGTTTTCCTAGCACTATTTTTTGAAGAGGCTATCTTGGAAAATCATTTTCAGTTTGCTTTCAAATTTTTATGATGGTAATACATATCATTTTTATTTCAGCTTGTCTGTCAATAGTTGCTCAGAATTTCTTTTTAGATTAATTAAAATTACTAGAATTAGGGTTTTAGCTGTGCTTTCATATGGTATATGCAAGTTCAGCAGCCATTATCTAATATACTTGGGATCATATTTTTTTCAGATTCATATTTTGGAACTTTTAAATTGTGTAATAAATATTGCATAGATGAAAATTACAACTTGGTATATTCAGTATCCAGTTTCAAGATAACTTTATTTAATTACCTGAGTTAAATACATTTTTTATTACTGATATGTTCTTGCATGTATTATGCTGTACTTTTGAAGACAGAGAACAGAGTAGAGAGAGAATACAGTTTAGTATATTTGATGTGTTATTATTTGGGGAGGGGTTACAAATTTGCCAATCTTTTACTATTTAGTTATGTGTTAATGTAACTTTTTTAAAAAATGTAATACTTTAAGTACACTCTTGCTTATACCTTATCAATTCTTCTAAAGTGAACAATCAAACCAGGCGGTTTTTTCCCCCCTCTATCTCTGTCTAAAACTCAGTTATTTAACTCTATACTCTAAACTCTTTTGACAGAACTAATGTTTGAAATTTTAATTTTAAATGTTTGTCTCAGTTACAGTTTTCCAGAGAAACAGAACCAATATGATACGTGTATTCATGGAAAGATATTTAAGGAATTGACTCATGCAATTTTGTAGGTTTGGAAAGTTCAGAGTCTGATAGGGAAGGCCCGCAGCTTGGAGATTCAGGAAAGAGTTTCAAAACCCAAGTACCCTCATAGAAACATCCAGAATAATGTTTGTCCAAATATCCATGGCTCAGACAAGTTGACATAAAACAAACCATTCCATTGCTATGGGTTTATTACTAGCTATTTCAAATTAAGGAATATGTGAACTAATCTATCTTGAAATTCTCTCCCTGTGTTTGTTGATTCATTTGTACACTGTCAGAGGGTGCAATAATAATATTTGTAATTCCACTTTCTTTTTTCTTGTTTTTGTCTTGGACTGGCTTTGTGCACATTCAGTGCTCACTGGCAATGTTTTGCTTCTTGGTAAGCTCCCACTTCCATGTGACGGACTCAGTTCTTTCTCTAAAAATCTTCTCAACAAGGCTTGTGTGAGAAATGTTGTCAGTGCTCCTGTTTATTGACTGCTGTCTGTAATAACCTTTAGAACCGAACAGCACTTCAGCTGCGTATAAGATCCTTGACTCAAACTTTCTTTCTACAAACGACTTTCCACTTGTGTTTCATTTCACTATGGTTGTCAAGAACTGACATGGAGTGATTTTTCCTTCCCTTGAGTTCAAGTTAACCTTTTTGCCTGCTCTCACGAAGGCCTTTCTCTCAAATGTCACATGACAATGCAGTTCTACACATTGATGATTGCTCTGGTCTGCATCTAGAATACTTCTCAAAGGCCCACATGTTAAAAATGTGGTCCCCTGCCCATAGTGTTATTGGGAGGAGGTGGAACCTTTAGGTGGTGGAGGATTTTTGTCATATGTTTGGGTCATTGGGGATGGGAGGTGTCCTCAGTGAAGACAATGGGAATCCTCCACCACACTCTTTCTCTTTTTTGCTCCCTGGCCATGAGGTGAGAGACTTTGCTTGGCCACCCTCTTCCATCATGATGTGCTATCTGGCCATATCCCTAAAATCAGCGAAGCCAAGTGATCAGAGGCTCAAACTTTTAAAACTCTGAGCCAAAGTAAAGCTCTTTTCTTTATTAGTTGATGATCTCAGGCATTTGTTAGAGTTACAGAAAGCTAGCTAACACAGCAACATTCTGATGATGTCCATGTGATCAGTTCTCAGGGGAGCATGGTATGCTCTTTCACTGGGAGTTAGATTTGTCCATTGGACCTTTCTGCCTGCATTCTGTATCCATTGCTGTCTGTGACCCCTCTGTCTGGATTTGTTCTCTTCATGCATACCTAGGACCTGTCATATACTATGCCTTTGGTGGTGATTGCTGGTGGAGTTGCTCACCCTGTTTCTTCAGGTTGTCTTTATTCCTGAAATGGGGCGACGTATGTATATCTATCTTCTTGTCTATAATCTCCCAGTCCTCATTTCAACCATCCTGGCTGTCTATCATGAAACTACCTCATTTAATTTTTTTTTATACCTTGTAATTCTTTCTATATTGTGCTACATTTTGTGACTTTTATTGCTTTATAATTATGTTTTTCTGGTGCTGGAGTGTTGAGTTGTGATTTTCATCTCCTCTGTAAATTTATTTTTGCATTTCCCTGATGTGCTAGCGAGCATTATTTTATTTTCCTATGAGTTTTCCCAGAGGATTTGTATAGAAATTATATTTATTCATTTTAATATCATTCATATGTAAATAATTTTTATTGTCCTGGATCAGCTCTGAAAGTCTTGTAAAGGGAACTACAGAATAACTTTTCAGATTTTTCTACTCGGAGGCTGCAGATAATCTGCTCCTGTAGAGAGAGAAAGATGTCAGTTGTTCCACACAGGACCCCTCTATAAAGACCTCTTCTCTGTTTCTCAGGGCCACCCTGGAGCTTCCCCCTCCAGCTATGGTGCCTCCTACTGACTTCAGGGTCCCACTGTCCTCAAGATGGATTCCCAAGAGGAGGGCGAGTTATTCTGAGGACGATGCCCTCCAGCTCCCTTTTCCCCCGGAAGTTGCTGTTTCCTTTCTCCTAATGATCATAAGTTCATCACAGCAGACAGCAGGTTTCACTTAAATTAGAACCCATTCCTGGGAAGAAATACTTGGTCATGCTTGATAATATTTGCCCCTACCAGCCCCACACAGTTTCCAGCTTCTCTCCAAGCATCTGTCTACACATATTTTGTTGGCTTTGGATACAGTTACAATGGGAAGTTTATGAGTTTTCTCTGTGCCCTAATTTTGTTGAATATGTAGATCTGGTTTTGATATTGTTGTTCTCCTTGTTTGTATATATACTTTCTAGGAGAAAAATCAAAATGATTTGGAAAAAAACTGCCATGTTTAGATCAGGACATGCAACTGTGTTCTTAGGATTTCATAACCCTTGATGAGTAAGAAATAAGATAATTTGCAGTTTGAAGTTTTTAAGGCATGAAAGAGATAACTTCCATGTGTTTTCCTCTTTTATATTCTTTGTAATCCAGATGTGTTCTTTTAATTACAGTAAAATGAGTTACTGATTCTATGATAGCACAATTTACAAATTAGTGTTTTAGTCACTGAATTACTGTGACCAAACTACCTGGCAAGAACAATTTAGAGGAGGAAAAGTTTATTTTGGCTCATGATGTGAGAGGTCACAGTCTATAGATGGCTGACTCCATTGCTTTGGGTCCCAGGTGAAGAACCCAGTGGTGGGAAGCTGCTTACCTCATGGTAGCAAGAACACAGAGGTCAGGGGGAGAAAGACGCACCCTTCCAGGGCATGACCCCAGTGACATACCTTCTACAGTCATACCCCACCTGCATACAGCTACCACATAATCTGTACATTCAAACTGGGATAGACTTAATAGGTTACGGCTCTCATAGTCTAATCATTTTAATTCTGAATATCCCTGCAATAGCAGGAGCTTTTGAGGCACACTTCATATCCAAACCAGAGCAATTAGAAAAGATTTTTTTTAAGTAAGTGCATTTTATTTATTTATATATTGCTTATTAGAATGAGGTGCAATTTCTATGGTAAGGAACACAAATAAAAAGAATCCAGCTAAATCAATATCCATAAATACACATATATTACTACTACACACATTAAGGTATACAGAATTTCTGGTACCCAGAGAACTTCAGCATATCACATACCACCACTCAGCATCATTCCAAACACTATAATTGCAGCTAATCCACAGATTGCTTTTGCTTCTTTTTACATTACATGAAATTTCACAACTTCAACTCTTTTACCTTTAACTTCTATCATTCAACATTAAATCTGTGAGCTTTGTCTGGTTGATGCAGCTTCCAATATTTCATTTTTCTCATCGCATTGCCGTGTTTTATTGCATGAATACATTAGAAAACATTTTCCTACGACATTTCTGATGACATTGGCATTATTTTGAATACATAGCTTCAGTGAACATTATTGTATGTGTCTTTTGGCAACATAAACATGCATCCTTCTAAGGCATATGCATAAGAATGGAAGAGCTGAGTGACAGATATTGCTGAACGTTTTCCAAAGTGGTTTCCTCAGAGTGGTGTGACAGTGACTCAGATGTCCCTATCTTCACCAACAGTTGGTTTTGCCAGTCATTTTCATTCTAGTGGGCTTATGGTGATATCTCTTCATGCTATTTTCATTACAAAATGAAAGTATTATTGTTAACTTTCATCCAAAGAGGACAGTGTGATAAGAGGGTGGGGAAAGTGGAGAAAACTGTCACACATGGCCTCATTCCAGTGATGGAAGTCAGCATCACTTGAGAATCACATGGACAGTGTGCACTTGTTCTTGATCAGATGTGATCTAAACAATACTGCTCTTTTCCAAGACCCAAGTCTCGTTAGGAGAAAGCACCAGGTACATATGAATTAAAAAACATTCTAAAAAATATCTAAGCAGGCCACCTCAAGCACAGCTAATTATGTTATATGCAGTCATGAATAAGTCAAAACGAACCCTACTGTTACACATGACTATAATTCGCTAATACAAACATCAAAAATGCAGCTAACTCATATAAAGCTGTGAAGATTATCAAAAACAAGGAAAGTTTGAGAAACTGTGGATGTCTAGAGTAGCCTAAGGAGACACAACAATTAAAATAATGTGGTGCACTGCCTGGGATTTTGGAATAACAGAGGAAATTAGGGAACATTTGAGGATGTCTACCAAAATAGTGAAGTTTGGTCAACATTATTAACAGTGGTTCATTAATTGTGGTGAATGCACCATTCCTGGGTTGCTGTCCATCAGCTGTGGGTTCTTTTGAACTCCATTTGGAGAGAAATAATGGATCTATGAAGTTCATCTCCTTGAGTGTGTGGGCAGCTCTAAGTGCAAACGCCAGTGGCTCTGCTCTTGGTGTATCCCTATGTCCCCATTTCCAGGGGTTCCTATTAGCTGTGTCTTCTTGCTGTTTTCTGCTCAAGTCTTCAGTCTCTGAGTTGGCTGTAGCTCTCCCAGCTGCTGCAGCTCCCAGCTTCAACTCGCCGTCTGGACCTCTCCAAAGTTAACAGTTCTCCAGGGCTCTCTGCTGCTCTCCTGCTGCTAGTGTCCTCAGGGCTAGTGTCCTCTGTGTTGCCAGTTCTTGGTACAACCAGCTCAGCCCATTCTATCCAAACTGAAGATCTCTCATCTCTCAGTTTTATTGGAGCGTGTGCTGGAGGAGGGAAAGCAGGGCAGTACATTGAACTAAAATACCAAATGGACCCCATAAGAGTGAGCAGGGTGCTGCTTTCACAGCTAAAAGAGGTGGCTCTAAGCATGCACAAAGCCTCCCATGGACTTTGTGCTGTGCTGCCTGCCAGGTAGGGTCCTGGGCCCACCTGGCGTAGCTGTCATTGGCCGGATCAGAACAACTGAAGCTATAGCTAAGGGGTAGAATCATCCTGAGAGGCTCCAGGGTGGCCTCATCTGGGATGGGCCTGCAGCCCAAGTAAAGTTCCAGGTTCCTGCCCACTGGAAGTAGCCTCAGGTTGTCTGAGGTGTTCTGGGGAATCCATGCCCCAAAGATGGGAGAATAAAACGTGTCTCTTGGGGAGCACTGGGCCCAGCACAAGATACTAATAATCTTCGGTGTAGCTCATGCAGGAACTTTCTGAACTATCTTCTCAATTTTTGTGCAGATCTAAAATGTTATAAAAATAAAGCCTATTTAAAAATAAAAACAACCAAACTCCAGATTGGAAAACAAAAAACAATTTTATAATTGTAATCTAGCCATTTTTGTTCTTTATTCCCTACCACCTAATTCTATAACATTTAGAATATAACAACTATAATTTTTATTAAAATATTTTCTTGAAGTCGGGCACAGTGATGCACACCAGTAATCCCAGCACTTTGGGAGGCTGAGACAGGAGAATCCCGAGTTCAAAGCCAGCCTCAGCAACAGCGAGGCGCTAAGCAACTCAGTGAGACCCTGTCTCTACATAAAACACAAAATAGGGCTGAGGATGTGGCTCAGTGGTCGAGTGCCCCTGAGTTCAATCCCCAGTACCAAAAATAAATAAATAAATAAAATATTTTCTTGAAATCTGTAAATAATTTGTGTAGAATTCATGTATTGAACTTGCATTTTAAAAATTAAAAGTAATAATATCCAATAAGATTATACAGTAATTTTAAATTTTAAAATTAAACAGTAATAATATTCCATAAGATTTTATTTTTCTTTAATTAAATTCGGTATTTCCAAGATGTGATTCACATGCTCCAAGTAACAACCATCCTTGTTTTCAGTAAGTAAAAGCAAGAAAGCGTTCCATTTCAAAGCTGGGTCAAATATCTGATGCTCTGTTCTACCAAGCATGACTATTACACCTCTTACTCTAAACAGTGGCTAAATGGGTCAAGTTGGAAGTCTATAAATGGAGTTGTTAACGTGGCATTTTTACTCTTCTGTTTCCTGAGAAAATTTCTTTTTATAAAAAATGATTTGCGGAACACTTGCCTAGCACTCACAGTGCCCTGGGTTCCACCCCCAGCACTGCTTAAAACAAAACAAAACAAAACTTCATTTTACTTAAAATGGAAAAGGAGTTAAGCACCACTGGAAATGAAGGGCAGATTTGCATTTAAAACCCAGGCCAGGCCACCAATGAGAGGTAAATATGCTTAGTTAAAAAAAAAAAAAAAAAAAAAAAAGGAAAAAAGAATTTGCTTTTACTTTCATACAATAAAAAACTTTACTTTTCGTTAAGAAGTACGTTGTCAGAACTCCTCAATAGTAAAACTGTGTTTACTTGTTTTTCCCTTTGGCAGGTCATGAAGGATGTCAGCTTGAGTGATTTCAAAAGTTGTGCTCCTGAGAATTCAAAGACAGTGCCTACAGGTGCAGACAGAAGAACAATATGGCAAGTGAACAAAAAACATTCCTTGAGGAATAAATTAATTCTGGGTCTTTTGTCTACAAATAGCTACAAGCCTGCCTTGTGTAGCATTACAAGACACAAACCTCCCTGTTAATGTTCAGTGTGAGCTAGTGCTACTCTTAGAGTTTCTTTTGGGGGAGGGAATTGCTTGGTTTTAAATTATTAATGAGGGAGGGAAGACAAATATGCCACTGTATTGTGGGGGAGGGGATTCCACAAAACATTGATTAAGTTTCTGACAATCCTGGGTCTGAATCTTAATTCTGCTGTTAATCATATATGTGCATTTAAACAAATGTACCCATACCCCCAAGCCAGTTCTCTTATCTATAAAATAAGGATGAATATATGTGCCCTAGAAGGTGGTTGTAGATACTATGTGGTAAACGTGTCTCAGAACAGACATGTTATTGGAGCTATTTGGGATGGATATTTGTTGTCTTTGTTCACTGACACCCATTCCCCTCTTCAAGTGTTCTATTTTCTTTTTTAAGAAAAAATGACCATCAAATGTGTGCTTTGGGGAGGATTTCAGACACAAGCTAGTGACATAGCTTTGGTAGAGAACTCCAGTTGTCCCTTTCTTTTTTGCACAATGGCCTGGAATGCTCCCAATCTTTGCTTCCTTTCCTCAGGTATTTATCACACCTGAGAGTCCCCTAGTGTCTTTTCAACATAGCTAACTAAACATAGCTAAACATACCTAACTTTTAAACATATTAGCTCCAGTCACTAACTAAAGTGGGTTTAATGACCTTGTGTAACTGCTCTGTATCGTCAGGTCCTTTGTATGTGAAGTTGGAGCAATTACAATAGATTTGCTTGTGATTTAAAATAACTTACATAAGGTATCACGAATATAGAGAATATAATTATTTATCAGCTTTGTAATCACTGATTTAAAATTCTGCAATACTTTTAGCATGATTTTAATAACCATTTTTACGTTAAAAACATTTTTACAGGAGATGTTATACTTAAAAGTTTTTCATAAACAGACTTTTAAACTATTGCTTTATAGTCTTCTGTTAATTTTGTTAATGATTTTCTTTAGTAAATAATCAAACTGCTTCATTTTTCTTAGATTTCCTTTGTTAATATTACATGGACCTGGCTTTTTTTTTTTTAAATCATGGTTTGTTTGGCTTTATCTTTCACTCTCTCTAGAAAAAACTAGTTAGTCTATAAAACTATGTTATAAAACAGAACTCTCTGATTTTTACTGGCTGTAAAAAGTTACCATTCAGCAATTCTAAAATAAATCACTTCCAAGGAATAATTATCTAGACCAATGCTGGGGAACTTTTCCCCTAGGTTTTCTTCCAGCAGCTTTACAACTTCGGGTCTTAATTTTAGGGTCTTATCCATTTTGAGTTGATGTTGGTATATGGTGTGAGACAATGATTGATTTCACTCTTCTCCATGTGGATATCCACTTTTCTTTATGCCATATATTGAAGACACCTTTTCCCATTCAGTGCTCTTGACATCTTTGCCAAAAATCAATTGATAAGTACTTCAAAATAAAAAAGTTTCTGTATAGCAAGGAAAAAAAATGAAAAGTAAAGAGACAACCCATAGAACATTTGCAAACACTAAGTCTGATGAAGTGCTAATATCCAAAATATATCAGCATCTTAACCAACTCCATAGCAAGAAAACAACCCAATTAAAAATAGGTACAGGATATGACCAAACATTTCTCAATAGAAAAGAGATACAAATGTCCAATAGATATTTTAAAAAATGAAAAAATTCTCAATATCTCTAACAATCATAGAAATATAAAATAAAAACAATGAGCTATCAGCTTACAGATGTTAGAATGGATATCATCAAAGAGAATATTAGCAAGTATTGGTGAAGATGTGGAGAAAGAGAACACTGTAAAATGTGGGCTGAATATAAAATAGTGTGGACATTTGGGAAAATAGTATATATATGTTTCCCAAAAATTTAATAGTAGAATTACCTTGTGACCCAGTAATCTCACTTGTGAGTATATGTCCAAAGGTATTAAAATCAGTATTTTGAAGAGACACATGTATTCCCATGTCCATTGAAGCTTCATGCACAATAGTCAAGATATGGGAGAAACCTAAGTGCTCATCAACAGACTAATGGATTAAGAAAATATGGTATATAAACATAATGGAATATCATACAGCCTTAATAAAGAAGGAAATTCTGCTATTCACAACAGTATTGATGGAATAAGAGGACACTGTGCTATGTGAAATAAGTCAGACACAGAAAGAAAAACACTATGTGATCTTACTTATGACATATGGAATATTAAAAAAAAAGGCTAACTATTATAGAAAAAGAGAATAAATGGTAGTTACCATTGAGGTAGAGTGGAGATGGAGCATTTGTTGGAAGGGCATGAGATGAGGATAGGGATGATGTTGATCAGAGGGTACAAAGCATCAATTAATCTGGAGGGATGAACTTTAGTGATCTATTACACTGCATAATGGCTATATTTAAAAATAATGTGTATTTTAAAATGGCTCAAGAAATAGATTTATTTATGTTTATTTTTTGTCACAAAAAAATAAACATAAATTGGTCAGATGATGAATATTGGATATGTTTAGTAATTCTTTATAATATATAAATAGATCAAAGTGTTAACTTTATAACTAATATATATAAATATTATTTGTTAACAAAATAAATAAATTAAAAATGCAACTAAAATAAATTTAAAAATAAAATAAAGGGTTCACTACTTTGGTCAAAATGGCTCTAAATATTTTCCCCATCCTTTATGTCTATGTTGGATTCTAAAGAATCAAGAATGAAACACCTCTTTATTAAAAATTGGACTGTGAGGAGATTGATAAGGAAGCTAATTGTTCATAACTATGATAGGTTAGATAAGGTTCAAAGAATTTCATGTATTTCATCCTGTTTATGTATAAACAACTTTCTTCCACATGACTTAAATTTTATGAAAAACTAAATGTCAATAAGAAGAAAATCAAAAAATTTTATGTCATCAATAAAATGATGTTCATAAAGTTTATACATAAAAGTTTTAGGGGGTTTTCAAGATGGTGGAATAGAGGAGGTCAGGTACCTGGCTGCTCCATGGTGTGAAACCAAGAGAGCAGACAGGCGGCTTCTCTGTAAGGTGAGTGAACAAAAAGAAGGGGGGAGGGCTTTTCTGGAGTTTAAAACTGGACCTTCAAAGTAGGTGGATGACTCAGGAGGTTGGATATAATAAAATAAAGAAGAAATTCCTAGCAGTTCCATTGCTGCTTTGTCTGTGCCATAAGCACCAGCCAGAGTGGTCCCTCTGCAGGCGAAGTAGAGGGATAAAGGAATTAAAGGAACCTACATTTTTGGAGGCCCAAAGTGTATCTGGGTACAGAATGCTTAGAGATCAAGGACATTGCCCAACAAACCTGAAAGGCACACTCCATAATATCCTTGTGAAGGAAAGAAGCAGCCATCTCCCCAGGTGGCATGCAGAGGACTAAGGAAGGAACAATTCTGCAGCCACAGCATGGGGGCCAGCAGCTGAGGGAACCAATTCCTGGCAAACCTGAGTTTGGCCCAAAATACAGGCCCAGTAAACATAAAGGTAACAGGAGAAAATCAAAAGTGGAGAGAGTTTTACACAGGAGACAACTCCATCTAAACCCATCTGGCTCTACCCTTCTCCCTTCAATCTAGCTGCTTACATGACTGTCTGGGAGAGATGAGGCTGGTCGGGTATTAGGAAGGTAGGGGTGGGAGAGATTGTTCAGAGACTGAACCCAAGACCAGGAAATGTGGGGTCTGCAGATGATGGAGTGGGACTATGGATTGGCTCCGCCAACTAAGAGTGGAATATAGGGGAGATCCCTGGGGCACAATCTTACAGTGTGGACCAAAAATTACTAGGCCCTGGAGGTGCACTGATTTAAAATCGTCTGACCAATTGTCATCCAGCAAAGAGCCTGGAGCTCGAATAAGCCTTAACCCTTCCTCCAGGAATTCTGCCTACAGGATTACCTCTCTTGTTCCAGCAGTCTGGAGGGTATAGTATCATATGTGAGACAACTCCACCTAAAACAACTCCACCTCTTCTCTTCTGCTGAGAAGAGAAGCTGAGAATATTTTGAACTCCAACAAAAACTTTTTTTTAACTTTTCATCAAGACAGTTTTTTTTTCTTTTCTCTTTTTTTTCTTTTTCTTTTTTATTCTTTTCTGCTTAATCATGACCTTAATAGTACATGGACATCTATTCATATTTTTTTCTCATTTCTTGAATTTTTGAAGTCAGTGATTTTTCATGAATTCGATTTTTTGATGACTAGGATGTTTGATTAGTATGTTTAGTTTTGTTTTGTATCCCTTATTTTTATTTTTAATTTTTAAAAATTTTTACTTCATGTACATTTATCTCTTACCTATTTATTTCCCTTGATTCTCTTTTCTTCCATTAACAGCCAACCTCTATTGTTCTCTTTCACTCCTCCTTCAATATTTTACTTCTGTCTTCTCTTCTCCTCCTTTATTATCATCACATCTTATATCATCACTGTTCTCTCCCTTTCTACCACTTGAAATGGAAAAACATTTTGCAAACTTGCTGTTTTTATTTTAGGAAATATCTAATCATATCATTTCTGTTTATTGTGAGAATTAACATTGTAAAAATTATAATAGGAACTCTTTGGTTTAATGTTGCATATTTTTTACATTTGTTGTTGTTTTTGCTTTTCTCCCTCTAAACATTGAGGTACTGAAAACCTTCAGGGACCTCAGGGTAGAAACTCTACTGCCACAAATCCATGCTGTTAGATGGTAGACACACAAACAACATAAGAAAGCAAGAGAACAAATTGCCCCAAACAAACCTAGATATACCAATAATAGATTCTAGCAACACCACAGTGGAAGAAATGTCAGAGAAGGAGTTTAGAATGTACATTGTTAAACTGATCTGCAAAGTAAAGGACAGCATAAGGAGTGAAATAAGAGAGAAAATACAAGAGGTGAAAGATTACTTCAATAAAGAAACAGAGATTTTGAAAAAGAAACCAAGTAGAAATCCTCAAAATGAAGGTTTCAGCAAACCAAATTAAAAATTCAATTGAAAACATCACCAACAGACTAGATCACTTGGAAGACAGAGTTTCAGGCAATGAAGACAAAATAATCTTGAAAACAAAGATGACCATGGACAAAAGATGTTAAGAGACCATGAACAGAATTTTTAAAAAATATGAGATAACCTGAAAAGATCAAATTTAAAATTTATTTGGATAGATGAAGGCTTGGAGATACAAACAGAAGGAATGCACAATCTTTTCAATGAAATAATATCAGAAAATTTACCAAACCTAAAGAGTGAAATGGAGAATCAAATACAGAAGGCTTGGGGCTGGGATTGTGGCGCAGTGGTAGCGTGCTCGCCTAGCATGCGTGAGGCGCTGGGTTCGATCCTCAGCACCACATAAAAATAGAATAAAGCTATTGTGTCCACCTAAAACTAATAAATAAATAAATAAATATTAAAAAAAAAAAACAAATACAGAAGGCTTAAAGGACCCCAAATATACAAAAGTACAATACAACAGACCCACACCAAAGCACATTATAATAAAAATGCCTAACATACAGAATAGAGACAGAATCTTAAAGGCTGTCAGTGAAAAATGACAAGTAACATTCTGAGGGAAACTAATCCAGATGTCATCTGATCTCTAAACCCATACCTTCAGAGCTAGTTGGTCTTGGAATAATATATACCAAACTTGGAAAGAAAATGGATATCAGCCTAGAATACTATACCCAGTAAAATTAAGCTTACAAAAGTTAAAATAATTCACAACTAGAGAGCCTACCCTACAAAACATACCCAATAAGATATTTCATGAAGAAGAAATAAAAAATAAATGTGAAAACTAACAAAGGGAGGAAGTACACTAAAATAACGGATTCAATGGGAAAACTAATTCACATTTAAAACCAGAAATAAAAAAAAGTGACAGGAAATAAAAGTCATATCTCAATAATAACATTGAATGTAAATGGCCTATACTCATTAATCCAATGGCAGATTGGATTAAATAACAAAACCTAACAATATGGTGTCTCAAAGAGACTCACCTCATAGGCAAAGACATCCACAGACTGAAGGTATAAGAATGGGAAAACACATATCATTCACATGGATCTCATATACAATCAGGGGTTTCTATTTTCCTATTAGACAAAGAGGACTTCAAGCCAAAGTTAATCATAAAGGACTAGGAAGGACATTTCATACTGCTTAAGGAGATTATACATCAACAAGACATAACAATAGTAAATATTTATGCTCCAAATAATGGAGCATCTATGTATATCAAACAAACACTTCTTAATTTCAAAGAAGCAAATAGACCACAGAACAATAATACTGAGTGACATTAACACATCTTCCTCACCACTGGATAGATCCTCCAAACAAAAAGTAAATAAATAACTTATAGAGGTTTAATTTCATTTGTTACATATGGATTTCCAGTTTTCCCAGCACCAATTGTTGAAGAGGCTGTGTCTTCTTTAATGTATATTTTTGGCACCTTGGTCTAGTATGAGATAACCATATTTATGTGCATTTGTCTCTGTGTCTTTTATTCTGTACCCTTGGTCTACATGTCTGTTTTGGTGCCAATACAATTGCATTTTTGTTACTATTGCCATTTCGTATAGTTTAATTTCTGGTGTTGTGATGCTTTCTGCTTCACTCTATTTGCTAAAAATTGTTTTGGCTATTCTGAGTCTCTTGTTTTTCCAAATGAACTTCATGATTACTTTTTCTAGTTCTGTGAAGAATGTCATTGGGATTTTAATAGGAATTACATTAAATCTGTATAACAGTTTTTGATGGTATGGCCATTTTGACAATATTAATTCTGCCTATCCAAGAGCATAGGAGATCTTTCCATATTCTAAGGTCTTCTTCACTTTCTTTCTAATCAAAAACTTAGGCACTAGGACAGAGACTGCACCTAAAAGAAGACAAAATAGGCCCAAATCTTCATCTTGTTGGCTTACGACCTGATTTCCTCAACAAGACTCCGAAAACCCAAGAAGTAAAACTAAGAATAAATAAATGGAATGGATTCAAACTAAAAAGTTCTTCTCAGTAAAAAGAACAATCAATACTGTAAAGAGAAAGCCTACAGAATGAGAGACAATCTTTACCACATGCATCTCAGATAGAGCACTGATCTTGAGGATACATAAAGAACTCAAAAATCTCAACACCAAAAGATAAATAATCCAATCAATAAATGGGCTAAAGAACTGAACACACACTTCACAAAAGAAAAAATACAATCAATCAACAAACATGAAAAATGTTCATTATCTGTAGCAATTAGAAAAATGCAAATCAAAACTACTCTAAGATTTCATCTTATCTGGTCAGAATGGCAATTATCAAGAATACAAGCAATAATAAATGTTGACAAGGATGTGGGGGGAAAAGGTACACTCATTCATTGAGGGTAGGACTACAAATTGATGCAACCATTCTGGAAAGCAGTATGGAGATGCCTGAGAAACTTGGGAATGGTACTACCATTTGACCTAACTATTCCACTCCTTGGTTTATACCCAAAGGACTTAATATCAACATACTGCAATGGTGCAGCCTCATCAATGTTTATAGCAGCTCAATTCACTATAGTTAAACTATGAAACCAACCTAGATGCCCTTCAACAGATGAATGGATAATGAAAATGTGGTACATATACACAAGGTAATATTGCTCAGCCTTAAAGAAGAATGAAATTATGGCATTTACAGGTAAATGAATGGAACTTGAGACTATCATGCTAAGTGAAATAAACTAACTCAAATGTTTCCTCTGATATGCACACACTGACTCACAACAGGCAGGTAAGAGGGAGATGTGGAGGTTCAGTGAATTGGACAGTGTTGATTGGGGGAAGGAGAGGAGAGGTAGGAATGGGAAAGAGAGTAAAATGATTTGGACATAACTTTCCAGTGTTCATATATGAAAACATGATTAGTGTAACTCCATATCATGTACAACCATGAGAATGGGAAGTTATACTCCATGTATGTATGATATGTCAAAATACATTTTACTCTCATGTATAAATAAAACCAACAAATAAAAAAAATTTAAACACTTTGTATCAAAAATATAAATTTATTAAATCATTTAAATATGTATTATTAAATAGAGACTATCACAAATGTTTTGGTGTATTATGAATGGGCATGTATGAGTGTTTGTCTTCAAATATATGCTTTCTAGGAGTACCTATCCTTTCAAGATACAAATTAGTTGTAATTGGATTTCTTTAATCATTAAATGATACAAAATTTGTCTGAATTCAAATTGCTGTCCAGTAAATAGTTCTTCAGACTTTGGTTGCTTGATATAATGTATTTTTTATATTTCTCCCATTTATTATTTCTAAAAATTGAGTTTCAGAATTTCCCAAAATATAGAACTCACTCTTTTTCCAATACAAATGAGTACAGTTGCACATGAGGATGATGAAGCCGGCAGTGTTTCTACTGGGTCCTCACTGGGTAACATGAATGAGAATTCCGGATTGTGGGAATGCCCACACAGGACTGGGAAAGGGAGGATTTATAACAGGAGTAACACCAGATACCAGATATTCTTCCTAAGTATGTGGGAAAGTAAAACTCACTGTTGTCTTTGACCCATTTTTTTAATCTTCTCAGCCTGGGATGCAGCCACTGAACACCCACTCCAAAGTCATCTTCAGCCTCCTTGGGAGAGATAACCAGCTTGTTGCTGACTTCAGTGCTTCTCAAAGCATTCTGTGGAGATGCTTTTAGGAATATGCAAACCCATTTTAAAAGTGGCAGCCAAAATGTCAAAGTTATTATAAGAGAGGGAGAACAATACATTGTCAAAGGGATTTATTAAACTTCTGCTATTAATTTTGTAAAAACTTATGCAAGCTGCTCGGAAAAATATCTTAAAGTCCTATGCCTAATAGTTCAGTCCAAATAAAATATAATTATTTGTCTAATATCCTTATATAGGATTAAAACTAGAAATTTGTGTAACATATATAATTTGATGTAATAGAAATATAGTTACTTCTTCATTTTGCTTTTTTTAATATTTATTTTTTAGTTGTGGGTGGACAGAATATCTTTATTTTATTTTTATGTGGTGATGAGGATTGAATCCAGTGCCTCAGACGCGCTAGGCGAGCGCTCTACCACTGCGCCATAACCCTAGCCCCATCATTTTTCCTACTTTTTTAATAGTTAACTTCACAATGAACTGTTAATGCCTTAAAGAATTTGACACAAAAAAGGAGCAGAACTATAAAATAACTACAAAGAGTTTATTATTACAAATTGTTAAGTATTTTGGGCTAATATCTATATCATCCAATGAAAGTAATTTCAAGGGAAAGAGAAGAAGCTGTATTTCCCATTGAGGTTATTGTTTAAAGTCATTCCATAACCACTGGAAATTGAAAACCAAAAGCAAAAGCAATTAAAAACACAGTAATTCAAAGAAGTGCTAAAGAATTATGTAAAATTATAATTTTATATATTTTTTTAGTTGTGGATCAATCTTTATTTTTATTTTTTTATTTATATGTGCTGCTGAGAATTGAACCCAGTGCCTCACACATGCTAGGCAAGTGCTCTACCACTGAGCCACAACCCCAGCTGAAATTATAATTTTTGTTGGTATTATGTTTAATATGCTCCTTTTTCATGTATCTTTAATAACATACTATGTTCATGGATGGTCTCAATGTGATGTTCAAGTTCTGATGGTGTGAGAGTCCCATGCTCAACTCTGTTTTGTGACAGTGAAAATACTACTTTATCAAAACATTCCTTCAATACCCCCTGACCCATATTAAACTCTTCTCATTATTTTTATTAAATACACACAAAAATAAAATTTAATATTCACTTTGACATATCTTTTTAGATGTTTGTTGAACTTTGTACAGTTGGATTATTGACTGCTAATATTTTTATTTCCTAGGAAACCTAATTCCATCCATGGAATAAACCTGATATTTTCTTCAGAATATTTCATGTACATTTGTGATAATTTATAATGTCAAGTGATATAGTATTTGTGTTTAGTTTTCTTTTATTGAGTTATGAAACCAAAAAAATTTTTGTTTAATAAAGTATTTATAAAACTTTGCTTATTTTGACAAGGAACAAAGAACAACTTTGCCTTAAAATTACTTTTTAAATCACTGGAACCTTAGGATTTAGATATTTATATCTTTGATAAATTTTAATTTCTGTGTTCTTAAATTGGTTAAGTAAAACTTATCTTCCATTCAAAATTTTCAACTATTTCAACTATTAATGTCAATTAATATTTCATGAGAGTATACTATTAAATAGTCAAAGAAGAAAGAGAAGAGGCTCATTCTTATATGGGCATGAAGAGCCTGGGACAAGACCCACAGAGGAAGGAACTAAGTGACTGACATAGGGCATGAAGACCATATAAGAGATTATATTTTTATTTTTATATTAGCATAAAGTTATTAAATTGTTTTAATCATGATGACACAATCAGATGAGCATTTTGAAACTACTGCTCTGGATGCATTGTGGAGAATGGATCACTGGTGGGGTTGGGGTTGGGGAAAAATTAGAAGATGAACATTGAGGAGACATCTGCAGTTGACCAGGCCAAAGATGTCCGCAGCTTCATCAGGGTAGTTGTGCTGGAGACAAGGAGAAACCAGAAAAATTTGAAGGACAGTTAGGAGGCAATATTAACAGGTGTCAGTGGCAAATTAGACATGGGAAGAAGAGATGTTATGATCCTATCAATGTAGGCTCCATTTACTGGCGTATAGAATATTGAAAGCCAGTGGACTTAGGGTGGACAATGGACACACTTTGGAGTTATGAACTGATCACTGAATACTACTTTCACCATGTCTGAAAATTGTGATGCTCCAAAATGTAGAGAGACATAAAATAGTCTCAATTTGACTCTTCCTCTCATTTTATTTCACTACAAAGCTACCTTTAAAAATAAATAGTCCAAAGGAATGTTTACCGATTGTGTTAATTATCTTAAAGCTAAAATTATGTTTCATATTTATGGGTATATGTTTCATTTTGGCTTTTGTTTTTCATAATTAAAGATTTCATTAGCTTGCCATTGGGACATTGACAGAAACAGTACTTTTTGCTCAACTAGACCCTGTAGCATGGTGACGCCAAGCTGAGTTAGGGTCTGACTGGTTGACATATCAGTTCTTGCAAAACTCTCTTTGTAAACTTGGGCAAAAGGTTAACTTCTCATGCTTCAAATTATAAATCTACTAAATGGGGAAATGTGTTTCTTAAAGTCATTCAGAGGAGTATATTAGGTAGTAAGTATAAAACAATTTGAATAGTGCCTGGCTTGAAGTAAATAATAAATATTCATTAGCTATTAATATCTTCCAAGATACTTATTTGAAATGTGATAAAATTTAAAAAACAATAGATGATATATGAATCACTTGCCAAGGCAGTGAGATGAAAAGATTACAAAACCATATTTTTTTTTTCTAGAAAATAAAGCTGTTCATGCAGAAGAACCAGATTGTTAAAAAAGTTTTCAGGACTAGAGGTAAATTCAGGACAAATATATTTATATTAAAATCTCAAGAAAAAGCCTACAAAAACAAATTGTTGGGTTTTTTCCCATTACATTCACTGAGTTGGAACTTCTGCTTTCATGATTAAAAATAAACTCATTTCTTTACACAATACGTTTATTTAAACACCAGGAATTGAGAAAAATAAATGACTCAGGTTCCAGTTAATCTCAAAAGCAAATTTCATAAAGTAACTTCTGAGTGAAAGCCCATTCTTTATAAAATAAGCGCACGGTTTTACTTGGAAGAGGAAATGTAGCACACTATTAAAGGGGATGCTGGAAGGGGAAATCAGTGATTTCACAGGTGTCTGAAAATCTTTATTGGATTTAGGATTTACATTATATAATGGTAATACTTAACCAGATTAGATTTCAGTTGATTTTAAAATCCTGAGCAGAATGCCTTCTCAAAATTGTAAAGGAGGGACTCAGGCAATCTTATCAGTCACTGATCCACTGACCTTGAGATGGCAAGTAAGCATGAAGTACTGGCTTCAACTGCATCAGTGTCTGAGCCAAACCACAGGGGAAAACAGAAATCCCCAGTAGTGGGATTTCTACCCAATTCATCCAGATACCTATGCCTTAGATATTCTGCTTTGTCATGAGCTCCTTTGCGGCTCTATCATCTGGCAGCTTAAATGTCTGAATTATAGATTTTCAGGATTCTGACCTCTGATCCTAAATTTGTCTTGACATCCTCATTTAGTTATCAAAGATTCCCGATTTGTTTCCTTGGACATATTTGCTGTTTTCAAATCTTGACCTCAATAATTTTAACTGCAAGTATCATGACCCTTTTTTTCTCATTTCTTCAATTGCTTGACAAGCTGCTTAGCAAGCAATGTCATAAATATAATTAGCATAGAAATTGTCTAGAGTCTTTGAATAATGGTTAAATTCCTCTGGTCCTATACTATGTTTGTTGTAATAGAAATAAAAGTGAATACTTAAGTCACTTTTTCACTATGAGACCCAGATATTCTATGTCATTTATTTTTTGTTATGGGTGAATTTTTTGTGTTATTTATGTACAAATATGTTAAATCTGAAACTGTAAAGACTCTTATATTTTACCTCATTTGAAAGCTAACAAGTTAGCCTGTCACTGTTTTTGATTCATGCACTGACAGAAGTCATAAAACCCCTGGGTCACAGGGGAAAAGAAAAAAAGCTTCATTCTCAGAAAGGAAGCAGCAGTCTGAACAACTACATGCATTAATGTGCCATATTTCAATTCCCAGAAGATATCAGCTGAGGGACCAATGTTCACCTACCAGTGCTGTGGATTCAATCCAAAGGAGGAAACTTAAAAATCAGACACATAAGATTTTTTTCAACTATTGTCACATTTACTTGATTGTTCAATCAGAGAGATTTCTTGTTATCTTGAAATATAAGCCAATCTTCTCCATAGGAGAGTAGGAAGGATCTCTAGTTTATTAACCTGGGGAGCCTCTATTAAGAATGTATTGCTTAAATCACACAGAGGGATTCATGATCTCTAGCTTCTAAGTAAGCAAGTCTTTGCTCAGGTGGTGTAAACTGGGGAGCTGTGCAAGATCCATGACAGTCCTCTCTCAACAGAACACATCCCAATATTGCTTGTGGAAATGTTTTCCCTTGCCATCAGGTAAAAATTACCCAAAATGCACAAACACTCCATCAGAAGTTTCATGCACCTCACTTCAGCTGGAGATCAGGTTTCTGAACCGGGTTGCCACAAAGTCCTGGTGCATGTGGAAATCTCAGAAAGACATCACCGTACTCTCACCAATAGAATAAGGCTTCTTTTTGCTACAACTGGTAATGCATGTTAATGTTACTATGAATTAGGGAGAAAGGTTAATAGATTTTGCAATGTGCCACATGAAAACAAAGTGTTCACTGAAGCTTGCAGGAATTTTACACAAGAAGCCAGATGGTTGGACTATAATGAAGTGTAAATGAATGAATGCAACAGCACTGAGAATTTCTTTTAAACTTTACATGCTACACTAGTAATTGTATTTATTGATGACCTATTTTGAGTCGTCCTAAGTCTCCAAAATTAAGCCATTCAAGAGTAAATGAAAGCTAAAAATTCAGAAATGTCCTTGGAGGGAAAAAGTGTGAGAAATTAAGAGCAGGTTTGTACTACAGTTATAATATACATTCAGCATGGCACTTCTGTAACCTCCCAGATAAGCCTGAGAGAATCAGTGGGATTTTATCAAAATTATTATATGAGAGTAGATATTTCTGATTATTTTTTAGAATAAACTATACATGTGTAATGAAGTATGTTTAAAGCTTATCTAGTATCCAGCTAGGCACTGCCAAACATGGAATGAGAGTACTCATTACAGAAGGAAAAAAATGTCAAACTATAGCAAAAATAAAAAGTCTTCAGAAGGAAAATGACAGTATCCTTTGAGGAAAAGTCAGAAATTAGAATATTTTTGTCCATATTTTATTTACTTACTTATTTTTTATTGGTTCTTTTAGTTAGACATGACAATAGGATTCATGTGGACATAACTCTAAAAATCATGGAATATAATTTGTTCTAATTCAGTCCCTAGTACTACCTCTTCTCTCTCCTCCTCTACTCTTTCCTTCCCTCCTCCTCTTTCCTCTACTCTCCTCTTCCCTTTCCTCTACTCTACTGATCTTTCTGCTATTTGTTTGTAGAATTTTTTTAAAACTAGTGTGTTGTGGATGTACGTGATGGCGAGATTCACTGTGGTACATACGTATATGTACATAGGAAAGTTATGTCAAATTCATTCCACAAAAGTAAACAATTCAAACATAAAATTTCTATATCAAGCTGGGCATGGTGGTGCATGCCTGTAATCCCAGTGGAAAATAAAATTCAATACATAAACAAGCAACTCAGTGAGACCCTGTCTCTAAATAAAATTACAAAATGGGGCTGGGGATGTGGCTCAGTGGTCCAGTGCCCCTGAGTTCAATCCCTGGTATCCCACCCAAAAATCTCTATATCTATGTTATCTAAAAGTAGAATATAAAGATATATTAGATCATTTTTTCACAATAGAATGGAAACAGAAGTAGGAAATATCTGACAAAGATAAAGAGCATAAGTGGATAATCCAAGAAAAAGTTGGCGTGCACTTTTGTTTTTATTTCAAGTATAGGATAAATATATTTTTATAAACTGTTTGGCTTTAAGAGGAAATAAAGCAAATCCTTTTTGTACAGTATTGTCTATACCTTACACATCACCTTCATAAAAGAAAGAAGAGTAAGTAATGAAGTTTCTAATTGAAAAATAAAATTCAATACATAAACAAGTATTAGATCTCTTTAAACTATTAATGATTAAATAAAAATGATAAACATTGTTAATATCTTTCCTTGTTGCAAAGAGATCAAGTCCCAAATGAGAGGTCATTAGGCTGTCTGGAAAAGGCTGTGCCTTTTATTAGAACCTCTAATCTAAAAAGACCCAGTGGTATATTTTGGAATATAGGTGAGTACCTGGTGGTAACCATTACCATACAGAAGCCATTTTCCAAAGACCTGGAAGGCATCTCATTTCCTCAAGTGTACAAACATCTGTACATCCCCATGAACAGAAAACCAGAAGAGAATCCAATCTCTTGATTTCTCCTTCCCTAATCAGTGAGTTGCTCTAGTGATAATACACCTGGAGTTCTTCCAAGAACATCACCTGTGATCTGAGTGTTCAATGTCCCTTAATGTGTTTCACTGTTAGATTATCAGTGACTGTTGCTTTTCCAGGACATATTTCACTATTAACAGATGAGCTTTTTGTATGTATACCACTTGAGCCAGAAACATTGAAAAGAGAGCAGAAACATTAATTTTTCTGCCATTGTAGACATGATTCAACACAGTAACTGGCAGATATTTGGAGTCCACTACTTGTTTGCTGAATGCATAATCATAATTATAGTTAAGAGATAGCTTCAGATTCCCACAGAACTCTTCCCTGTTTTGCTTTAGTCAATGGAAAACTAAAAGAGTGAAATAACAATGACATAGTCAAGGGCATTAGATGTCACATAATTAATACCATGTGATGTCCTTTGAGAAGGTAAAATATACCTGGGAGAAAATTCTCCTTTTTAGTCATTTGGATATTCTTGCCTTAATCATCTGAATTGGTCCCAAATTGACTCCAGATTATGTGATTCTCTGATATGCATGGGCAACACCATATTATAACCTACCCTTAGGCACATGCTCCGGTAGAAGTTGACCTTGTTTGCTTTCCTCTCTGCCCAGAACAGTAGAAGCAGGGTTTGTCAAGGTGAATTCCTCAATTCTAGGTTCTGTTTTTTCTTCTCTTATATTTTCATTTGAACTCAGAATTCACATAAATCTGCATTGCTTTAAGAATGAATTTTGTAGGCATTCGGATTTAGTGGTTAATTTAGGATGTCACTAATATTTTTCCTGTATTTGGATTATGTCTGTAAGAGCATTTGCAAATCTATGTGCCATTGCAAGAGCTTTTTAAAAATAATTTCAACAATATCATAGCAGTTTAATGATTTAAATGGCTTAATGTCATCTGTCTGCTTCTACAGATATACCAATTGCATTGCCTTTATTTCTTCTTGGATTGAACAATGTCGTAACTAACAAGAGACTATGCTCACTGTTAACAACCCCGTTTGTATAACACCAGTGAGAAATAGGATATTTCACGGTGCTCATTCTCCCTTGTTTCTTATTTACCTTTCCTCTACTAGTTTTGTCATTTCCTGCACACTTTGTATGAAACATTATTGCAATTATTACTTTTAAGAAATAATAATTTAATTTTAGTTGAAAATGTTTTGAAGAAATCAAGCAGTTTATTATTGTTCACCTTTTTAGAGAAAGATAATACAATGTGGAAATTATGGCTTTGCTTCAGATCACTCATTGCTAATAAAGAATTTGAGATTGGAATATTATTCTTGCTGCTAACACTCCTTGTAGTCATCTATCTTAAAAAAAGGAAATTTATGGACATATTCTGCTATTTCAGACTTCTTTGCTATCCCTCTTTATATACTTTAAATTCAATGAGAGGAGCCGATTTGGGGACCGCTGTCTATTCCTGTGGTAGAACTTTGCTCCATGACCCTGACAGTCGGGGTGAATACAGGCCATTCATCTTCAGCTTTGGAAAACACCTGCCAATTCTTTGGAAATACCTGATCCAGGGCATCTGGGAAAGTGCCAGTTCTGTTAGTCAGAGACTTTTCAGGAGTTTTCTCTTTCTCTGAAAACTCAGGCATGATTTTTTTTAAAGAAGAGGAGATAGACAACTTCTCTGACAATACAAAAGGGAATAACTGTTTAGCAGAGCTTAGTGAATGTGCCAAACATCAAGCCAAGTTCACCTGGCCAGAGAGTCTGTATCTGTGTCAAGTCGTGAATTGCCTACACTGATGCATGTCTTTCAAAATGCACATCTTCCAAATTGCATGTCTTTCAAATCGCACATCTGTGAAGGAGGCCCATTAGCTCAGATAGAAGAGGGGACCTTAAATAATTCCCATCTGATATAATGGTTGGAATAGTAAACAGCTCTGCCACATAGGCATATTTTTTTTTTTTTTTTTGTCTAACAATTCAATGAAGCACTATTTATAGTTTTAAAACAATCCTCTTTTCCCTGGTAAGAGTTTTTATGCTAGCGCTGCAAATAAACTGTGAATTAATGTCGACCTGAACTTTTAACAATCTCTTAAGATATGAACTCTTGGGAATGTAGATATTGAACACGTCTGTAGTTTTCAGTTTTTTACATCTCAACATGAGTGTTGTGGAAGAGAAATTGTTATGGAAGAGCAGCTGAGAAAAATGATATGTAACCTTTGGCAATGTGCTTACATGGGACCTAGATTGTGTGACCTTCAGCCTGCAATGCAGGAGCTATGAATGTTCTCATAGTCAAACAGACATCTAGTTCTACAGAAGCTTGAAGTGCTTTTCACTGTGTGACCCAGGAGCTGAGCATAAATGACATGTAGCATCAACTTTTGTTCATCTCCCCCAGGTTCTTTAACTGCACCCTGTGTGGTTTCACTGCTTAGGGCGAGCATGGTGGCCTGTGCATCCTCTACCCAGATGTACCCCAGGAGACCTTTCCTACACTGATTTAATATTGAAAGACTATATTTCTAACATTTCATCATGGGTAATGTGATTTTCCACTGGTAAAGAGTAAACTTGTGAATGTGTTGAGAGATAGATGTGATTGGGTGGTTGTGTCAGGTCTCTGAAAAGGTTGGCCAGGCACACGTGTTAATTTGCATTATTGGCTCCATGTCCTTCATGTTTTCTAAATCCCTTTTCAGTTTTGCTTTGTGCCTCCTCTCAGAAAAAGGGTAGAGTACATTTGTGCATCATGTAACTGTACTAGCTGTTAACTTGACTTGGTCAGTAGAACTGAGCTAGAAATGTAAGGAACCAGATAAAATGGTGAATTTCTAAAGGAAAAAATTCCCTGTTAAAATACAGAACAAACAGTTTTTAACTGCTGAGCTGGACAATACTTCACTGCTGAAAGGACCAGCATGTAAAGATGCACTGAACAGCCCACAAATCTCCTTGTAACTTTCCAGTTCCCTATAAGTTTTCTGGACTAGGGAAAACAGGAATAAGATCTCAAGAGAGACCATTCACCTCTTGAAGCTAATAGCTGACATTTGATTGGACCAACATGCTCTGGCCTGATTACCTAGTCGACCACCTAATTTCCAAAGAAGTGGATGTGAGCTGAATTCAACATACCAGACCCTTAATGGTAAAGCACAATCTCTATATTTCCCAATACTGAGGCAAGTCCCATCTCTTTGGGTCATAATTTATTCCATCTAATAATATACTCTAATAAGACTTGGCCTCAAACCCTGGTAGTACATCTCACTCACGAGATTTCCCACACTTTGCTGAGAGCAAGCATCTTCCCAAATATCCTGCTCTGGTATTCATACCTGATGCATCTTTATTATTTTCTGTGACACAGTCAGGAACCTGGCAGGTTTGAGTAAAGATCTTCTCTGGAGAGACCTCCTTGGACTCCAACATATTGATGGAGTGAGGCAAGCTTGCTGCTAATTTCCAAGCTTCATACATTCCTTTTGGCACTTCTGCTGTAACCATGACAAGAACACACCCAGGCTAGCCCATTATGCAAGGATGAGGAAGAGAGGAGAGGCACATGGGGCTGAGCTGCCCTAGGGAAACCTCTCCATCTGTTGGACTAACCCACCCAATTGAACCCAACTAAGAAGTCAGAAAAATGAAAGTTTATTTTTGCATACTTCTGAGGTTCTTCAGTAGTTTGTTCTACAGCAAAAGCACACTGATGCAAATAATGTGGACTTTAGGTTAGCTCACTTAATTCTGTATCTTTCATCTGATTCCTCACCAATGAAACATAGCTACACAACCTTCACCTCGAAACAGAGTACCTGTAAAATTTGAACACAGTTTATTAATATCTCTTCTTGATTTCCTGAATACTAGCTGAAAGAGGAAGTGAGGGGACCTCCTCACCTGTCGTATTCATACCAGGCAAACAGCACAGTGAGAGGAAAGGGCGTATGGGTATGCGAAGGATTCCATCTTTCACATTTGCTGCTCTTAAAAATACTCTCTGGGGTGAAAACTGCCCCCCTGCTTCTTCCCACTCATGTGGCTATGGAAGGCCCCTTCCTTTGGCTAACTGATTAGCTCTCCAGAGAAGAACTTAGCCATGTTGTGAAGGTAGGAAATTCTGTCTTATTCTCGTCCTTCCCACCATTTGTTTGGTTTTTACTGTCATTACTCTAGAAGTGATGGTATAAATAAAATGTGTTTCCTCAAAGCCTGGGCTAAAGGTTTAGGATACTGTAGAACAGTAGAATGATTTTTAAGGGTCATTTATTTAGAGAAATGATTGAACTCTTGCTCCTTACCTCATTTTGCAGGTTTGCAACATTCCCTTAATTTGGACATCGTATGATATTGCCACTAATGGGGTTTTACCTGGGTTACATTTTGCTCCATGACTCAAAATCCCCAGGACCTTAGGCAACTAGACTGAATGGTCTGCACTGGAAAAACCTTCTATCAGCATCCATGTTTTGGAAAACTGAATGAAGGAAACATTCCCATGTCCCCTCTGAAAATCCTCTAGCTCAACCGTCAGACCCATCTCTACATCTGTGAATTGTTAGCCAATCATTTCACAGTTGTAGAATTTGCTGTATTTTTAGTGTAGTGTTCATGTGTTCATCTTTTTTTCCTGTTTTTTTTTTAAAGAGCCTTGAGGTCTGAACTTTATAAATCACCTTTTCCCCATTTTTTCAACACAAAATTTAGTAAATATTTGTTATTATATTATAGGCACATGTCTTATTTCCATGTTTTCACTTTTAGATATTATCTATTATATTTAGATATTGTCATAAATTAAATGATGTTTTTAAATATTTCACATTCAAGAATATTTTTTGTAATAGTTCCTAGGTAAATTCTTGGAAGGAGAAGAGGGAAATGACTTTTCAAAAATAAATCAAGAACCCATTTCATTTTGAACTCTATCATTCTGAGAAGAAATTAAGAACCCAGAAACCCATAAAAATTTCACACCTACTCCACAGTTTAGAAATAAAAATATCGTTTTTTGATAAAATTGTAAATACGGTCTTTTCTTGAACATAGGAAAATGAAGTGCAATTACTACAGCAGGTGTTAATTTTCTTTTCATGGTCCAGCTAGTTCTATGTTGAAATGGTCCTTCCAGCTGCTATTCCTTGCCTGGGAATGCCTAGATTCTCACTTAATATTTTTGAAGGCAGAAAAATTATTCCCCAGATCAGCTAATGGTGGCAGAACATATTTGACAAGTAGCCACCTGATGGGATCAGAGGCTGCAAGCATGTTTTCAAGTTAAACTTTAAAAACCTCTCTCAGCTGGAACTTTCCCTCCCACTCCATGCAGTCTGGCCAACACCACTAGCTGCAGGCAGCTTTCTTGACTCGAATAGATTGAGCTTTTTAATTACTGAGTTTGTCCAGCCTCCTAGGTTAATGACCAAGACAAAACAAGGGTAGGGCCCTCAGTGGTCACCACTGAGCTTCCAGGAAAAGACAAGCCTTCTGAAAGGACAACTCACCAGCAAGTTACTGCCTTTGCCATGTAAAACATTATTCTCTCTCTGTATATGTAAATGGTAGTGAGGAACAGCATTGGAAAAATAAAAACCTGCCATGTTAAGACAGCATCACCCAGGGTAAGTATGAACCAGAATGCTTCTTTCTGTTTGAATTTGTTCAACTTACTACTAAAAATGTCCTACTAGTGATTGTTTAGTTCTCCTCCCCAAAATAGAGAAAAATGAAATGAGAGCAAAATATTGCCTTCTTTGAGAAAGCATGAAAATTCTAATTTATCCATCTCTAACTGCTGTGAGTAGTTTTTCTTTTCTTTCACAAAGGAGAATAAATATTTCTACTAATGAAAAGTCAGTTTCTTTTAGTGGAAATCAGTAAGCGTTTATTCTGTATTCACTATGATATTAACTTTGTTGGGTTTCAAGTAAAAGGAAGTTACAAAAGAAATAAAATAAAACACAGTTCTTAAGAAACTCAGTAATGAAAGATCGAATAGGTATGTCAATACAAGTTTTCAAAGAATGTATATTTTAGTTAAGAAAAGATAATGATAAGGATTGCCAAAAACTTGAAAACAGTTATAAGACATTTTTTCTTGACTTTTTGGAGTCATGTTGGATGTGCCCACAACTGCTAACTACCCCAGTCCTTTTGGCGTGTTTGTCTCAGACTTATTATGCTCTTTCAGTATAACAGCCTTGATATTATACAACTTGTGCCATAACAAATGCATTTCCTACTAAGTTTAATAAAATAGGAATTAATGGTAACAATCAGTATTAATTGAACACATTGGAGTCATTCCTTAATTCTTATTTTTTCTATTCTCTGAATACTTTAGGTTTGAGTATTCTGAAGTTTCTGGGTGTGGGACGTCAAGTTTGTTCACAGTTCATGCATCTATATCTTTTAATATTTTTAGTTATTTGTAGTCTATAAATGGCTTGCATCTATGTTACCTTATTTGTAGTTTATTCATCAATGCTCCCAAGTTAAGGAGAACAAATAGCATACTTAAAAATAATTAAGCAAATGATTCAGAAAAGTTAATATATTTGTCTAGAGTAATATAGTTAATGGTCCTGACCTCTGGGGAATTGAACATATCCATTTCAACTTACCTCACTTATTGTTAAATATGCCACATAGTCACTCTGGACACAGGGTTGCCAATCCAGAGCTTTAGATGCCTTAGATTCTGACCTTAGGCTATGTTATGGTTTAGATATGAGAGATCCTCCAAATCCTCTTGTGTGAGTCAGTGCAAGAATGTTTAGAGGTGAAATCAGTAGGAGAGCTGTAATCTAATCAGTGGATTAATCCACTGATATGGATTAATGAGGTGGTCCTATAAGCAGTTAGGGTGTGACTGGAAGAAGCAGGTCATGGGGGTGTGCCTTTGGGATCTATTTTTTGTCCCCAATGAATAGAGCTCTCTCTTCTTCCTGATTGCCATGTCCTCAGCTGCTTTTCTCCTCCACACCTTTGTACCCTGATGTCTGCCCATAGCCATGGAGCTGGCCAACCATAGACCGAATCTCTGAAATTCTGAGCCAAAATAAAATTTTTTTCCCCTAAGTTGTTCTTGTCAGGTCTTTTGGTCACAGAAGCAAAAAGACAAAACAGGCAATGTACCTTACTGCAATCTACAATTAAAAGGATTTGATATCTCATTTATTCTGTGTAAATATAACCAGAATCTGTGATCATATCCATCTCAATGCTTCCTTTGGTTTAAAGCAATGGTCGTTCTCACAAGTGAGAACAGCCACAAACCTAGGGCAAGCATTAAGCACATGTAGAGGACATACCAGAGACTACTCATGAATTAGACCATAGGTTCTTCCTTATATTATTGTGAGGTAAATATTTTCAATCCATTTATAGATCAAAAAATAACACAGTATCACTGGGCTATCTTCAGGGTACCATTTTCTCTACAGAGACTGTATGGGGAAATCAGATCTCTGCCTCTCCATTTTCTACTGGTCTTCTGCATTCCAGTCTCTTTGCTATAATCTTCAAGGCCATTATCTCCAAATCCCTCTTTGTTCTCTCTTCACTTCACCATCTCCTCTGTCCGTGGGATCTCTCCGTCTCCTGTTTCTAAGGATGCTCTCCACCAACTATTTGTCTTTTAACAAAAATTGGAAACATGAACCTCCACCCAGTGTGAAGATTTCTCCTACTGCTGTATTTGAAGATTTCTTGTGGGGGGAGGTACACTATAGCTATAGTCTAATTTACAACAAATATGAAATTGCTTGCTCCACATCAGGCTTATTTTTACAGTTTGTCAACAAGTCTTAATGGATTAACTTGTGCAGCCGCAGGTGCGGACTGAGCAAGGCAAGTGTGCCACAGGGGCATGGGACATGGACTGCTCTTAAGCTGACAGACAGTCTGTTGCATTCTGGCTGTAACTTATGCATGGTTCTAGATGATGTACCGCTTTCACCTTATGATAGATTGTTGCTCGTCCCATCTGGTCTTGCAACATGGTGGGTCTGACAGAGGCAGTCTGTGGCAAGCAAACTGTTTGTGCTAGCTGGGGGATGACCTGATCACTCAGAGTTAAGTGTTCTGATATATCGTGGTTCAGTTGCTTTCCAGGAGCTGTTTTCCAAAATGTGCATAGTTTTCAACTGCAGATGTCATGGCATTACTCCAGAACCTCTGGGTCTGTCAAAAGCTACAAAGTAAATATATCTCCCAACACTTAGCTCCATAAAATGGAGTTTGCTGGATTGCAGGTCCCAAAGCCAAGAGGCTGCTTAACTGATTTGTAGACCTCATGCACATATCCTGTTCTGGAGCCAGTGAAAGCTAATAATCTTTTACTTCACCTGGAATATCAACAAAAGCAGTAACCAAAGAGATCTTCCAGGTTTCCTGGTGGAATGTGCAAGATGAACTGATCTTTCTTTAATTTGGAATGTGTACCTTGGCATACCCTGAACACTGAATCCCTAAAAGTTGCACTGATGATGTGTCTCTGGATAGTTCTAGGGCTTATCTCCTAACTTCTAGAATTTACGCATCTTACTCATCTAGATCAATCAATATAATATGTAGTGGAGAACTGAGATGTCCTTTGCAACCTCCAGATGGATCAGGTCTTTTTTGCATATACTAAAAAAAAGAAGGTGAAAATTAATCCAGCTCTTGGGGAAGACTATAATGATGTACTATTGCCCATTCCAAGTGAATTAATTTTTCCTCATGCTCACATTAGGTAAGAATGATAAAAAATACACTCCCCAGTTTAATCAAAAACCAGGCTCCTAAGGTCTAGGTTCAGAAAAAAACCATGGAGGATGTGACAGGTGCACCCAGAACTATGATTGTCATTCTCTAGTATCTATCTGACAAACTGGTGAAGTAAAATAAGATGTGACAGATGCCACCATCTCTGCATTCTGTAATTCTTTGAAGGATGCACTGTAATCTTGGCTATTGGAAATTGTTTTCTTTACCTTCTTGGTGGGACTGACAAGGCAGTTCCAGGGAATTTGCCTGACCCACTGTGAATCCACAGGCCAGTACACTTACCCCAGGGACTTGTAAGGGACTTGTCAGGGACGAGGAAAATTATCTTTCACTGTATCCATTGACTAATAGATACACTGTGATTTGGTCCTGGGCCAGGCATTCATTTATTATATGATTTGCATATATAAACTCCATTAGGGTGAGATGCCACCATTCCCTTGCTATCATTGAGCCTAGTTGTGTGCCAATATCTGCTAATGTGGAGTCATTAACACTGCTACTGCATGGCTCCTCTACCTTCAGTGTGTTTCATTGCTTGAATACATGGAGTGTCTGCGGAGTGCTTCTTGGTAGGAAGGTGAGTTTTTCAGTTTTATATAGTATGGTGGTCTGCATGGTCCCCAACGATATTTAGATCCTAATCTCTATAATCTGTGAATGTCACCTTATATAATAGGGACTTTCCAGATGTGATTTCAACTAAGGATCTGGTGATGGGGAGTTATCCTGGATTATCCAGATGGGCCTTAACCATAAACACAAGAGTCCTTATAACAGAGAGGGAAATTCTGCTACAGAAGATGGAAGGCCATGTGACTATTTCTGTAGAGTCAAAGGTGCTAAACTGTAGGCTCTGGACAAAGGGGGCAAGAGCCTAGGAATATGAGAAATGCAGCTCTGGGAAACTGAAATGGGTGGGGGTGGAGGCTGGATCCTCTCTTAGAGCCTTCAGAAAGAGCACAGCCCAGTGAAACAGTTTGGACTTCTGGTCTCCAGAACTGCAATAGAATAAATATGTGTTGTTTTAAACCATCTAATGTTTCATAATTTGTTTCAGCATCCCTAGGCAACCACTGTACATGTTATTTGCTATATGTTACACTGTACATGTAGCCTGTGCATTTCTCTGAATCTTTTTATTCCATCTTCTATTCATGATTCTGGTGTTTCTTCCTCTCTTATGGTAGGTTGTCCCTATTTCTACTGTTCTAAGAGCCATACTAGCAATGTGTTAGCAATATTTGCAGAGTCTCTCCTGGATGGTAAAATCTATATTACAGAATTCTTCTGTATCAATACATTCTCCCTTGCTTAGTGTTTTAGTCTGCTTTTTTGATGCTGTAACAAGAACAATTTTAGAGGAGGAAAAGTTTATTTGGGGGTTCATGGTTTCAGAGTTCTCAGTACATAGACAGCCAGCTCTATTCCTCAGGGCTCAAGGTGAAGCAGAACTTCGTGGTAGAAGAGTATGGTGGAGGGAAAGCAGTTCACATGTGATTAGGAAGCAGAGAGAGACTAAGCTCAGCTACCAAAGGCATACCCCAAAGGCACACCCCCAGTGACCCACTTCCTCCAGCCACACCCTACCAGCCTACAGTTACCACTCTTTTAATTCCTACCAGGGGATCTATTCACTGTTTGAGTTAAATCTCTCATAACCCAATCACCTAGCTTTATATCTGCTTTACTTGGACATGGAGAATGAGAATGTACCCACCACCCTCTCCCCGTACTTGCAGACACACAATGGCTGGTTTCATCAGAATCTCTAGGGACTGTTCCCTTGGTCCTGTACAGGCCTAGTGGCTCTGGTCAGGTTATTGCTAGGTTTGACAGTGGTTACAGGCCTGTGGGCAAGAGGTAAGTTGGGAGCAGTTCTGATGGACGTACACATTGCCTTGTTATGGAAGGTTCTGGGCTTCTCTTCAAGCAAGGAGAAAACTTTGAGCCCTAGGGGATTGTGGGATTCTTAGATCAAAATGCCTGGAACCCCAAACAACTGATTGTGGCAGTAGAATCCCCAGTATTTCATGAACAACAAGGCATGTATGAGAAAAAAAGAACATTATTAAGCTTGAATCCAAAGTGATTTTGCTATCATTTCGTTTCGTTTTGTCCCAGCAGCTAGTGTACTCTTCCTTGTGCACTAATAAAACCTCCAACATATGGGAGACATTAAACTGGAGTTTGTTGAATGTTATATAAATAAATGAATATAAGAGAATATATGAGCCATTTTTTGTACAAAGAAACACATAATTGTATATTTGGTCTTCCTTAAAAAATAATCTGCAAGACTTAAGATTTACCTTCTGCTCACCTGCTTTTATCCTCATATATTCTAAAAATTACAATTTTTTTTAGTAACATATAAATGAGTATTTTCAAATGAAACTAAAACATGGCCAGCTCAGCAGCCTGCTGAGAGACCATATTTACCAAAGCACGCAGCTTAAGAACAGTATGCAATTACACAGCGCTTTTATTATCTCACGAAAAATATTGTTCATCATAGAGAATCTTGCATTTCCCAATTTCTGAAATTAAAGAACCTAGAGGCTGGTTTCAATGTGATAAGAAAAATCCATGTTCTTCAACATTCATCTTTATATTTAATTATCTACAAAGCTATAATGTGATCACTTTGTCATATTTCTTTTCAATGTTCTACTAAATCTATGGGGGGGGGGTGTACATGTTCCTTGTGATGATTTGGAGTATGAGATCATAGAGAGTCATCATTATTTGGGAATTTTTTGATGAAAATGTTTCCATCCCAAAAGTTGATCCTACTGCCATAGCTTTCCTCACCAAAGATTTCAGTTGACTTCTCACTCTTGCAGGGAAAATTAGTACATAGAGTATCATGCTATTATAGATACCAGTGAATTGATGTTATGTTATACTTGCAATTGCGACTGGCTCACATAGATCTTCAACTGTTTTCAATGACAATATTAAAACTAGGTTGTTATTTAAAGATTAGAGCAATTTTGTAGCTGATTGAAATGTTTAGAGTAGTTATATCTTCTTTCTTAGAAAACTACATTTTTTAGTCACACAAGTTTTTTTCCAAGTGATAAAGTTTCAAAGCACCTTAAAATATATATCTAAAGAGACAGATTCAAGAAAAGTGGAAAAAAAACCCTAAAAGGGAAGCCCATTATGAAATTTATAAAAAAAAATCATTTCCATTGAGAATAGGCTACACACATCACTTATCTGTTAACATGTGCTGACAAAAGGCTTTTTTTCCTTGCAGTAGTGAAATCTAGGAATGTTTGTAAATTAAAATACTAATTTCCAAAATATGATGTATTAATGTTTTTGAAAATTATTGTCATTGGCTATCACTTCTGACAGTTAATTCTTATCATTCCTTCTCAGATTAATGTTCTCATATTTGTTATTATAGATTCATATCAAGCTGTATGAATGAGAGGAAAATGTCTTTTCTAGGTAATACTATATATTTATTTTATGTCTCCTCTGTGTCACAACATTTTGATTTCTCTTTTAGTGAAGATCTGTTTCTTATCTTTCTGATGATACACGGATCTTTTTTTTTTTGTTTTTTTGTTTTTGATACTGGGGATTGATCTCAGGGGTACTCGACCACTGAGCCACATCCCCAGCCCTATTTTGTGTTTTATTTAGAGACAGAGTAACACTGAGTTGCTAAGCACCTCACTGTTGCTGAGGCTGGCTTTGAACTCATGATTCTTCTGTCTCAGCCTCCCAAAGTGCTAGGGATGTATCACTGTGCCCGGCTGATGCACAGATCTTGCAACCTCTTCTTAACTGAACCCTCTTTACAATCCTCCCTCAAACAAAGCAATCTTCTTGATTAAATAAGACATTTCTTATTAAAATACATAATGAAAAAATTAATACACGATTTTGTTGAATGAAAGTAGATTTGCATACTATCACAAAACAGCTTTAATCTTTGATTTTGGGAGTAATATTAAAGATCATAATTTGATGGATCAGAACTTCAATATTTTCCATAGTTCTAAAACATACTTGAACCATGAAATCTGAAGAACAAGATTGCTAAATCTCTAATGTTCATCACATTCATATGACTAAATGCACATGTTTGAGAGCTCCAGAAATGCTTCAGGGCAAATGGCACCTCTTGTTCCTATTTTTGCCAAATGAATGAAGACTATTACTGAGGGAATTAAAATTGTCAGTGAGATGGGAAATAGCCATACTATCAAATAATCAGTAACACTCAACTGACTACTAAATTAGACCACAATCAGACTGGTCTCCAAGACCTCAGAACATGACCACACTACAGAGCTCCAGTGCCATCTCCTACTATTCTCTTATCTGCAACTTCACTCTATTAGAATTGAATTGTTCGATTATCCTTTTGTGAATTGCTGATGCTATCTCTCTGTTCTGCTGCCTCTTGGTCTAATAATAATAATAATAATAATAGTAATAATAATTATTTAAGTTCCTTAAAGACTTCTCATAATCATATAGACCTTCTTTTATGATTTACTTCTCCCAAAACACTCACATGGCATCCTAATAGTGAATGAGAATATGAGACCCAGATCATACAATGGGAAAACTAAACAGTCATTACAAAGGAAATGAGTTAAATTATAAATGTTTAAGTTGAAAAGGTGTTTTGTTTTGTTGGTACCAGGGATTAAACTCAGGGGGTACCTAACCACTGTGCCACATCCCCAGCCCTTTTTCTATTTTATTTTGAGACAGGGTCTTGCTAAGTTTCTTAGGGTCTCACTAGTTTACTGAGGCTCACTTTGAACTTGTGATCCTCTTGCCTCACTTCCAAAGCCACTGAGATTATAGGCGTGCACCACCATGCTCCACAAGCTGTTTTATTTTATTTTTTTTTAATGAATGCCATTGCAATAACAGACTGACAATTTGGGAAAAATAAATGAAGCTGCTTCCTAATTTATTTGTTATACTAAAAAAGTTAAAAGTGATGGAAACACCAAAGGAATAGCCAACACAATAACGAAGCTGGAGGACAACACTACTTGATTTCCAGAGTCAGTATAAAGCTACCCTAATCTACACTGTGTGGTATTGAACAATAGACAAATACAGGAGTGGAACAGAATGGAGGCGTAGATATAGAACTACACAAACTGATACAGAAAAAGGAGTAAAGGCCCCACAATGGAGAAAATGTAGACTTTGCAACAAATGGTGTTAGGACAACCAGAAAAATTTCCAAAAAAGGATCTAGACACAGATCTTGTGCTCTTCACAAACACTAAGCTAAAAGGAATCACTGACCTAAATATAAAATACAAGAGTATAAATTCCTAGAAGAGAACACAGGAGAAAATCTAGATGACCCTGGGTTTGGTGAGTGGCTCATTCGCCAAATGAATTTGACTCATGAACTATGAAAGAAAGAGTTGATAAGCTGGACTTTTCTACAGCTAAAATTTCTGCTCTGCAAAAGTCAATGCCGAGAGAATGAAAAGACAAGCTACCACTTACTGGGAGTAAATATTTGTAAAAGATACCTATGGTAAAGGTATACAGAGAACTCTTAAAATTCAACTATAAGAAAACAATCTGATTTAAAAATTGGGCCAAAAACCTGAAATGATGTCTCTGCTAAAGAAGATATGCAAATGGAAAATAAGAACATGAAAAGAAGCTCCATATCATATATTGTGAGAAATAGAAAGTTAGGTGGTCCATTTTCTTTAGAATATAGTATTTAGACTTAAATGGGATGTAACATCCAGTTGTAGCCTTTTTAGATATAGCCATTCCCTTTACCCACTCCAATTTTAAAGTTAGCCAATGGCGTAGATTATAACCTGGAGCTCATCCCATCAAGCAAGGGGCAGTGCTACGTTATTCAAATTCAGAAGTAAATTTGCTTTGCCAGCTGCTTCCCGAAGCAGGGCCTCAATTCCATGCTGCACTCCGGTATTTGTAACAGTATTATCAGAAAAATGAAAATCAAAACAACAACAAGATCCCATTACTCACTTAATCCAATGGTCAAAATCCAGAATACTAAAATCCCCACCACTGGAGAGGATGTGGAGCAACGGAAGCTAAATGCTGGTGGGAATTCAAAATGGCACAGTCCCTGTGGAAGGCAGTTTGGCTGTTTGCTACCCAAACTCAATATACCCTTACCCTGTAATCCAGCAGTCTCCTTCCCTGGTATTTACCCAAAGGTGGTCAGAACTGAGGTTCATGTAAAAACCTGCACACAGATGTTTATAGCAGCTTTATTCATGATGGCCCAATTTTGCAAATTGTAAAAAAGATTTCCCTGACCAGATGAATGGTTTAAAAAATCATGGTACATCCATATGATGGAACATTATTTGGTACTAAAAAGAAATGATCTATCAAACAATAGAAGACATGAAAGAACACGTTGTGGAAATCTAGACTGAGCCAAGATAAGGGTTGAGATTGAGCCAAAATAAGGGTTTCTCAAGCAGGTTTGGATACTGTATCTGAGACTCAAGGAAAAAGAAACATTAATAAATTTAATCCTGACAATAGCCAGCTTCTCACAGAAACAAAAAGAATGGGCATTGGAATTATCTATTAAATAGAATGAGGAAATTACAGTTGGAGCTTGGGTGGAGAGGTAGAATATAACCATGGGAATATCAAATTACTTCCTTCAGCTAGCAGTTGGGGAGATTTCTAGACATTACTTGGTGACTTCTCTTGAAATGAGGAAATAGCATCATTATTGAAAAATTGTATAACAGTGTCAGCTTTTTGTAAAAACCAACTTGCAAACAGAGCTTTGAACTTTTTAAAAAACTATATTAATGTTACCATTTTTTAATCTGCATGAGAATTAGCAGAATGTTACTCTTGAACTCTTGGACATTAGCTTTACAATTCTTTCTTCCCAAAACAATAATTTAAAAACTAGTAGCCTGAGTGGGAAGAAGGTGGGAACACACATCATGTGTGACCAGTAAACTTGTCCACCCCTCCAGGTGATGCCTTGTCTTATCTTTCTGCCTTGTCCTGACCAACCAACGGATCACTGTCGGAGCCAAATCATTCTGCTGTGAGCTGTGATTCCCTTCCTTTTGCTGTCTCATGGTCCAGGACATCTACTCTCTGTTCTGTATTATCACTTTTCACTCTGTAGGATGTGGTTACCCTTGGTAGCAAACAGGTTGTTTCTCCCAACTTAACTGAAGAGACAACACTCTCTTTATCAACTGAGCATGATCCTCAAAAAAGAGATTACTTCCATTAGGCCTAGGAAAGAATCACAGTTAAAAAGAATGTGTTGATATTTTTAGACATGCAGACTGAAATATGCTTAGGTACAATAACATAAGATCAGAGATTTGCTTTACAATGTCTCAAACACTAGGAAAAAAGAAGATAAATGAAAGCAAGTGCGGCAAAATTATGATAATTACTGAAACTAAATGATGGGCATGTAAGAAGAGGTATTCATACTGTTTCTCTACTTTGTGACAAATGAAAGTAAAAACAAATAAATGCAAAATGTTTTCCCTCCAGTATGTCTTCCAGCCCACCGGCTCTTTCTCAAACGGCAGGGAATTTCTTCTGAAGATCATCAATGTACATTTTCTTTAATTGCTCTATTCCCATTCTCCCCAAAACCCACTTCAGCTGACCTTGTCACCTCAACACTCCAGAAGACTTTCCCTGTGACAACTTCCAGCAACCTCCACGCTGAAAAATTTAAGAGATTATTCTTGACTACTTCTTGTTCTAGAGGAGCATTGACCATGGGTTCATTTTGAAACATAATTTCCAGTTGGGTGTTTTCCTTTCCTACTCTGACGATCTCATCTGTTGGCACTTTTGTGTCTCTGGATACTGGAGTGCGGCAGCATTTTGGTTTTCAGCTTGGATGGTTTTCCTTTCTAATGAAATCAACTCCCTGAGTGATATCACTCAGGCTTCTGATACTAAACTATCCACACATCGATGGTTCTTAAATAGATATTGCCAGTCTTTGTCCCTGTCCTTCACTTCAAATCAACGTATTGAGTTGCCACTCTGCACCTCCAACTGCGCATCAAATAATAATCAAAACACTAATGTATGCAAGTTGGAATTCCCTGTTTTGCTCGCCTAAACCCTTCCACCTGGAATCTCCACCTCCACCATTGGTAGCTTTACCTTTCCAGTTGCTCAGATCACCTCTCTTGTCTTCCACACAAACTCACATCACATTCTCCAAGCATTTTTTCAAACGATATTTAGACATTTTTAAGAACTTCACCTGCTACTCTCTGAGCTCCCACCTCATAATCTCCCACCTGGATGATTAGAATGGTCGTTATGTGGCCTTCCCAACTGTAACTGTCCCATTCTCTCTGTTCCAGGGTGTAGCAATCTAGGTCCTTGTCAAACCCAGCCCACGACCTACTTTGATTTGGCGCTTGAATTAATAATATTTTCTGTATTTTAATGTCTGAAAACTATCAAAAGAAGAATGTTTTGTGGCATATGGGTAATATGTGAACTTCAAATGTAGTGTCCAAAAGTACAGTTTTATTGCAACATGGCCACTGTCATTTGTTGACATATGATCTGTGGCTGCTTTTCTTGCTACAAAATAGAGTCAAGACATTGTCACAGAGACTTAGGGCTGCTGAACCTAAAGTATTCATGACATGGCTCTTGTAAAGAGCAGAGACAAAGTTTGCCAGCCCTGTTTTGTCTTCAACACATCACCCAGAATAGTCTTTCTCTACACACTTCTCTAAATCGTTCATCACCCGTCTCAAAAGAGAATACCTCTTCTTACATGCCCATCATTTAGTTTCCGTAATTATCATAATTTTGCCGCACTTGCTTTCATTTAGGAGTAAGATGGCTTTATGGTCCAAATGGCTCACTTTGAGAGCGAAACAGGGAATTGCCACAATGATCCTATAACGGCAGGCAGGGAGGGAGACCTGGCGCCACTTGATGTCGGAGCTCCACAGTTTGACCTTCTTACCTCTCAGATTTTGGATAAGTCTGGGCTGCAATGTTTGTACCACAGTTCTGGAGGCTGGAATTTCAGGCTGCAGCTGAGTTGGTTCCCTGCTAAGGACCCTTCCTGGGGCAAAGACAGCTGCCTTCTACACCTGTCCTCGCAGGGCAGACAGAGGGTGTCCTCTGGTGCCCCTCTTACAAATACACAGATCCACCTGGGGATCCTAACATCGCTGAGTCTTTCCTCTTCCCACAGCTAAGACTACCACGATAGTACAACTTCGTGATTTACATATTTTCTTCACTGCTGTTTACCTTGTTCTGAGACTAGTGTCCAGAGCTAACGGCTGCTCAAAATACATTTATCAAAGAAGAGATTTAACAAATTAATGAAGAGGCCATGATCAGGTTATTTTGGCAGAAGAAAAATATCTATTTACCAGTGTCCCTGTGACAAGATGTGTACAGAAGAAGCCCTGAGAACATGGTTTCTTTTTCAATATTCACATGTGAGCATGGGCAGCTAGAGGGGAAAAGCAGAAAAGAAAGAGTTGTAAGATAAAAAGGAAATAGTTTATTTCCGCTACAGTTTCAATGAACTTGGAGTTTGGCTGTTACGAGAAGAGCTTTAATAAAATCTGATCATTCTGGATATATTTGTGATCATTTTTTTTTCTAATTATATATCAGAAAATATATAGTTATGTAAAGCATAAATCCTAAAGCAACAGTGTTAAAAGATCATGGCTGTACTTTAACTCATTTGTGCCCTTCCCCATTCTTAAGCATCATAAATAGTCCTGAACATATATAGAACAAAAATAAAATTATATTATGTCTGGGACAATGACAAATATTTTGAGCCTTTCTCTGCCCCTCATTGTGAATCCACAATCTCAGTATGCTCCATCAATACCCTTATGAGCATTTTATCATTTTAGGTAAAATTATCAGTACATTTTATTTAGAATTATAGATGGAAAATAAAACATTATTCATATTCACACAGGACTTTTTTCCAAGAATTTAAGCATATTTTTCACATAAAAAAACTTAGCAATCATAGTTATTATGTTAAGAGACTAATGGAAAATAGAACTGAATTCTTCTTCATTTATTTTTCCATGAACAGTTATGACATTTATTTTACAAAAAAGAATCCATTAACTGAAAATTGATAATATCACATTTACAAAGAAACTTGTGGTTGTCCTGATTCCTCTCCTTTAAATTAGCTGCAGAATTAAAACTCTTCAGTGAAATGATGAATTCTTAATACAACTGAGCATTGAATGTTGTAACTTTTGGTAAATCCTTAACTCCAGAATTGAAAAATTTAGTAAACTTTTGGCTAAAAGAGGGACATGGTCAGAGGAGACTGTTCGTACTTTACATTCAGGCTGGCACATCATTTTGCTTTTAAGAATAATCTGATTTGTTTTTTCTTAAGAGCTAGAATTATGTAACAAAAATACATTTCTCCACATTTTTATTGGTGCATTATAGTTGTACATATTGATGGGATTTGTTGTTCCATATTTGTCCATGCACACAATATAACAATACAATTCAGCCAATAGGACTCCTCAACCTTTCCCTGTCCCTCCCTACCTCCCACCCCTGGTTCCTTTCCTCTACTCATCTCCCTTTGGTTTTTAGGAGATCCACCCCACCTTTGTTTTCCTTTCCACTCTAACTTTCACATATGAGAGAAAACATATGACCCTTTATCTTGTGAGTTTGACTTATTTCACTTAATATGATGGTCTCTAGTTCCATCCATTTTCCTGCAAATGCCATAATTGTATTTTTCTTTATGGGTGAATAAAACTCCACTGTGTGTTTGTGTATCATTTTCTTTATCCACGTATACATTGATGGATACCTAGGCTGCTTCCATAGTTTGGATATTGCAAATTGTGCTGCTATAAACATAGGTATGTAGGTATCATCACAGTAGATGGCTTTAATTCTTCATGGTAAACACCAAGGAGTGTTATAACTTGCCTAGTCTTTTGCAAAGCCTCCATACTGATTCCACAGTGGTTGTACTAATTTATAGTCCCACCAAGAGTGTAAAATTGTTCCTTTATCTCCACATCCTCTCCAGCATTTATATAGCATTTTGACTAGTGTGAGATGAAATCTCAGTGTTGTTTTGATTTGCATTTCCCAAACTGCTAATAATTATGAACATTTTTTCATGTATTTGTTGGCCATTTGTATTTTCTATTTTGAGAAGTGTCTGTTTAGTTCATTTGTCTGTTTATAAATGGGGTCATTCGATTTTTTGGTGTCAAGTTTCCTGAGCTCTTTATATATTCTAGATATTAATCCTCTATCAGTAGAGTAGTTAGCAAAGATTATCTCGCATTCTGTGGGTTCTCTCTTCACATCCCTGATTGTTTCCTTTGATGGGCAGAAGATTTTGAATTTGATGTTGTCCCATTTATTCATCATTGGTACTATGCCCTGAGCTTTAGGAGTCCTACAGATAAAAGCACAATTTTGAGGACTAGATCCATATTGTTAAAGACTAGAAATCCAAACAGTACCATACTGGCAAGGAACACATCTGGTCTGAACAGTTTATTATTGTATCCTCAGGAAATGAATGCTCCTGGAACATGGACTCGTGTTAAGATAGATGTTGATAGCATGAGTAAAGCACTTGTCCACAAGTGGCTGAATGCCTGTGAAGTCCATGTTGTGGTCTGGTTTTCTATGACTGTGGTCTTGGAACTCCTTTGTTGGGGGTGAAGTCACAGTGATTGGGTTCAGATATTTAGAGTAGGAAAGTGAAAGCTGATTCTTTCAGATAGAGGCAGGGTTTAAAGCTGACCTTCACTCCAGCTCAAGTCCCGTGGACCTGTGGTGAGGCAGAATACCATGGTAGGAGTGCATGGTGGATGACAACTGCTCCCGTCAGGTTGACCAGGAAGCAGGGCCAGGAAAGGGACCAGAGTCCCAGTCTCCCTTAAAGAGCACAGTCTAATCACCCAAGTTCTTTCTTTAAGCCTGTCTCTTAAAGATTCTACCACCTCCCAATAATGCCACAAGCTGGTGACCAATCTTGAACACATAAGCCTTTGGGGGACATTAAGATCCAAACCACAGCCAGCTATTATTTTCAATAATGGAACTACAAATAATTTGAGAAATGTTTTAATTTATTAAACTTAATTGCTCACTTTTTAATAGACACATATAAGCAGTAATCTTTGAATATTTAAAAATTAAGGTATAAGGCTGGTACAGTGGCGCATGCCTCTAATCTCAGCTAACTTAGTTTAGTAAAGAAGGAGGATGGCAAGTTTGAGGTCAGACTCAGCAAATTAGCGATATCCTCTCTCAAAAAAAAAAAAAATAAATAAATACATTTTTAAAAGATGGAGTGTGGCTCAATGGTATAGTGTTCTGGGTTCAATACCTGTTACTGTGAAAATTTTTTTGAGGTGTGCTATTTATATAGTCAAATTCACTCTGCTAACTGGTACAGTTTTGTGAGTTTTGATAAATGTACGTGGTGATCAAGACATAGATCACTTCCATCACAGCAAAATATTATCTTCCCTTGTTAACCCCTTCCTAAGCCTCAGCCTCTGGAAACTACTGCTCTTTTATGTGTTTCTACCTTTTACAGAGCATACAGTGAGTTTAAGTTCTGTGGTTCTTGGTGCGTCTGTTGTTTATTCCTTTTTTACTGCTGAGTAGTATTTTGTGATGAAGAGTCACACTAAGTACGGTAGCTGAGAGTCTTTGGATTTCAAATAAATATCTTAAACAATCTTGAGGGAAAGAATATTTTTGCAGAAAACATCTGTTTCTCAGAAGAAGCCAGTACTTCCTAATATTCTCCTTCTGACATCTAAAAATAGTTCAGTACTCTACCTGTCCAGAAATATCAGGTTAACATACTGTGCCAGAAATAACTTAATGTAACAATGCGTGAGTCATTGCTTCAGGTTGGTTAACTTGAGTATAACAGGTACGTGGTGCTCAAATATGCACATGGAATCAGTGGACTGTGTATCTCTTCAAGCAGAAACAGAAAATACTGTGACTGAAAGTGATAGAACTCACTGACTGATGGTTTATATTTTTAAAATCCCAAGAAAACAAAAATACTAGGACAGATCAGGAGGACTGTAACATTCTACATTCTAGATGATCCAGCTTTCCTACTCGAGTCTTGGACACATATGTCAACCTTCACTTTTTACTCTGCATACCCATGTAGATAAAATGATAACTCTCTCCACCTGCCAGTTGTAAGGATTCCCCTACCAGTGCCTCAGGTGATTCTGGGTTGGGATGATCCCATTCTGGGGGGGACTCTCGCAGGACATGATTATTTTGGAGGCTTCATGGACCATGAAGTGCATGTGTAGGACTAGCTCAGGGAACTTGCAGAATGGGAGATATTTAAAACAAATTCTCCTCTTTCAGAATCTTAATATCCTTTCTTCATTCTTCTCTATAAAAACCTGCAGACAATGATGAAAGAACTTGTTATTATGTGTCCAAATTGTGTGATAAATGTTCTATGCTACAATGGCACTATTCTAATTTCACTTCTAATTTCATGATTAATCAGGATTTTAAGACAAACTTTCAAACTTGATTTGAGAAGCCAGCGTGTGGATATGCCTCTTGAATTTACTCCTTCTCTGTCTAATCTTCACGATTTCAAAACCTGTGGCACTGCTTTTAGAGTGATTAATAATGATGTATTTGTCTGAGGCTGCAAATGCCAAATCAAAAGTTGCAGTGGCTTTATCATTGAGCCACATTTTCTCCTGGTTTTTGATAAGCTACTTATCTGCACTTTGAAGAACCTGTTTGTATGTATGGCTCTAAAATTAAAACCAATTATCCTTGATCAGTATATTTATCTTTGTGATTATGATGTATTTCATTAAGACAAGGTCTGTGTAAGAAATTAGTCTTTAGAAATAGAAAGAAAAATATTTTTGCATTTACTATGTATTTTATATATAGCCATCAAGATGTTACATAGCAGTACTTATTTGACGATGTCGTAAGGATAATAATATATTATTGTGTAGACTTTATTTTTATGTTATTAATCTTGTGCCTTCATGGAGATATACTTTTTTTTCTTTGTGTGTGTGTGTGTGGTTACAAGCTAGAACATGTTCTAAAGTTATGTTTTAGTATCTTAACTTACGCTCATAAAGAATGATCATCGTCTATGGAGATGATAAATAACTCTTGGAGGAAAAAGACAACACTTGGTCCCTTTAACCAAAATGCTTTTCCTGAGGGGACAAAAGGGGAGTACTTCGTTATATAAGAAAGAAAGCAAATTTTTTTTATAGAGTGGATAATTGTGGAAGGAACATTCTGCTTGTTTTGTTTTGTTTTGTTTGCTTTTTATTTTTTTTCCCTGAAGAAATTCATTCTTTGCAATGAATGTTGTAAAAACAACTTTATCTTTCTCTATATTAATGTGTCCCTTTTGTAACATGAGGACTGAGTGGAAATAAAGTCATACTTATTTAGACCAGTGATTCTCAGATTGTGGCCTGCATCCTGCTCACCTGGAGGGACTGTTGAAACACAGCCCGTTACATGGCATGTCCCAGGATGCCTGGGGCTGCAGGCCTGGGACTAGGCTTCCTATTGCATCTCTGATGAGTTCCGGAGCCTGGAGCTACGGCCAAGACCACACACTGAAAACCGCTGATTCAGGTGTTTGTCAATTCTACAAGCTGAACTGCTGTGTTTTGATACTGAAACTGTGCTATCGCTGAATGTGTGTGCAGCCTCCAAATTCATATGCTTCCTTGGAAAAACAGTCTTCCTTGGAAAGGTGAAGCAAGGTGATCACCATTGCATGAGGTATGATGTTCATGTGCAAAAAATGCATAAGGAATTCAGTGATGTGCTCAAACTCGATTAATTTAGAGAGCTTATTTCATAGAAAGATCTGTACTGTTTTTATCTCTTGACTAAAGCTATCTGATTGCATGTGTTCTGAAGGCTTGATAAACCATACATTAATGTTTAATTCTAGTTTATATTAACACACTATGAAAAGGAAGCACATATGTACACTGTCACAAATTGGCTAGAACAATTCATAGCTCATATGTATTTATCTCAAGACAAGTTACTGACAAAAAAATGAAGTAGAAAATGTGATTCTGAACCTAGTCGATGATGGGCTTGATAGCAGTGGGATTTGGGGAAGCAGGAAAATTGATAAAAGCCCATGCTCAGATCTGATTAAATTATGCAAAGCATGAAATTTAGAAAAATAATCATGCTTCATCCTCCATGAGGCTTTTGGGGTAAGTGTATATAAAAGGGATAAAATAGAGACTCTGCTTTCCCCATGTCTAAGTACATTGATCGTTTGTTCCACCGCTTGTCCCTACGCCTCCAAGGTCCAGGACCCACTTTGCAATGGTGAGAAATATATAGTGCTAACACGGGCAGTTATCTACTTTTGCTGTAGAGCTTCAACTGGGGGTAGAAAGTCAGGAGAGTAAAGCATCTTGATAAAGTTACTTAACCTCTTCATCTAATAGTGTGACTCCCAACAAGCATCAGTGCCAGCCACTGGAAGTTTCTAGCCCCAGAAAGGTACTGGCTGTGCCTTCTGGTGGCTGAGGTCCAGCACGTGGCATCTCACCACACACACACCCAGGCTTTCTAACATTCCCTTCCTCTTTGTTTTGGCTCATCTTTCTTTTTCCAACATGGAATATTGCAGACTATTATAATAAATATTTCTGTTCTCACTCTCACGTCCTTCCTTTCTACTGTCACTAGAATTAATTTTTCAAAAAGAGCTGGGCAAAATGGCCCATAATCCCAATGGCTCAGGAAGCTGAGGCAGGAGAATCACAAGTTGAAGACCAGCCTCAACAATTTTGCCAGGTTCTAAGCAACTTAGTGAGACTTTGTCTCAAAATAAAAAATAAAAAGCATTGGGGAGGTGGCTCAGGGGTTAAGTGCCCCTGGGTTCAATCCCCAGTACGAAAAAAAAAAAGAAAAAAGAATTCCAGAGTTTTTTCCCTCTTCCTTAAAAAAAATCTGTGGTCACTCTTGCACTATAGAAGAGAGTCCAGTATGCTTAGAATGCAGTAGGATTTTTGTCTTGACAACACCTGGGTCAACCTCAGTGACTTTCTAGATCAGGAATGGGGGTTAGGGTTCTCAGGAGTTTGTCTACTTCTTTACATGCTCTTTCCTTTAGTCTGGAATACCTTCTTTATCCACTCTTTTTCTTATACTCCAAATAGTAATGGGGAATGGGAATCATTCTCATTCAACTACACATGAACGATGAATTATAGAGAAAGGACAATTAAGTACAAAGATAATTCTGCACAGTAAGAGATTAATAAAACTCATGTCAATCATTATTCACTTTACTCTGAACTTTTAAAACGTAATCCCTTCCTGACCTCCCCTTATTATACTTAATACTTAAATGCTGTGATATTTTTCATACAATTAATGAGTATTATTATTTTATTATTATATTTATCATGTGCATTACCATTGAGTGTGGTTTTCTGTCTTGGGGTTCAGAAGCCAATTAATGTCAGAATTAAAAGCAATATTGAGCTCAATGAAGAGGTGACAGAATGGAAGAGCATAGAATTTTACTTGCTACTTCAATAAATGTAGAGTTCATCAGACCAGGAGTGGAAGCTGCGAGGGAGGGCCATGTGGAAGAAGATTCCGGTATGGGACTCACTGAGTCTGGTAGTGTAAAGAGATTTCTTTTCACCCTTCACTTTGAGAAAGTAAATTCCATAGCACTCCGCAAAGAATCGAGCTTATTATCTCCAAATACCATTTGAAAATAAGTGATCAGCACTGTAGAGTCATTAAATATACACAATTGGAATATTGAGCTTATAATCTATGAGAACGACTTGGAATATATTGCCTCATTATTTTATTTTATAGCTAAAGACATAACTTGCATTATGTTTCAGTGAACAATGAGCATCAAACCCTGACAAAATTACCTCATTTCTTTTTTATGCTTTCTCAATATAGGCAAATGCATTACAAACTCTAATTTATTCCGACCCAGAAATTGCTCTGTGGCGTATTTCTGCAGGCCCTTCTGTGCATGAAACAGGAAGTCATTCAGCATAAGAATTTTTTTCCTTATTTTTTGAACCATTGTTTGTATTTCCAAAAGTTAAGATAAAGTCAAATTAGTTAGCATAGTCAACTTGCAATGTAGTATTTCCCAAAAGATAACACAGTTACCTATGATTAATGCCATTTTATAATGATTGTGAATAAGAACAGCTAATTCCCAAATAAACAATCAAATAAACAATATGAAATACTTTACCTTAGTCACATAAGTTGATCTTGTATATCTAAACTCATTCTGAGGTGCAAAGTGTATTAAATTAAATGTGGTAACGGAGAAGAGAAGGGGCTTCATTACCTAACAGGATGGAGGGCAGGAAAAAAACAGGAACAAAAGTATAATCAGTAAGAGAGTGTGAGCTACGTTAGTTTGTCATCTAATCTGTACATTGGTCTCTGCTTACTAAACGCTTCACTTCCACTGCAGCATGTTGAGTTGGAGCTCTTATTTAGACATTCTTTAATAAGGAAAAGTCCAGACCTTGTCATTCCTATATCAGAACACCTCAATAATTAGTCACTGAGTCAAGGAAGCCAGCCACAAAGAGGACATGCTGTATTGCCTCCCTTGTGAAGTCTGACGCAGATGGACACTATCATTTGTGGCAGAGAACAGAACTCTGGTCACGGCAGAGGTGAAGAAGGATGTGTATGTAAGGGCAATTTTAGATGCTGGAAGGGTCCCAGAGGAGTTTGTAAGGATCAGGAATGGTTCCAAGGGTGTGTACACTGGTGAAAATTCATTAGAGGTACACTTAAGATTTGTGCGACTTAGGGGAAAAAATCAGTTTTCAAAAGAAGAAAAAAAAAAAGGAAGGAAGATTTAAAAATAAACAGCTTATAATGCATCCCACACACTTCTTTCAGGCCCAAACACACATAGGACAAGACAGAGGGAAGGCTAACTGCCTCAGAACCTGAAGCAAAAGAGCATGCAACAATCTTTCTCTGTTCCTCTTGAATTTTTCTTTTTCCTTCCTATGTCTTCCATGAACCCAAACAAAATCGACACATACTTTCCCACTGTGGTCTTCAATTATGCTCCTATGGATCTTGGGTTTCTGAGAGCTAGACTGAGGGTATCCTGCCACTAAAATTGAATAATGGAAGTCTTTTTCCCATTGTACCCAAAACTGAATGGGTGACATTTTCTTCATTTGATATTTTTCTTCTTGTAAAATTCCTTTAAATCTCTGTCACCTACTATCACCATTCTTTCATTGAGCTTTTTACTCAATAGGAAATTGGTGAGAAAATAGCAAATTTATAGTAGAAGAAAATATATAAACTGGTCATGTAGAATTTGACAGCTCTCTGTCTTTTTGAAGTGGGTAAATGTGTAGGTCATATATTAAGGGTTGCCGGGATGTGGTACAGTTCACAACATCAATAGTCCAAGTGGCTTTGTAAAATGCCTAAAGTTCTAACAGTTACTTGGGGTCTAGTTTTAGAGGCATCTGAGCAGCTCCAGAACTTCTAACCCAGGAAACAGTTGCACTCCATAAGGTTGGAAGAAGAACAAAATCCATTTTGTATTCTAGACCCACAGAAAAGTAGAAATATTGCATTTCTTCAATCAGGAATGATTATAATAATTAGTCTCTCAAGAAGAAAGTCCATCTCTGGCTGCATCTTTGCAGTGGGAACTATCCAGTTCATTTCTGTTGCTAATAGCACACAACCACAAATTGGGTATCTAATAAATACAGAGGGTTGTTTGTTTCACAGTCCTGGTCCAAGATCAAGTCAACATCTCTGATGGAGACATTCTTGTTGGCAGAATCCCAAGAGGTGCATGACTTCATATGGTGAGAGAAATGGAGCGCATGTGGATATCTGTGCTTTCTGTCCTCTCTCTCTCTCTCTCTTTCTCTCTTTCTCTCTCTCTCTCCTTGTGAAGCCACCAGGATTAATCCTGAGTCCTTCTCCTTGATAACCTTACCTGATCCTAATCAATTTCCAAAGATCCCACATGTAAATGTCATTCCCAACTTAAATTTCTATCTTTTTAATACCTCACAAATGAGTCAACACATGGGTTCTTCATCACATGAACCCTGGGGGACACACTCAGACTGTGTCCAGATTGTAGCAGGATCTCATCTTCAATCTTTCGACTGCATGCTCAGAAAAGGTAAATAGAACAAAAGACGTACAGAGCAAACCAAAGTGGCTGACATATTTTTAACTTTTATTTTTCATTTTAATTTTTTTAAATTAGCCTTTTATTATTGTAGAGCAGTTACTAGCAGCTTTATTTTACAGATTTTAAGAGATGAATGTTAAGAATAATTTAACAATCTACCAAAGTATATAGGTCACTTGATCAAGTGGCCCTTATCCAAGATATCTGGGAACAGAATTGGATATTCTTCTGATTTTTGGAATATTTGCATATGCATAAGATTGCTTGGGGATGGATGGGACTTATGTCTAAACATGAAATTCATTTATGTTTCACATGCACCTTATTCACAACCTTGAAGCTAGTCTTACATGGCATTTTTAGTGTACCTGTGTTTTAGTGTACCTGTGGTCTGTCACATGAGGTCAGATATGGAATTTTTCACTTGTGGCTTGGGGTCTGCACTTTAAAAAGTCTCAGATTTTGGACTTTCAGTCTAGGGATCCTCAGACTTTAGTCTGGAGCCAAAGCTAAATCTCAAACGTAAAACCTAGAGCCCTGAGTTTTGTAGTCCAACCTTGAAATGAAAATGTGTAACATTTGTAGAATGATCTTCCATGCAATTTTCCTTAGGCTGATACGTGCCTCCTTTCCTGTATTCTGGGACATTAAGCAGTTACTTAGGACACAAGTTCTAAGTGATTTTACCAAGAGTTTAACACTGGCATTAGCACAGACCTGGGCATTTTGTTTTGATCTAAACCTAAGAGACATGAGTTACTATTGACCTACCACCAACATAGGAAAGAGTACATTCAGATGTCTCCTGACTCAGAGATCATTAGGGCTGAAGTGACTGAGTTGAAGGGAAACAGACATGAAAATAGAACGAAGACGAAGAGAGGGAGCCGCTGCTAAAGGGCTAGCTGGCCCCTCTGATCCCCTTAGTAAGGTCTGGGGCCACTTCCTGGAGGTGGGGAATTCCACTTTGGTGACAGTTTATATTTGTAGATAGTAAGAACAAAAAAGCAGATAATTAAAAATCCACAGACTGCTGTTCACAAAAGGAACTCTGACATTTTGAAAACTATTTTTAATTTGGGGTTTAGGTAAGTGAAAATTCAGATGAAAAGTCCATGTTGAGGTGACTTCAAAGTGACTGTCTTCTCTTTTGAGGACAAAAATGATTTTCAAATCCTCTTATTGATAGTATCAGCATCGGCTAAGCCTGGCTCTTGGGAGTTATCAGATCATGTGTCTGCTTTCTCTCCAGGGAAAAGTCAGTAACTTTGCTCCATCTTTCCTGACTCTCGGTTCTCCTCATCAGTATCTCACTTTGCTATCTAAGGATATGAAAAGGGAATTTATAAAGTGACACTGAAACCACAGCCACCAGAGCCTCCTCTCAGCCCAGACGTGTTTGGCTAATGAAGATACAAAATCCACCTGGGTTCTTAAAGACCCAGTTGTTGCTCTGGGCCAGCTCAGTTTTAGTTTCTAATCAAACTTTCTAATCAAGTTTGCATCTATATGTACATGTATAACTAATTAAAACAAACAAAACAAATTTTTAAAAAACTGAAAAAAATGTTTACATTGAGTATGGTAAATGTCACTTAGCCCTAAATTTAAGTCTGATATAAGTTCTTTTTTCTTTCTTTTTCCTATGGACACTCCCTAAGTAAACTTACTAACATGAGTTTCCATTCTTTCATGCTTCCAAAATTCCAATTAGTTTTATATATTCTTCCCAATGCACATAACTTAAAAAGAGGGCAGATTCTGAAGAGACAGAAAGCTGAGATTTGCCTTAAACAAATGTGGACTTCTAGGGAAACTGCATGGGATTCTTTCTTGGTAAACACACACTCACATCTCCTGGGATCAAGTATCCCAGCCCATTCATCACTGCCATGTGAGGGGCAGACCTTCTCTGGTGGTGCAGAGCCACAGTTCAGCAGGAGTGCAGGGATCAGATCACCTGGACCAACTCTCTGCTCCAGCATCTGCCATAGAATCGACCTTGGATGGTGGATTTAACTACTCTATGTGATTTCTTAAGGATACAAATGAGTCTAAAAGAAAAATCTCATCTAACTGGCACCACAGTCCACTTTAACCCTCAGTTATCTTTATTTAATCCTGTGAAGATCCCCAGGGTTTAATTTTTATATCTATTTCTTAAGAAGAAGATGAAGCCCATCAATCCTCCTGTGCCTCTACAAGGCTGTTGTAAGATCTGGAGGGATAAGCAAATGACAGTAGACGTCCCGCTCTGAAGAAGACAGCTCGTGGTCATCTTATACTTTAAACAAATGTCCAACATGCAAACATAACGCTGCTACTATGATGAGAATTTTCAGAAGAGCTCTAGGAAGGTTTAAGGGCCCAGCGGGGAGTCCTCCTGAGTGAGGTGCTCAGGCTTGCACCTCCCCTTCCTCTCCCTACTCACCTCCTGTAATTACCAAGTTTAGAAATCGTGCCGCATGGGTCTGACTCTGGTCTTATAACTCCAGGCTCAGCATATCTCTCATTGCACCAGTTCTGTGCATATTTCTCCAGAAAATGGTCAAATTCTTGAGTCACAGAACTGAATGTGAGTTCTGAAAACCCATTCTGCACAGCGAACAGCATCCTCTTTTTTTTCTGTGCTTTATTTCCCAGCACAGCATCTGCTCCCCAGGGGTACATGAGGATCCTTCTAAGAATCCCTTCTTTTCAGCAAGCTGATTCTTAATACTCTAATAAGTTTATATTATAACAGTTTCCATTTTAAGCACACATTTTAGACATTTTATGTAAGTTTGTAAAGTTTTATAACCATCATTTCTATCACCCCAAGAAATTCCCAAAACCCCATTCACAGCCAACCCCTGCTCCTGTCCCCAGCTTCAGGTACATTGATATTTTGTGGGGTACAAAAGTATCCAATTTTCTATTCCTGATCTATTAGATGATAGATACATAAGAGGATAAAGAGGAATCATGTAATATGTGGTCATTTGTGTCTGGCTTCTTTTCATATAGTGTTTTTCAGAGTTTATCCGGGTTATATCTGTATCAGTATTTCATTAAGTTTATCATTTCATAGTATTCAATCATAAGAAAATACCACTTTTGTCCATTTATTCATCAGCTTACAAACCTTTGTGTTTATTTCAAAGCTTTGGTGGGTGCAGATACGGGTGTTTTGAACATGTGCACACCTCTTTGTTTGGACAGACTTTTTAAAAAATACTCAATTGGATTGATGTGTAGAAGAGAATTTCTGAATTATATATTGTTATGTTTAACATCAAAGATGCTACCAAACTTGTTTCCATAGTGGCTCCACTATTCACCTCCCCATCAGTGTAGGAAGGTTCCTATGGCCCCACATTCTTACTAGAAATTCATGTTCTTTAATTCCATTGTGCTCATAACATTCTGCCTAGTGTTTTAGGTGACATACTGAATTTTCACATGTAGCACTTTTATCTTTTTAAACTTCGTTTAATCTTTCCCTTCAGCATCGAGCATCCTGGAATGGCTCCAGGTAATATGAAGACTCTGCACTTTAACTTCCCCATTCTCTTAGAGACACACACCCTTAAAGGAAAGACACTGTGTCTTTGTTATTTGATTCACTCTTTTTACTTTTAAGCAATTTTATACTAGAAGAAGAGTAAACTTTCTACAGAAAATGGTATAGAGAATTCACATAAATACTTCGCTCAATCTCCACTAAGTTTAACATCTTCAACTTAGCACAATTTTAAATTTAAAATTTAAAAATGAAATTTAAAAGAATTTAACATTAATGGAATACTATCAGCTAATCTTCATTCTTTATTTGAAGTTCATCCATGTTCCCATGAATGACTGTTTTCTATTTCATTATCCAGACTGCCTTGAATTATCAAGTGTATTTAATCTTTACATTATGGCTAATATATTATTGTTTTTCAAAATTATTTTGGCTCCTCTAGTTCCTCTGTTTTCTCATTTAGACTTTAGAAGGAACTTGCAAATATACTCCTAAAGGAATGCTGGGATTTCTTTAAATAGAGTTTTGTTTTTAATTAAGACGTAGTGGTCACACGCACACACACATACACATACACACACACATATATATATATTTATATATATATGGGGTACAGTGTGAAATTGTAGCACATGTATGCAGTGAATAGTGATCAGATCAGTTACCAGGGTAACTGATATGTTTGGCATCTCAGATATATCATTTCTTCTTGGTGGGGACATTCAAACTACTCTTTACAAGCTATTTTGAAATATCCAATTAATTGTTGTAACTTTAGTTGTTCTTCTGACCTACAGAGCATTAGCAATGGCTCTTGCTATTTTATTGCACCCTCTTACCCATTAGCCATCCTGTCCTCATCCCTGCCTACCTCATGTCCTCCCCAGGCCTTGGAAACCAGTAATCTCTTCTCCCCCAAGAGCCATTACTTGCCTTCCATATATAAGTGACAACATGTGGCATTTGTTTATTTACTGTTTATTTTACTTAGCCTAATGTGTTCCAGTTTCATCCATGTTACTGCAAAGGACAGAATTTCACTCTTTTTATATTACTGACTAATATTTCACTGTTTTATACTGTATTTCTTTTTGCATTCATCCATTAATGAATAGGTTCATTTAATATTTTGGCCATTGGAAATAAGGCTGCAATAAGCATGTGAATGCCAATGTTTCTTTGACATACTGATTTCAATTCCTTTAAACATGTACACACTACACACTAGTTGGATTGCTGAATCATCTGATAGTTTGAGTTCTAGTTTTTTGAGGAGTCCCTATATTGCCTTCCATAATGACTTCACTAACTTGGGCTCCCCCCACAGTGCCTGAGTGTTTCCCTGCCCTTGCATCCCTGTCAAGATGACATTATCTCATTGTGCTTTTGATTTGCATTTCCCTGATAGTGGCGCTGAGCATTGCTTCTTATGCTAATTGGTCATTTGTATATCCTCTTTAGAAATACTGATTCAGGAAATTCACCCCTTATAAAATTGGATTTTCTTCTTCTTCCTCCTCCTTCTTCTCCTATTATTATTATTATTATTATTATTATTATTATTTGCTGTTTGACTTCCTTTTATTTCCTGGAAATCACTGCCTTATTGAATGTATTATTTGAAAATAATATCTTCCATTCGGTAGGTTTTCTCTTCACTCTATTGATTGTTTACTTTGTTGCACAGAAACTTTTTCATTTTACGTAATCCTGTTTGTCAATGTTTGTTTTTCTTGTCTGTGCTTTTGGGATCAGATTCAAAATAAATTTGCCCAGACCAATGTCCTCAAGCATTTCTCCTGTATTTTCTTTTAGTAGTTGCATAGTTTTGGGTCACAGGTCTAAGTCTTTCTTTCATTTTAAGTTCATTTTTGTACATGGTGGAGATAGAAGTCTAGTATCTTTCTTCTGTGTATGCTTATCCGGTTGCCCCTGCACTATTTATTAAAGAGACTTTTCTTTCTCCAGTGGATATCCTTATTGTCTTTGTCAGAAATCTGTTGGCTCTAGTTGGCTATAAAAACATGGATTCTTTTCCCTATGTTCTCCTCCATTGTGTTCTCTTTGTCTGCATTTCTGCTTTTGCTTTTTCGTTTTTGATTTTTGCTACTGTACCAAGACAGTGCTCCTGGTTGCTATCACTCAGCAGTATGTTTTGAAGTCAGGTATTGTAAAGCCTCCAGCTTTGTTCTTTTTGGGAATTTTTGTGGTTCCATACAAAGTTTAGGAGTTCATTCTCTGTTTCTGTGAAGAATGTCGTTGGTATTTTGATAGGAATTACATTTGAGTCTGGAGATCACTTTGGGTAGCATGGACAGTTTAACAATACTAATTCTTTCATCTGTGAACATGGGCTGTCTTACTATGTTTTATTGTCTTTTCAAATTTTTATCAGTTTGGTAGTTTTCATTGCAGAGCTCATTAACTTCTTTGGTTAAATTTATTCCTAGATATTTAATTTATTTATTTATGTGCAGCCATTGTGAATGGAGTTGTATTCTTGATTTTCTTCTCTGCAATTTTATTATTGGCCTATAGAAAAACTACTGATTTTTGTATGTTGCCTTTATATTTATATACTGAAACTTGACTGAATTCATCTATCAGTTCTAGCAGTATTTTGATAGAGTCTTTAGGTTTTTCTGTATACAAAATAATGTTAGCCAACAGGGATAATCTTACCTCCTTTCCTATTCAGATGTCCTTTATTTCCTTCCTTGAGTAAGACTTCTGATAATACATTGAATAAAACCAGGGAAAGCAGACATCCTTGTCTTATTTATAATATTAGATAAAACAATTTCATCTTTTCCCCATTAGTGTGATGTAGACTGTGGATTCATCATTTATAGCCCTGTTATGAGGTACATGCTTTTTATACCTAGTTTTTTGTGGTTCATTTTGTATCATAAAGCCATGTTGAATTTTATCAAATGCATTTTCTGTGTCTATTGAAGTAATCATATGGTTTTTATCTTTCATACGATTGATGTGATGCATTGAATTTATCAATTTGCATAGCCTGAGCCATTCTGCTTGTCTGGGATAAAGCTCACTTGATTCTTTAGATTGAATTTTTTGATGTGCTGTTGGATTCCATTTGCCAGTATTTTCTTGAGGATTTTTGCATCTCTGCTTATCCATATTGGTTAGCTTGCTGGTATAATCATAGGAATGTTGTCTAATCTATAGGTTAAAATGGAGAAATTTATACTAATAAATTAATATAGTATGTATTGCTATTTGTTGAGTTCATCTTTAATTTTTCATCATTTTGTAGATTTTAGCATATAAACCCTATAAATACAGATTATGAATATATTGTGTTCGATTTGTACATTAGAAGTTTACTTTTGGAGTGCTAGGGTAAATAAGATTTTGGTGCTAATTATTCATTTCTAACAAGTAGAAAATACAATGGATTTTCTTATAGAGACTTGCATGACCTTGTTTTCTGCATTATCTTAAAATTCATCTCCTATTTCTAGAAGTTTTTTTGTTGTTGTTGCCATCTCTAGGTAGATTATCATGGTTTATATAGAGATTTCTAACTTACAGAACCATGTTGAATAGTAGGGGTGAGAAGATATCCTTGACCAGAATTCAAGTTCAGTTTTCATCTTTAATTTAATGCCAGTTTAATGTTTTTTAGAGATGGCATTTAGTATATTATAAAGGTTCCCTTCTATTCCTAATTCAATGGAATTTTTTTTTTAATCATGAATGAAGGTTGTCTTTTTATCAAATGCTTTTTCTGGATCTATTTTGACATATTCCCTTCATATGATGAATTGTGTAAATTGATATCCTGATAATGAGCCAACATAAAATTTCTGGGACAAACACCACTTCTTACTCAGTTGCTATCCTTTTTCTATTTTCTTAGGTTTTTTTCCCATGTTTGGTTTAGGATAGTTATGTTTATAATCATGAGTGATATTATTCTGCAATGGCTTATCTTTGACTAGTTTGGGGACTAGAATTATTTTGTTTTTATTCTACATTCCATACTTTTTCTCTTTTCTGTAAAAGACTGTGTAGAATTGTTAACAATTCTTTCTGGAAGATTTTTGTTTGCTTTATTATTCTCCAGTGAAAAAATGTGGGCCTAGATTATTTTGTTGTTGCTGCTGAAAGAATTTTAACTACAAATTCAATTTCTTTAATGGATATAGGATAATTTGATAACCTGTTTCTCAATGTGTTTCAATAGTTTGAATCCATTTTATGTAAGGGAATGCAATTTTAGGCATATTTGTTTTTCAGTTGCAGTATTTTTTGTATTAAATAGTTGTGAGTCCTGTTGTTTTGATTATTTCACAAACAAACAAGCCCTGTACTCTTGAATTTTGGATTTGTGACTTTTTCAGTGTCCCTGAACTTCTGCTAGCATCATTCTGAACCCACTATGTGTCTCTGCTTTTCTTCTATATATTGAGGGTATTTTTCTCTTCCACTTTGCTAGCTGGAATGGATTTTCATCAGTGGTGTCCAAAGAGTGAGACTGTTCCTCACCTTCCTCCCCAAAGTTGTTAGAATCTCCCTGTAGTGGCAATGAGAATCCTTTCTGGGAGTTTTGTGTGACCTTTCTGCAGTGGACTGTCATTTGCCTCCTCAGATCTATAGCCAGGACCAGCCTTCTCAACTCTGCTTCAAACTTTTTGAGCATTCCCTGGTTTGATTAAGGAGACAGACACCTGAAAGATGGTGCAGAGATGGGTAGGTGCTGCATTGTCAGGACCAAGCTCGTCCTTCTTGTCTGGGCACCCACAGTCTCCTCAGTTTTCCAAGTGTCTTCTTGGAACTTCTCTTAATGTGTCCCACTTTGTTTTTTCCAGATAAGCCAGTGTCCTCATCTCTTTCCTTTCTTCTTGCAGATACCTGTCTCTTCCTGGATTTGAGGACATGAAATTATTTCTTGACATTCTTTCATTCAAAGTATGAGAGCAATGCTCCTTCCAGCCCTTTGTGAACCCAAGCAGACAATGATTATCTTTGGTCCCTTAAAAATCTTAACTCCTTCATTGTGAGCCATTCTTGAAAGGGTTTCTCATAAATAATAATAAAAAATACCTGTAACCATAGCATGGATTTCATTATCAACAATGGTACATTAGTAGAATGTCAAATATTTATTGCACATCTGATTTGACTAGACATTGTGCATTGTATTTTACAGAACATCTAGCTTTGAAAACAACACAATGAGACAGGTGACATTATTGTTACTTTACATTTTCCCAACTCTTATAATTAAGATTCAGAGTCTTAGATTCATCAAATCACAAAACCAAACTAAGTGAAACAGGTAGTATTAAAAAGTTGTTACATATTATTCCATTCATTTAAGGTATAGTCAGTGTGTTTCTAGATCATGATAGCATTTATATGTGAATATAAAATAATTATGTTTAATATACACAATAATATCCATGCATGTAGACCACAATTAAGAGTAAGTTCAGACCCATATGGTTGAACCAAAGGGAACTTCTATTGGGGTACCAAATGCTTAAATGTACCAGTTTCCTAGATAAAGATTTGCATGGAATGATAACCAAGAACACCATTATTTTGAGAGGCCAACATAATTCATTATTATTCAAATAAAGAACATGCAATTTCCCCGAGGTAATAACTTAATAACAATTAGCTATTAATTAAAACACCATGATGATACCCTGAACACAAATTTCTAAAAATTACACGAAGTTACTAATGAGATCTACATTTTCATTAGAGGAAAAACACTAAATAAATGTTGCAACCTAATTCTTGGTACTGTATTTCAATATTTATAGTATTGAGAGAGTTTAAGTCTTGAGTGCTGCAGTCACAATTGCATTTTACATAATTCAAACATGCAACTAATTTATTAGAAAAGCCTAGAGACCAAACCCAAATAACTCAAAACAAACAACTTAATTAGGGGCTGGTAATATTTTACTATAATTGGCATGTAAACACCCCTCTGACAAATGTTGACTTTTATCAGTTTGACCTCAAGAAAAATTAAGTAGCTAACACACATGATTAATTAGGTTAGTGACTTCTTTGCATAATTGAAGGAAAGGAATCTTACTGCTTATTTTTAAGAAGAAAAATAATTTATTCAGTAATGCAAGATAGGCATGTGAGCAAGCCAACAAATCGTGTCTTGATTTGTATTTCAACTGTTTGCTCCAATTGAAAAGAGGGAATCTTCAGGAAGTGACATGCTGTGGGATGTCATGAAATGCAGTTTGGAAACATTGCTGCCACACACAGGTGCCTGCCTATTGCTCACACTGCACACTGCTTCTTGGCTATTATGACCCAGTTGGTCCATGGTCCATGTACTTCCTCAGTGTATGTGTGTTTCCTTAAACTTTTCTCTTTTTGGATGAGAACCCTATTTCTCAGATTGACTTGCTTCCTTAGGTCTAGCCTGTATGTGGTCCACTGTAGCTGCAAAGTGGAAGCAGATGCTCCTAGAAGGAACTGCTAACCTTTGAAAGAATCATCCTTTTGGTTTTGTCAGTTTTCCTCCATTGTTTTTTCTATACTGTTTCATTATTACTGATCCAATCTTTTTACTATCTTATTTCTTCTTGCTTTGTTCTTAGTCTGCTTTACTTTTTTTTCTAGCTTAATGTGAAAAATTGGGTTGATTTCAAATCTATTACTTTATAGCTATTATTTTGATTTTAATATTTACAGGTCTCAATTTCCCTCTGAGAACCCATTTTGCGGCAACCAGTAGGTTTTAGCATATTGTGCTTTCATTCAAAGATTTTTCTAATTTTCTTTGTAGTTTCCTGTGTACCATTGATTATTTAGAAATGTGTAGTATCATTTTTAGCATATTTGAAATTGAAATTTTTCCTATTAGTTGTAATCAATTTAATCTTCTTTTGATCAAAGAACATACTTTTGAGTTTAACACATTTTTTTATGATTGAAGCTTGTTTTGTAGGATAAAATGTACTATAGCCTGCAAGATGTTCTATACGCACTGCTTTTTTTAGGTGTTCTGTATGTAGATTCCTGTAGGGTCTTACAGGCTGAGAGGTTATTCAAGTCATTGACTTTCTCCTTGTTCTTCTGCATAATTGTTTTACCACTATGGAAAGTGAGACAGAGAACTCTAATTAATACTATTAGATCACCCACTTTCTGGCTTTGTGTGAAGTGTGATTTTTCTATACGTGCTATATCTTTTGGTAGACTGACCCTTTTATAGTTATGAAATGGTCTTTTGTGTTTCTAGCAATAGTTTCTGTTTAAAATTCATATGCAGATATTGATATAAGCACTCCAACTCTCTTTCTGTTTCATTTGCGTGGCATAACTTTTTCAAACTTTTATTCTCTATCAATTTGAGCTTTTGTACCTGAAGCACATTCCTTGTAGGCAATACCTACCTACCTGAATTGTGTTTTGTGTGTGTTGACATGTGCATTTGTGTATGCGTGTGCATTTATCCATTCCGCCAATCTCTTCTCTCTTATTGTATAATGTTCACTGAATATTTAACAATATAAACCATATATTATACAAAAACACTGATTTAAAAATAGAAATAATATCAAATATGTTCTCAGACCACAATGGAACTAAATGAAATTAACAACAGAAAAGTAGCTGAATAATCCCAAATATTAGAAATAAAACAGCATATTTCTAAATAATATATGGGCTAAAGAAGAAATTTTATGAGAATTTAAACTTTTTAAATTTTGTATTTTGAACTAAGTCAAGAGTAATTAAAATTTTGATTTGGAGGATATAATAAAAGCAGTGCATAGAAGAATATAAATAGTATTAAATGAATATAGGTATTGGAAAATAAGAAAGTTCTAAAATTAAAAACCCAATATCCCACCTAGACAACTGGAAAAGGAGAGAAATATATGCTAAATACAAGCAGAAAAAAGAAATAGTAAATAAGACTAGAAAGCAATGAATTTGAAACCAGAAATTATATATATATATATAAGTGAAATTATATATATATAAATGAAATGAAAGTATTTTGGAGAAGATGCATAAACTTCTAGCAAGGCTAAACAAGATAAGCATAAGTCAAATTATCAATAAAAAATGAAAGGGCCATTATTATGGTCTTAGGACATTAAAATGATAGAAGTCTAAATGATTTCACTGGTGAATTGTACCTATCATTTAACAAAAACAGATTATCCCTTCTCCATTATGTATTGTGTAAAATCGAAGCAGAAGGAGCACTTTTTAACTAACTCTATGGTGTGTTTACTATCTGATGTCCAAACCAGGTGAAGATATAGGAAAGAAAACATACAAAAGCACTTAAGAATATAGACACAGAAACTTCAGCAAAGTAATAAGAAATACAATCAAACAATGTATAAAATGATAATATACAACACCTAAATGGAATTTATTTAAAGCATTTATGTTTGGAACAAAATTAGAAATATTTAAGAAATTTAGTACAGAAACAGACTAAACAGAAATCACATGATTATATCAATTGGCACAAAAAAAGCATTTGATGAAACATGGCACCAATTTTTGATTAAAAAGTCCTCTCAACATACTAGATAAAAGAAGGGGAATTTCTTAATTTAGTAAAAGATATCTACAAAAATCCTACAGCAACATTAAACTCAATCATAAGAAACTGGAAGTTTCCTTCTGAATATCAAGAGTAAGACAAGGAAGTAACAGTTTACCACTCTTAAGCAACATTTAGTTACCATTCCCAGCTAGTGCTATATGAAAAGAAAATTAGGTGAAAAGCACACTTATGAGAAAGAATGAATTTAAATTGTCTCAGTTCACAGATGAACTGAGTGTTATGGAAAAAAGTCAACAAATCTCCCAAAATATCCTAGAATTGATAAATAAGCAAATAAATACAGCAGTTTTTGAAGTATTTGGAACAATTAGAATTTGAAATTTTAAAAGTTAATACCATTTAATGAGTACAAAATTAAATGAAAAAAATATATGTAGAAATCTCACAAAATGTGAGCAATACCTACATGAAGAAACATAGAATATGATGAAAGAAAGCAAAAAACTAAGTAGATGGAAAGTTGTTTTATATGCATAGGATGGAAACTAAACTACGCTGGGATTAGTTTGTCCTTACCTGATCTATGGATTCAGTGAAATTACACTCAAATTTCAGTGAGCTATTTTGCAAATATGAACTAACCAATTCTAAAATCTAAGTGGCAAGAAGAAAGACCTAGAACAGACAACACAATAACAGAACAAATTTGTAGGACTCATATTTTCTGATTTTGAGATTTATTATGAAGCTACAGTGATGAAGATCTTTGGCAATTTTCAAAGAATAGACAAATAGACCAATGAAGCCCAATAGAGAGCCCAGGAATAGACCTGCAAACATAGTTGATTATATTTGCAAAACAAGCAAAAACAATTTGATATAGAAAGAAAGAACTAATCTTTTCAACAAATAATGCTGAAACAATTGCACTTCTACATGTAAAAAAAAAAAAAAGATTCTAGACAGAGATCATTAACATTAGGATGAAATACCAAACTATAAAATGCAAAAACCATTAAACTTTTCAAAGAAAATCTAGGAAAAAAAGCTGGCTGAGCTGGGAATTAGTGACATTTTATTTTATTTTAGATACAACATTAGTAGTTAAATCCATGAAAAAACCTGATTTATTATATTGTGTTAAAATTAAAAGCTTCTGCCCTGTGGAATACATGGCTAAGAAAGTGAAATGACAGCTACCAACTGGGAAGAAATACTTGGAAAATATACCTGTTAAAAATCTTACATTCAAATTATACAAACAGTTATTTAATTTGATCATTAATGAAACAAACAGTCCAAGTGAAAATACACAGAAAATAGGCACAGAGACCTTACTAAAGACATACAGATAAAAAATAAAAACCACATAAAAATGTTTATCATTATTCTCCATCAGGAAATACCAAAAAACCAAGAGAAATATACCTATTAGAAATGTACATGTGTATCAGAAAGGCTAAAATCCAACATTTGGTAATATCAACTGTGGGCCAAGATGTGGAGCAATGAGAACTTTGATTTATCGCGAATGGCCCTAAAATGTAGGGCAACAGCTCTGGAGACGATCTTGGAAATTTCATCCAAGATGCCATTCAGTATTGTTGGATCCTGTATTCATTCTTGAAGACCTCTGTCATGCTTACTTGAATACACATGCATATACAGACCCTACATATTAAAGTATAAGTAGTTATATTTGTAATAGCCAAAAAGATGAAGCTACATTCATGGGGACTACACTTCTGTATTCTTTCATACAATCCTCATTTATTCTCCTTGCCCTAACATAGCATTTAGATTTACCTTTAGGACAAATACTTCAAGTGTAACTACTTTTCATGTTGGTAGTTGCATTACTATAAATCAGAATGGAGTTGAAGGACTTCCCATTTGTTCTTCAGAAATCTACCACTGAAATTCATATGCGGTGAAGTGTTCTCATTTGTTATAGACTAAATGTCTGTGTTTTCCCAAATCCATGTTTTGAAACTCTAATCACCTGTGGGTCCTTTGTGGGGTGGTGAGTAGGTTGTTAATGAAGTCAAGGGAGTTGAGATTCCCTATAAAAAGAGGAAGAGACCCCCTTTCTCCTACATGAATTACACAGGGAGAAGGCATCTTCTGGGAACAAGAAATCCAGCCTTCGCTGTGAGCTGAATCTGCCAGCACTCTGATCTTGGAATTTTCAAGCTCCAAAATTGTTAGAAATGTGTCAGAAATTTCCACCTCCCAGTCTCTGGTGTTTTGCTATAGCAAAGCAAACTGAAGCATCATGTTAACATACAGTAAAGCAAAATGACAAGCATCAAAAAACCACATTCTCTTTGTACTTTGTTTACTGATGCCATATTAATAATGCCATGCTTTGAAAAGGATAAGTAGAATCTTTGCTGATAAAACAAAATGTTCCTTTACATAAGAGGTCTGGCTTCTATGTGAGGAAGTATTCCTTGCCAACACCTCTGCAGCTGTCCACTTGAGCCATACAGGGTGTACAATCTTTTAGGCCACTGAAATAATGAACAGCATCCCTGGCAACTGAGGAATTATGAGTTGGTTGAACATGACCTACAGGTAGGAAATAGTGTGTAAATATGCCTAAAGAAATGCTAAAACTCTGTTTCCTACATGGTATTTTTCTTCTTCCTCTTCTCCCTCCTCCTCCTTCTCTTTCTCTTCTTCTTGCTTCTTGCTTCTTTTTATCATTATTATTAGTTGGAAACAAGAAACCTAATTGCTTATCACCTTTTAGTTAAAAAAGTCAGAATTCTTTTATCAAAGTATTCAATGAAATAACAACAAAAGACTTTGGTGTTTGAAGCTTTCAGCCAATTGCAATAAAATTCAAAGTCAAAGCTTGCAAAAATAAAAATATTATTTTAGATACAACATTAGTAGTTAAATGTTTTGTTCTGTAAACAAAAGCAAAGTATGAGTTATATAAATTACACAATGAAAGTTTAAATGTGTACAATATTTAATTTTGAAATTGAATTTTATTTTATGATCTTTGAGTTATGGAAAGAATTGTTAGAAGGCAATTCTATTTTTAATTAAATACATTAACATTTTGATAATTGTGTAATCTGGGCTGGAATTGAGTAATATTGAGAAAGCCTATGAAGGCCTATGAACATCTAAATTGTCTGAAGCATTCAAAAGAATGATACATAGAACACATTCTTGGTGTGTCACACTTTGAATACTTGGTTGTGTGACCACTGCATAAGCCCCGACCTCCATGGGTACCATTGAGGAGCAGATGTGAGGGTAGTCTTGCATAAAAGTGTGTGCCAAGCACATAAGTTACCTTCCTGAGATAAACTTTTAAGATAATGTGTCTATATCACACATTATCACACATAAAATTAATTAAAAGTTTAGTTTAGCAAATACAGCTTGACAGTCTTTAGGCAAAATTCTGTTTACTCTGTGTGAGGAGAAAGGGTAAAATATTTCACATAAAAAGTGAATAGGCTACTTTAGGGGTGGCTCTTTACATTGGCAGGAGAGTGAACTTGAGGAGAATTGAAATGAAAAAAGAAATACTGTGATTTTGGGTATCCACACATGTAGTAAAAATAAGAGGACTTGCACTGTGGTTATATATTTTAAATATTATGCAAACTGAGGAAAAATGATAGTAAAGAATTGTTTTTTGAAAAATATAAACTCTCCATACATATTTGTTTAACAAATGCATGGATTTGGCTTAATATCTTTGTCTAATACTGTAAGGTCAGTAATGCTCAAATCTTTTTACCAGTATATAAAAAAGTCTGGAGATACTAATTAGCTTTACTTAATAAAGCTATGAGTTGATTTTATGCACTTGGAAAGTCCCACAGCATAAGGGAAAAAAAGAATTTTTAAAGTCAATACTGTGACCTACACAAAACTCTTCAAGGTTTGCAGAAACTGTTGTTAATAGTGACGGCAAGGAGAGAAAGAAGGAAAAAAGGATGCTTGTTGCATTAAGTATCCATTCTTAAATATATAAAATATTGTTTGAAAACACACAGACACACAGACACACACACACACAATTTCAGCAAAATTCCACCAAGTGTTTTCTATTTTAAGGGCAGATCCAGTGGTGAAAAATGTCATGATATTTTTCCTGATTTAGTTTTTGGTCACTACAACATATCGCTTTCCTCCTTAGGGCAGGTATTTTTTAGTGCATCCTACTTTTTATATCTTATACATTCTATAGCATAGATTTGACTTTCAATGTACTTGTGAAATACTTAAATGCATAAAGATAAGTCATGTATCCATAGCCCCCAATTTGAGTATCAAAGTCTCAATAACTAGGCACATTGGGCAAAACACATCCATGAACCAATTTGTAGAATAAGTGTCTAATCAGAATTTAAGGCAGAGGATGAAGGCATTTATGGGGGATATATGTGCATGGCAGAGAAAATGTGAAAGGTCTATGCCTCTGACTTTCTTGAGTTGAGTCTGTACCACAAGGGAAAGGCCATCTCCTAAATAGCCATTCAAGGCCTGAGGTGTTGTATACTGAAGTACAGGGTCTTGCAAAGCCCCCATGAGGAGTTATAATCTACTGCGACTGCCTATAGCATATACTCTCTGATTAGGTTTTATGTAGCAGGCCCTCTGTAACAATTTCCTGGCCATTCTATGCCTACTCACTGTTTGAGCTAACAATAGACTCCATCCTTTTGGTTAAAGAGCAAGTTAAATCTCTTTGTTTGGGCTAGAGCATTGCATGCCTGGGAGTCCTCTGGGAGATCTCTGACTACAGTTCAGCTCTTGCCCGTAGCTGTACAATCCACTCTCCTTTCCGTTCCTTTCAGGCTTACGTGTATGAGCCTCATTTTCACAGTGAGAGCAATACAGACCCTCTCCTGAGGCTCCATGGAAACCAATTGATCCTGGGTTCAGAGCCACGGGCTGGTCATTTGTGTCTGGCTTTTGACTCTGGCTGTAGGCTCTTCAGACCTGTGTTTGTTTCTGTAAGCACTATTAAATTCCCAGTTAGTGGTACTTGGCCTAACTATTACAGAAATGATTGTAAGAATGATACAAAGCATGCCAAAGTCTGTTAAAGTTGATTAAGGCAAAACAACCCTCCAAGTGGACAAAAGTTGTTGCATCCAAATACCTTTCTCTAATAAATAGATTCACAGAAACATTAACATGAATGTGCATGCAGATGTGTATTGTACAAATAAACACACTCACAGGGTGCTGCACTCTGTGAAGAGTACCTCCCTGGTAAAAATGGAAAGCTATTGCAAAACTGGCAAAATCAGCAGAATGTGCTTAAGTAGAAAGTGAGGGAAAATAGAAAGGGAACTGAGAGCAGCTGCAGCAAAGCAGCAGTGACTGTGGGTGGCATTCAAGATGCGGCAGAGCTGGAGGGAGGGGTGGAATGGCCAGTGATCCTTCTACTGAGTGTGGCCCACACTGCCATCTTCCTCTTTCACCAACGTGTTCCTCGTTCTGCTCCTTAATGCTTCCTGTCCTTCACCGTGCAGTTTGACTTCTGAGACTCCAATATGGTACTCTAAGGGTCAGCCTGTGAGACATAGGATTCTGGATGCACGGTCAGTATGGCATCAGGTAATGGAGACGGTGTAGTTTTGATGAACTCAGACTATTTCTATCTTAAGATTGGGAGCCTTCTCGACACAAGGTAGCAAAACCTTTATCTTTGTTTTACTTTCTTGGACCCTGTCTGGCTTTGACTAGAAATGTCCTCCCTGAAATCTTAGCTTTAACTGGATAATCATGTCTGGCTTTGACTAGAGCCATGTGAATCATTAGTTTGTTATCTGCTTCTGTGTTATGCTTGCCAGAACCCTGTCAGCTGTAAATTCTTAAGATACCTAACTTTGTAACTCTTTGTGTTATAAAAACTTCCCTGCTCTTCGACAAGTCACCGTCCACTGGCCCTGCTTTTGGGTGAGGCAGTTGCTGATCAGCTCTCTTGCGTACACAATATAAGCTTGCTTAATTTGATTTAAAATTGGAGTCAGTGGTCTTTTCTTTGAGTCCTGGGTTCAACAGTTTATGCAGCAAACCTGGGTCCTTTTCCTTCTGAATGACCCAGCCCAGGTATATTAGTTGTCTCTGTGAGTAGCTTCAGATGCACAACATGATATGGCTGATATAATGTAAATGGAGGTAAAGTGATACAAGTCAGTGTTAGGCTTTTCTCCTACAAATGCTGAGGGATATTATATGCCTATACATTTCTTTATGTGTCACCCCCAAACCATCCTTAATCTGTGCATGAGTGGTCCAGAGTCTGACTTTCAAGTCCCTCATTAGGCTCCCATACACCTACATCCTTCCAAATGAGGCATAGCTCATATGTAACATGTACATCTACTTTTTTACATTACTTATTTCCCAACTTTTGTGGTAAAACATAATCATTGCCATTCACTTCTTTTTTTTAATATTTATTTTTTAGTTGTAGGTGGACAGAATATCTTTATTTTATTTTTATGTGGTGCTGAGGATCGAACCCAGTGCCTCACACGTGCTAGGCGAGCACGCTACCACTGCGCCATAACCCCAGCCCCGCCATTCACTTCTTTTAACAAAATAATAGCCAAATTACATGAACCCCAAAGTAACTTAAACTCCTGGAAAATAGGGAAAGTCATTCAATTTGCTGGGCACATCATTGTGGTAAGGCAGCAGAGAAACAGTTTTAAAATGGCAGATTAGAAATTAATCATTCTTTATGATTTAAACATACTATGTAGATATGCTTTAAACTTTTCCACTGAAGAATACGATTTTATTAATATTTCAAATCTTGTTATTTCACATTTTTATATTTAAAAATTCATCTAAAATGGCAAACACATTGCTTTTCCTTTTCTTTTGATTTAATATCTGTGCTATTCTGGATCAAGCATCCATATTCTTAGAGGATATAGAGGACATGAATACACAAAGAAAGACAAACTTCATGCTAATATTTTCACTTCTGTAATTCATATAACTGTTCCATCATTCTCAATGCTTTATAAATATTTGACTCACAGACACTGTCAGAGGTCTTTTTTCTCTTGAATGTTGACATTCTCTCACAATTTTGATTTTGGGAATAATTTATTTTTCATGATGGATGAATTAATTTTATGAGGGGTAAATTTCAAACATCATGCAAAATTACATGAAAGAAAATGTACTAAAGAAAATATGAACACACGCACACAAAATAGACTGATCAGAAAAGACTTATAATAGAACAAGTTTGGATAGTATAAAACAGAGGAAATCCATTTTATTTTCTTAAATCACACTTTTTATTAGAGTGACCTTAACAATGAGTGTAATTTTGATAATTTTTCAATTAAAATACACTGAATGTTCTCAAGGATTTGTTTGAAGCAACCTCCATTCTATATGTTCAGCCAAAGGAGACATATTCACAATATCTGCTCCCCTTGTTCCTCTTGTCTATGGTAATCTCATTGCCAACATAACATGTCCAGTAGCAGATTAGCAACTGATAAACCTTACTGAATTCAGTACATTTACCTAAAACAAGTGTGAGATTTCCTTAGAAGAGTATTATAAAAGAAAATCTGCACCTAAATTATTGCACAGTAGAATTCCCATGGTTCAAATATCAAAAATACATACCTGGGTTAGTCAGTTTTTTGTCACTATGACCATATTACATGACTAGAACAATTTAGGGGAGGAAATGTTTGGGGCTCAGAGCTTCAGAGGTTCAGTCCATGTTTGGCTGACTTCATTCCTCTGGGCCTGAGGTGAGGTTGAATATCAGAGTAGAAGAGCATAGGAAATCCACTGAGCTCAGGTCAGCCAGGAAGTAGATAGAATCAGGAAAGAACTATAATCCCCAAGGGCATGCCTTTAGTGATATACTTCTTTCAGTCACATCCTGTCCGCTTACACTTACCATCCAGTAGCCCATTTAAATAAATTATTAATCCATCAAACAAATTAATCCAATGATGAGATCACAGCCCTAATCACCAGAAACTGCACCTCTCAATGTCATTGGGGGTCAGGAGCTTTTCAGAGGACATTTCTAGATCCAAACCATAACAATCGATGTGAAAATTACTTATAATGTAGTGTAACATAAGCAAGCTAAGTTTAATCCTAGGTCTAGAGTTTAAAAGTAGTATTGCTTTGATACTTTACAAAGAGTTTTCGAACCTTCTTCGTTACATGGTTTTATGGTTCTCAGTGGTCCTTTAGAGTATAAATTAAGCAACATGGAATAATGCAGCCATGTTGGAAAATGCTATCATTCTCAAAATTATGTATTTTCTAATAAACATTACCAAAAATTGCCAGTATATTCTTTTAACAGAATTGCTGTTTACGTCACTCTTGTGTGAACACATTGCTTTAATGTAAAGATTGCGAACTCCATGCTATTGGCAGGAAGACTCTCTTGATTACTTATAAGCCCTGTCTCCTCAGACTCTGCTTTCTCTCTTTGTAAGATCCCAGTGGCATGTTTGGATATTTCCATGAGATCAAAAGCTGCCTTCACCAGCTATTTGGGATGCCATCTATAATGTGGACTGTGAATACACCATGTAGAACTGTGTTCTACTAGTTCAGAGTTATTTGATCTTTATGAATCCTAACATGAATAGACAGGAGTGAGCTATCAGTGCTGTAACCTGTTTTTCAAAAACAAAACCTGGTGGTGGCCCACAGTATCTCCAGGGGAAAACAAGGACATGAAGTAGCTGACATGCTTCCTCACCTGGGGCTCCTGCCTGCCCTCATCTCCTTAGAAAGAGCTCTGTCTTGTTCTTGTCAAATCAGTTATCATCTTCAGCTTCTACTTTTCATGAGTTCACCCAGTCTCCACCATTGGCTTTGGGTAGGGATTCATTTCAAGGTAACACACGCTTGGAGTTCTTTCTTTTCTGAAACCTTGGACCAGTTTGCATGACTCTCATCTAGAAGATGTATCAAAGCACAGCGTGTTGATCTCTTCCCCAGAGTGTCTGATTCTGCAGGTCTGGGACAGGGCTCACCAAAATCCAAATTCAAAATGCTTCAGAGACACTCTAGACCAGTACCCAATATCTACTGTGGTTTGTACAAGGTACTTTGATGACATGTTTAAAATCATACTCTAAAACAGCTATTGGGCATCAAAACCATTGTAAAAATACCTTTTATTCCAAATGTTAGTGGAGAAAACACTGATTCTAAAAGGCTGCTCATTTTCAACAGTGTACATACCAAATTCAAAAACATGAAATTTTAGGATTAAGTTCTATTTCCTCACTGACCTGCTTTGAAGAGTAAGACTCTCCAGAGGCCTAAACAGAGCTCCTAGCACCAACATGGAAAACATAGAGGCAGCACACGGCCTTTGCTGTGAGAGCGTCATCAGTGTCTGGGCTTCTCAGCCCTCAGTGTTCTTCATCTTCTTTGCGGTGATGGCTTTGAGATGAAGTAGGCACACGGAGGGATCTGTCACAGGGCATAGAACTCTTGCTTTATTCAAAACATTTAAAAAATAAATACAATAAATCAGCTCTTTCTCCTTTTGGAGTGTTAAATACAGATGTACTGTACGCATATGAAAATGTTGATTAAAATATTTTTTAGCAGTCTGTCTCTTTAATTAAATAAAGCCTGTTTGGTATTAATCAAGGCACAACGAATTTATACCCCAAATCCAGATTAATTAAAAGTCTGGGAGCTTGAAGAACAGACTGTGTACAAAGACAAAAATAAATCAATCCAAACATGATATTTATGAGTATGGACTGTTTGTGAGCAAAATATAAATAATTTAGAATGAGTAATATATGTCAGATATAGGATGGGATTAGTTTATATTGTAGAATGTATTTAAATGCAAATTTGAACCCACACTTGAATTAAGACTTCTATTTTTAACATTTATTGTTCATTACACAGGGACGATAGCTCACAGGGTTAATCCCTCACAAATCCTGAAGTTTTAACTACCTGCTCTACCACATCAGGAAAGTGAATCTGACATGGAACCTCTTTGGGTGGACTTTGTTTTTATCTTATTTAAAATTACCATTATATCTCCATTTGGAGCATGGTCTAGGTACTCTGTCCAGAGTCACTGGAGCCCAGCTGCTGTACAGAATGTAAAATTGGTTATGTTCGATTCATCAGAACTCTTCACCAAATTAAAAAAAATAATCTCTAGCTAGTTTTAAAGGGCAATGAGATCATTATATTTGATTATCATTAAAACTCAAAAAATTACTGCTAATTCACATGTAGAAATTTTCTATTTATATATATTTATCAGAATTATAAACATCCTATATGTGATAAATGGAGTATTATACATGTTTATTCTATCACAGTATATATCATCTTTCTATTCTATAGGAGAAGAAATGTGACTTTATCTGGTTGCTGTTCTCAGTTATGATGGAGGAAAGTCTTTAAATATTTGAAATTCCTTCACACTTAGCAATATCTCATCTTCATTTCCTTCACCATCTTCTCCTTCTCTTCTTCCTTTTCCTACTTGCCACCCTTCATCTTCCTTCTTATTTTTATTTTTCATTCCTATTTCAAGAGGAGAATAAGGACAAAAACCTGTCACATGAAATGGAATGAGTGCTGGATCAAGCATTGTTTTTAATCAGTTGAGGACAGGATGGGTCATTTGGCAAAGATTATGGGCATCCATTTAGGCAAAAATGAGAGAGCCGTATCAAATACAATTTGCAAAAGTAAATATCAAGAACAGTAATGAATGCCATAAATGTTGCAAAGGAAAACACAAAGAATATTCTAAAATGCTGTTTCTTGTAAGGCCTTCTTAAGCCAGGGAGCATAGAATAAATTACAGAGTTGACCTTAGCCACTAATCACAAACTACTCTACATGCATGTGTGCACACGCACACATGCACACACACACACACACACACACACACTCATACATGCACCAAACTTTTGTATTAAAACAACAGCAGCAACATTTATCATTTGGAAGAAACTTTGACACATGTGAAGTGTTAGTTGTTATAATCAGCAGCACTTTTATAGAAAGCAGGTCAAAAAGCATTTAATAGTGACACAAAAGTCAGCTTAATATTTGCCTAGCTTTCACTACTAGTTACAGATAGTACCAATGATCTTAGTTTTAAAGAGTTTTAGGTTGTTTAAGCCAAATTTTATTCATAGCCAAATATATGAAATCGTCCAATAGTAAAATACCAATAGTATATTTTTTTCAGAAAAAGTAGGTGTAAATGTAATTTTCATTATGGTATCCTAATCATCAACTACTTGTTGGCTTAAGAAATAATGAATTTGTCAAAATAAATAATTTTCTGTTTTAAATGGTATAAATGGTAATAACTGCATGTCTAGATTTAAGTAAAAAGCAATAGGCAAAAACTTTAAAGGGCGTGTAAATTCACCTTCCAAAGCTCTCACCAAAATGTTGAAATAGTTTTTCTATTTCTAATGGGACCCCCTGGTGGATGCACACTTTAAATTGAACCCTTGATCAATGGCAAATACTAAGAATAACTGGCAGCTGTTTGTTTCTGTGCTTTCTCTTGCTTTGTAATATAGAGAAGACGAGGTCCATGCATTGGTGGAAATGAACTTGTAGTGGTATTTTGGGTTGCACCAGTTTCTCACACCTAACGCTGAAGCACTAATGCAGCTGGTCCTTTAGCCCCTAGGGTGTGGTGAGGTGAAGGAGATCTCCACCATCTTGCAGTTTAGCTTCTAGTGGAGCACTCAGCACCAGCTGGCTGACGAGAGGACACTACCAAACAGCACAACCATCCATCTCAGAAAATGACGAGGCAGACAAGGGAAACAGCGAGGATGGAGGGTGCTCTTAAAAGAGGCAACTCAGGGAAGATTCACAGAGAAGGCGAAACTTCATAGTTATGCTCCCAGGGCAAAAAAGGCAATCTGCTTAATTTCTCTTAGTTCTTGCACCTTTAAATCTTCTGATTTTACCCATGAACATTCCAATTAATAACTTTCTTCATTTTTTAATTATTGAATACTTTCTTTTCATTTTCTGTAAATTATGGATTAAAAAACTAATTAATGTTAAGTATTAATTACATAGTCACCATAACCTATTTTCAACATCTTATAGTTTTAAGGACTTTTGCAGCAATGTTTTAATCTTGATTTCCATTGACTAAAATCTATGCAGTAAAGGTGGATGTGTGCATACACATGTTACATATGTGCACATGGAGGTCTCTGACATAGCCAGTCCCTCATTTCTGCAGAAGTATGGGGGTAGGGATGAAAGTACTTTTCTCATCAAAAATAGTGCACGATATATCAAAAGTATTGTCAAAAAGTTTTCTATTTTTTAAATTTCCATTCATAAGGCATGAGTTTGTGATTGACCTCACTTTATCCTCTGGTTTCTTTGCCAAGGCTCCTGCCTGCCATTTTTTCCCATAAGAGAATCTGTGATATGACAAAACACATTGCTCTGTTGAGCAGAAAGATTCATTTCAAGCAATGGGCAACTACTTTGCCCTGGCAAGAAACTCAGATTGTGAGCTGCAAGAGAAGATTTTTTGATACCATGTCTTCCTGTCTCTTTTTTTTGAAGGCCATTCTCATTGGAGGAAATATTGACTAATAGACATATTCGTATTTATAACACTACTCTAACTCCCACATGCCACTGTTTCCTCAGATGAAGAGTGCCAGTTCTCACAGCTGGGAAGACAGTGGGTGCTTTTGTCACTGTTCCTACATGCCAAATGTGCCTGTTCCTTATCAAAGATGAGACACTAAACACTGGTTATCTCTAGAGACTGGATCAAGGATACAAAATGTTTCCTAAAATATAGAAAGCTCTTATTGTCACAGTTCAACTTGTTAAATTTTCCTTCTCTCATTATAGCAACCAGAGCAGACTATGTCATGTTGAAAATAAAATCGGTTTGTCCCCAGTATAATTGTCCCAGGAAAGTTCTGAACTCCCACCCCACCTTTTTGCAGGTTCTAGGAATCCAGGTCTCCTACCTCAATGACATTTGTTTCGACATCTGCATGTAGCAGCTGGTAATGGTTAGTTTGCATCCTATCACTGGTGATTTTGAATTAGGCTTGTTAATAAGGATGGATGGAAAGCAGGTGTGGTAGTCTCTGAATGGTTATTGGCATGTAATTGCTTTCGGCTATTGTTTTTAACACTTTCCATTTGTACCTTGTTCCCATTGCAGCTGTCAATAGCAGCAAAGCTTGCAATGTGCAACCATTCCTTTTAGACTACATTGAAAAATCTATGTCATTCATGAAAAGACCTCAAGCTCTTACACTTAAAGCAAACATTTTGAAAATAAAATCAGAGTTTATAATAGCTGACCTAGTGAAAACAAAAAGAAAATTCTAATCTTTTTAGGAATTTTAAGGATATAGCTTTATATTCCTAGGCCACTACTAACTTATAACTTTAAACATCTGAATGTTTCACCACTTTTTTGCAGTAGCAAAATGCAACTGAGATTAAAATTCATTTTAGAATATCTCTCCAAATTCTTTAGAATTTAAATTTTCAATTTATCAATGAAGAACCTCGGCACAACAAGGTCTTCCATGGTCACCAAGGTAATGTACTTGTTAAAGTCAAGATAGATTAGTAAACTGTGTGGAAATTTACCAAGTGAAATCCCCAGTGTCACCTTAATGTCTGCCCTATATTATCTGGGAAAATATTGGGGAGATAAATAGATTGGGCTTTGTGAATATTTTGAGTATCCAGGTATTTATCTGATACTTTAAAATCTCACAACAGATAAATTTTGGCTAAGGTGTGAAAAGGGGAAGGGCTTGAGGTCTCTGTGCTATGGTAGTGCTTTTTCAAAGACAGTATGTTTCAATCAACTTCTTGTCACTGTGATCAAAATACCTGACAAGAACAATTTAGTGGAGGAAAAGTTTATTTTAGCTCATGGTTTCAGAGGTTCAGTCCATGGTTGACCAACTCCATAGCTCTGGGCTCAAAGTGACACAGAACATTATGGCAGTAGTGTGTGGTGGAGGAAAACAGCTCAGGACACAACAACCAGAAATCAGAGAGTGAGCTGTGCTCATCAACTACAAAGTGCAAGCCTTTGTGCCACCTGCTTCCTTCAGCCAAACATACTTGCCAACAATTAACACCTAGTTTATCTATATCAGGCGATTAACCCACTGATCAGGCTACAACCCTCATAATCTAATCATTTCACCTCTGCAAATTCTGGCATTGTCTCACTATGAGCTTTTGGGGAACATCTAATTTGTAAAACGTAACACTATTTAAAAGAGGAGTTAGGATAGGCCACTTTTAAAAATCATTTCATGGCTTCGTTAAACTCAGAAATTGGAGATGGCCTGTCTTCATTCCCGTCCTACCCCCAGCCATCATTGTAGCCCTCTGTTTCTGCCTGGTTACTACAATCTTTCCTCCTAAGGCTTCACTTGCTGGCATGACCTCAAGGGCGAGAGCTGTACTCCTTCACAAGTGTGGCTTTTACAAAATTCCTTGGCCCAAAAGAGTTTGTTTTATCAAAGACTGATATAACATTTTAACAGATACTAGGAAACACCAAATTTGCATCTATCCTAACAGCAAGGTAAAGCCTGCCAAATGTGTCAGAGTTTGGTATTTGCAGAAACTAGACACCCACAGTGGAGTCAATAGCGGCTCTCTGAGTTTGGGTACAATCCATCCGCTATTTGGATATTTGTACTTCCATAGAAGGGGTAGTTTTCCCTACAGGTAGTGCATTAGGGCAGTTTCCAAAGCTCGCAATGCCAGAAAGACATATTTGCTTCCAATATTAATTTAATATTTAAGAATACCTAGAAAACACTGCATATGCAATTACTACATTTGAATTTATTGCTGCTGATTATTTTAGGAAATGCATACTTCATTTAATTTTTAGGAATAAATAAATTTGACAACAACTATCCACTTATATCATTCTGATAGCAAACTCACCAATATCAAATCTTATTCATGTGAATTTATATGCATTCACCTGATTACCAAACTTACATGAATATTATCAGATTCTACTTCTTAAAAAATTTGTTCTATTTAGTTATACATGCCAGTAGAGTATATTTTGACATATTCATACAAATAAGATGAAGTACATCTTATTCTAATGAGGATCTCTGTCTTGTTGAACATGATATATAGATTCACTTTGATGTGTTTTTATCTGTACATAGGAAAGTTAAGTAAGAGTCATTCCACTATCTTTCCTATTCCTGTCCCCCCACCTTCCCCTTCATTCCCCTTTGTTTAATCTGCTGAACTTTTATTCTTTGCCCCACTGCTGGTTGTGTATTAGCATCCACAAATGAGAGAGAACATTTCACCTTTGGTTTGAGGGGATTGATTTATTTCACTTGATGCTGATATTTCATTAAACTGTTCTCTCAGATATATTAACATTAAAAATTATAACTCTGTGTGGGGGGGTATTTTATTTCAGCACACAAAAACACTTGTACTGAAAGGAAATATTCTAATTTTATGTAGGAAATCATATGCCAATTTATTGGTACCCTATAATTTTAGAACCTACAGGCTATCACAAACATTCTTAGGCAATATCCTTAGGTGCTCATGGGAACCACTCAGGTATAGGAACAGATTTGGCAGGTGCACAGACATGAGTCTGAATTGCAGATGTCATCCTCTATATACATGACCTTGAAAAATGTGCCTTCTCTGATCTACTATTGCATATCTATAAAGATGCACACGAATTTTTCTGCTGTTTTTTTATTAGATGATTTATATAAAGTTAACATACTAATGAACATTTTTACTAGGTATTTTGCTTAGCTTCAAATTTCAAACACATGATTCTGACACTCTCCTTTTTTCCCTATCTTTTTCATAAGGTCATAGAAACTGAATTTTATAAAAGAGGTTAAGTATTTTGCCCAGCACATAGCTGGTGCAAAGGTGACTAGATGATGGTCACCTCACCTGCTTTCCTCTGGGCTAAGCTGCTAAGCAGAGTTCATGCCCCCTAAGGCAGAGTTCCAAGAATTGCCAGTTACGAAGAATCCATAAAACAGTATTCATTGCTATTTTTTTGAAATTACTATTTCTATTCTCTATTTCTGCAGGATACTGGCGTTCAATAAACTAGATTGAGGTGTTTATCAATCAATAGAATGATATCACCTTCAAACCAGTTTGTAAACATTGTTGAACAAATAAATAATTTTGTCCACATTTTTCACACACATTTTTGACATGTGGTACCTTCTAAAAATGGTAGAGAAAGTTAACAGATGATGGAATAAACTAGGATTAACCAAAAATCTTAGGAACAGATGAATACATTTAAGCAAGTACCTTAGACCTGTGGTTATAATTTGATATCATATGAACATTATTTACTCACATTCTCAAGTAATTAACTTTCGTTTATGAGATGACATTAAACATGACAATACGTCAATGTTAGGCAAAATGTCATGAGTGACATGATTCTGAGTGACTCGTCTTTCTGAAGAGGTTTCTACATTCCTTATATCTATGTTCCTTGTACAAGAGGTGAGCTTAAACGTGTCCTTACTCAGAGCACACTGGTACTTTCTTCATTCTTGATTTTAAAACTTTAATATGTGCTATTCTTCTGAAAAACATTCAACATTAAAAAGTTGAATCAACATAGGGTTTTAAACATTTTTATTGGTTCATAATATATATAACATTAGAATTTATTTTGATGTAATTAGAAATGCATGGAGAATAATTTGCTCCAATCAGGTCCCCAGTACTTACCCTTACCCATCCCTTCTTGCTTTCTTCTGTGCCCTTTCTTCTAAATCTTTCTATTTGTTTACATTTCTTTTAAATTAGCATCTTGTGAATAAATGTAATGGTGAGATTCTTTCTAGTATATTTATATATGTACATTGGAAAGTTAGGTCAGATTCAGACATAGGGTTTTGACTGACTGACTTTAACTAATATTTTGCTTCTAGCATGTGGTCAAACTTGTCTCGGAGTCGGATGTGTATTGAGTATTAATGCTTTCAAGAGGGTACTTCATATAATTCATCTTACCAAATGTCTTGGCTGTGCTCTGGCTTTTAAATGGTTAGAGAGTGTAACAGATTTCTGCTCTGTAAGGGAACCCCATCCTATTGCAAGCTCTTCAAATATCAGAATTAGAAGATGTTAGAATTTGGTACCCTACCTAGATTGTAGAGGGCTTGCCACAGGTCAGCGACTTTCAAACCAAACTTCTTCGGGCAATCTTAAGGTTGTAATGCTGTTCTGCATAGGAAATAACTAATGAGCTGGCTCTCGGCTTCTCTATCATAGAGCCTTTCCAATGCATCAGTTTCTGAGTAATTATATTGGTGACTTGTTTTCTGTTTCTGTGTTGCTATTCAATGAAAAGCAGCTAGGAATGCATTTTCATGCTGAAACAGAAGTCCATAATGCATCAAAAATCACACACAAAAAATTGAAGGATATAAAGACATCTTATTCCATAAACTTATTTTATGAGTAAAAGTGTAAGATTATTATAGGTAAGAATCAGTATGAACATCCTTATTTCTTTGAAGGAACCATGTTTAAATATCAACTTTCTAGGCTAATGGGCCCAGTTGTGCTTCTCTTTGATTAGAGAGTTAGCTTTGACTTGTCTTTCAAATTTAATATACTGAAAGCTAAGTTATTGATTCCACTGACCAACTTTCTTTTCCCTTGTTCTTCACTATCTTAGGAAATGGCAAACCCATTCTTGGTAGGTGTTAACATAAACATCTAGGTAGCTGACTCTTCTGTCACACCACCCATTTTAAACTTTTGTTGACTGGAATACATTCATGTCTATTCTGTTAGGACAGAATACTATGAACTTGGGGGCTTAAACAACTCTATTTCTCATGGTTCTGGAAGCCCAAGACCAAGGTGCCCATAGATTTGGTGTCTGGTAAGGACTTCTTCCTTGGTTTGTAGATGGAGCCTTCTTACTATGTTCTAGAAGAGGTAGATAGCTCTCTCGGGCGTCACTTGAAAGGGATCCACTTATGAGGTATCCAGACACATGACCTTATCTCACCTTAATTGGCTCTCCAAGGCCCCAACTCTAAATACCACCGCAACAGGGATTAGGTTTCAACATTTGAATTTTGTAGGACAGAAATATTCAGTGAGTCTGTGATAGAGATACAGAGCAACTGGAATCCACCCACATCTCACTACCTTTGCTACATATACACAACCCAGGCACATCTGCAAGTGCCCCTGGCTGTTGCAACAACCTCCTAACTCATCACCTTCTTTTCCCCAGGGTATTTTGCCTGGGGAAACTTTCAAAGCAAATCAGAGGGTACCTTTCACTCAAAATAGTCAACAGTTTCCATCATTCTTAGAATAAAATTGAAATATTTACCATAGCCGTCCCCCACAAAAGACCAGCCTTTCTAATTCTTACCCCAGCATCATATGGGACTTAGTCTGGGGGATGTTTTAAAAATATATTGATGCTAAGCAAAAATTACAACTGAATTAAATTAGAATGTTGAGTCGTGGTGACTAGAAATTGATATTTTAAAACATTT